>OAMR01000463.1:458090-468998 GCA_900205405.1 Echinochloa crus-galli | reverse complement strand
ACTCAGAGTCCGTGCTCTGACCGTAGTCCCAGCGTCCCGAGGCTTGATAGTTCGGGTCCTGATACTGGCTTGTTGATCTCCCAGAAGTTCTCCCAGCCGACGGCATGGAAGATCTCTGGGAACTCCTCGTCCATCCCCGTTCTTCTCAGTAGGTCCTGATCGAACACACGGGTGTGCTCGAATTCCTTCAGCCTGAGCTCGTTGAAGGTGCTTCTCTCCCGGTCCGTCCGGAGAACAATGTCGTTCTCGCTCAGGAGCTGCCTGGCTTGGGGTACAGCAGAGCCTCCACCCAAGCCAGCTGCTCCAGCCACATCCTCGTCCATCCGGCTCGAGCAACGGGACGGGGCTGGGGAACTAGCCCATGCCTCTACTTCACAGATGTTTGGAGAGGGAATCAAAGATCATGAAATTTTATTTATGGAATGGATGATGGCATGGTTTTTGCTAACTCCCAAAGTAGGAATTGCAAGTGAGAGGTGGAGTGTATGTGAATCTCGATCTTAGAAGCATGAAAAGATTCCTCACTAAGGTCACAACAATTTGACAAAGCTCACTAAGATGACGAGCAGCATATGGTAGAAAGTTTTGGAATTAATCCTATCATATGGCTCTGGTAGGTATTATGACCAATGAGGAACTTTGTTTTAATTTTGAAAGCATAAACAACCGAGATTTTCACCATACTAAGAGCAGAAATAGAATTCAACCAAAGTCTCACTATATCAATTCCCACAACAACCTAGACTTGGAATAAAGCATGTGCTCCCACAAGGTTCAGGTTTATTTTTACTCATGCCAACTAATTCAAGCATAGCCAAGCAACTATTCATCATTTCCAAGGTGAGAGACATATGGTTCATTCCATGCATAGGTGGGAGTTAATTTATTCAAGGGAATTTTTTTTTATATATGCAACCTAAGGAAAGGGAAAGATGCGAATGCATGAACAAAGTGCTGGGTGGTTTAGACATACCTGGTGGGGGTCCTCCCCCAAGCTAGAACGCTTCACTGGTAGGGACTGAGTCTTGCGAGGTACGCGGCCAGCTGCTCGGACTGCTCCCGGACATCATGCTAGATGGATGACACCATCCCGTCATTCTCTTGGAGGTACTGCGAATGACGGGCTAGTGTGTCTTGAATGCCCCGTGTCCGATCGTCGATGACGTCGACCCGGTCGGAGATGTATGACAACTCCCGACCGTAGTCGAAACGGGCGGACTGTGAGTATCCAGGGTAGTATGGCTGGGAGGCATTGTCATACCCCCCAGCATACCAGCTTCCGGACCACTCAGAGTCCGTGCTCTGACCATAGTCCCAGCGTCCCGAGGCTTGATAGTTCGGGTCCTGGTACTGTCCAGAGCCTCCTGCTCTAGATGTACCAGCCCCGGTGTACATGTCGTAGGTGGCCTCAAACGCGGACGTGTGTCGGTGCGGTGCTTCTGGTTCGTCTTCCGGCTCCAGTGGGGTGGCGAGCCCGGCATCACGCCTGGCTCGTCCCCTTGTGAACGGCCCTTCACCTGCTACACTGTGCCGAGCGGGCTCTCTCGGTGGAGGAGATTCGTCCGACTCGGCGCTCAAATGAAGCGTTAATTTCTTAGCGGTATACAGCTTTAGTGCCGCACAGGGCAGACGCACCTCGGCTGTATAACCGCGATAAATCATCACAAGTGAAGCATCAGGCAACTTTCGTAGGATGTGAGCCTGAACAAAGTGCTCAGAATCTACGACAGAGCGCGCTGTCTCTATGTACGTGCACTGGGCGTCCTGGAGGACTCCCAGGTGGTTTGCGAGGCGAGTGACTAGAGAAGTCATCGCCATGCTACCCACACGAGAAATATGAGACAGCCAGTGATCGACCATGTCTTTCACTGAGGAAACCGAAATTTTCTTGAACATAGCATACAGAATCCGCAATTCAACTGTGTTCACGGGTCGGATATCGGCTCTCGGAAATACCGTCATAGCCACCCACTTGTGCATAAAGCGCAGAGTGGGGTTATGGATACTGTTCATGCGGGGTGCATGGCAGTTGGTATTTCCGGAAATCCTCTTCCAGAATGCGACCCGATCAAACCTTTTCAAAGCTCTGCTTGGCTCTAAAGAGCAACGACTTGAAAAACCAAGAGCCAAGCTAAAATCCCTCCAAGAGCAGAAAAACTCTTGGTTGAAAAATCTGAAGCGAATCCCCCCATTTTCGGAAACCAGAGTGGAAAGAAACTCGAGCGTGAGTAAGTACGAACCTGGCTCGTTGATCTCCCAGAAGTTCCCCCAGCCGACGGCATGGAAGATCTCCGGGAACTCCTCGTCCATCCCCGTCCTTCTCAGTAGGTCCTGATCGAACACACGGGTGTGCACGAACTCCTTCAGCCTGAGCTCGTTGAAGGTGCTTCTCTCCCGGTCCGTCCGGAGAACAATGTCGTTCTCGCTCAGGAGCTGCATGGCTTGGGGTACAGCAGAGCCTCCACCCAAGCCAGCTGCTCCAGCCTCATCCTCGTCCATCCGGCTCGAGCCACGGGACGGGGCTGGGGAACTCCCAGCATCGTCCGAGCGGCGGCTAAGCCGGGTGGAACGACGGAGTGCGGCGATGAGCTTCGACATGGCTCCTGCAAAATGTTAGCACAGAAACGACTACCCGAAGGACTGAGTATCAAAGGTTAGCACAAGAAATCAAGTCAGTCGTTCGAGAAGGTTAGTCGTTCTTGCGGGGATCAAAACCACCACAAATGGTTAGTCGTTCTTGAAGGACAACAAAGTCCACAGGAACGTAACGTCCCCAGATGCGGACCGGTACATTCTCGATCACCCCCTTGGGGTAGCGGACGGTTGAGTCTGCTAGCTGAACCTGGGCAGTTGTAGGAGATAGAGTAGGGTAGCGTAACTTTTTAAAGAGTACCTTAGACATGATGTTGACGCTGGCCCCCAGATCACAGAGCGCATCATCAATGCGACGATTCCAGATCATGCATTGGATGACGGGTACTCCGGGATCTTCCTTCCGGTCCGGAGAGGTTTTGATGATCGCCTTCTTTGCAGCTCTCGGCAGGTAGGTCAATCTCGGTGTTAGCACTTGGATATTTGAGACCTTCCCTGCATGGTTAGTACGGAGAATACTACGAGACATCTTACCCTGCCTCACCATGTGTTGCTTGAGTTTAATCTTATGTTTAATTCATGTAACACCTTTTGCCCAATCTAGATTGGTTAATTTTGGCTCTATCTTTATTCATGATTTATATGTTGCATGCTTTATTTGTCTTAATGTGTTGGAAAGATCATGTGTTATTAATAGCCGAATGAGATCGATCTAGATTGCCACGTGTTGCGGGTTCAAACTTGTTGATTTTGCATAAATCTTGACAGAACTGGGTATCATGCGGTAGATACAGGTTTTTGGATCGTAATTAGAGCTAATCATCCGGTGGATTAGAGATCGATTTCGATCTGATAGATTTATCATCATTAACGGGTTTTGTTCCTTCTTCGCGGATCCCGATTCGGTTGAACAGCCGTATTCGGTAGTGCCTCATGAGTGAAATATGTTCGTGGTTTTGCTTTAGATAATTGCAAAAAAAAAAGAAAAAAAAGAAAAAAAATGTATATATCAAAGGTAGCCCATATCCTAAAAATAAAAGGAAGAGTCGTGCGAAAAAGGAGTTCCATCCAGAAATTCCACACACATGCACATCTTGATCTGATTGTATGACTTGTTTTCACTTTTGGATCCAGTTTTTGACTTTGCAAAATATACAATGCAAGTATGCTTCCTTTTTTGTTCCCTACCCTGAGCTCCACAAACAGCCTCATTAAAAGTAGGAAGAAAAGGAGGCGACACAATGCCTTGGTGAGGAATAATACACATTGAGAGATTTGAGAGAATCATTCGGGGAGCAAAGTTGTGTTTTGATTTGAAAAAAAAAAGCACGCTTTCGGATCGAACGCGTCTGGCCACGTGAGTTAAGCCAGCTAATTTGGCTTGCTGTGTGATTGGCATGAGAGTCAGATTTTAAGCCAACACACTTTTTGGCACGCCCGGTGGGACCACATATTTTGATCGGAAGTCAGATCTCCTCCAAATATTTCATTATCATTAACTTCCAGATCATGGTGGATCAATTGCCAATTTATCTGCATCTTATGAATGAGATCAAGCAAAGCAAGGAGATCGAGTTCTTTCTTATTACGTCGACATGGACGTCATCAAGAGCCATTATGAATCGGCTTCATATACAAGAATGGCCGATGGAGGATTCTAGCATGCAAGGTAGTTGAAAAATAATCAATAAGCATCGTGACGAAAAAGACTCCATTACCAAAAGTTTTGCTCCGTGCACACAAAGATGCTGGGAACTTACACATCAGCACCTACACAATCGGCGGCCATGTCATTAGGCTTCGTATTCTGCGTCGCCGTATGTGTGCCGTATACTTTGTTGAAGATGCTAGTGGAGAAGTATCGTGCAGCACAGAAGGAATTTTGAATTCATCACGTGTATAAAAGCTTGCCTATTCGGAGTTATACGTGAAACAAAAAAAATGGAAGTTGGAAAAACATGCATACATCAGATTCTATTTGATCCGAATCATGCCAGAGGCGACATGCATGCCATATATAGTAAAGGGGCAATGATGGTGGAGGACTAGCACGTTCTGCTGTGGTTGGATCAGAGGCTGATATCTTTATGTATTCGGCTATCGTGATGACGAGGTATTCGGTAGATGACAAAGTATTCGGCAAATGACCATGCGGTCGGCTATCCCAGAAGGCGGTGATTCCATTCGAAAAGCAAAAGGGGGCTCATCTCTCGGAATATTTACTGGACCGTGTAGTTCGCTGTGGATTAAATAAATAATAGATGTGTCTAATGATGGTAATGCAGGGTACAATCAGATTTTTATGGCATTGGAAAATATTGAGAAAAATAAGATGCGAGTTGCTAAATATTACAACAAAAAAGTGAAGGTCAAACAATTTGCGGAAGGGGATTTAGTTTGGAAAGCTTTATTGCCGATTGGTACTAAATACAGTGCATTCGGTAAATGGTCCCCAAATTGGGAAGGCCCTTTTAGAGTGGTTAGATGTGTGCCTGGAAATGCATACATTCTGAAAACTTTGTTAGGAGAAGAATTCACTGCTGCTATAAACGGAAGATATTTGAAGAAATATTATCCTAGCATTGAGATTGATCGTTGATGGAGACACAAATTGCTAGAAATAATGAAGATAGCCGGCATTCGGGAAGAAGCCGCCTTCAGAGCAAAAATTTCCAACAGAGGAAAAATGGCCAATACTAGATTGTATTGCCCTTAGTGCTAACAATATACATCATCAATTCAGTGAAGATATCACAGAGGAATCACAAAAGATAAGCTTTATTGCCGAAATTCAATAAACCCTAGTACAAACTACTGAGACAACTTGTTCAAGACAGACTGGGGATGAACTGAATCGGCAATCAAAGTATTCAAAATCGTCGATGCTTCCGCAAAAGTCCAAACGTGACGGAAAGAATTTCGATTGTTGCGGAAGCTACTTTAAACATTCAATCATCCCTAGTACAAACTAATCAAATAGCCTATTCAAGACAGACTGGGGATGGATTGAAGCGGCGACGGCAGCGCCATGGCCCTCGAGGCGCTCGAGGGTGGTGTCGATGTCGTCGATGTCCTCTAGGTTGCCGTCGGCGAAGCCTGCCGGGAGCTCAGAGTAGTCGCGGCCGGTGTGTGTCGACATGGCGACGAGGCCCACAGCAGTACCCAGGCGAACTCCATGGAGGGCCACCTCGTTGACGCGGCCTGCCACCGCACCAAGGCGAGCCTCGGGTGTGTCCCCTTGGGCGTTCACCTTGTCCGCCAGCTCCTCCACCAGCGCCTTCAGCCGATCGAGCTCAGCGTCACGCGCTGCAAGATTACAAAAGGAATAACAGATTAATATCATTTGGAAGAACGAGATTGAAAATGAGCAGATTGCGGGACTCACCGTCGATAACTTCGAGCAGTTGCTTGCGCTCGTGCTGCCATTCGAGATCTGCGATCCCGGCTTGCTTGGAGATGACCTCCAATTCGCGACGAGTGTCGTCGCGCTCCGCCTTGAACCGGCGAGCATCACCGTCCATGTAACGGAAGTCGTCCGATTCGAGAGTTCGATTGGACGAACTCGAGGAGTTGGACGCCGCAGGAGCAGCGGCTGGAGCCGCAACTGGCGCACCAGCGGCGACAATCCATTGGATTACCCTGAGAAAACAAAGAGATTCGAATTCGTCAAAGGGAGAACAAAATCTTGAGAAGAACAGGGAAAGGTAGGCAGTCAATCACCTGCGGCGAGCGCCGGCGCGGCTTCCTTCGGGCTCATCAGCAGCCGGTCGCCTTCCATTCGCCATTGGGGTTTTCTTGAGGTCTACTGTGCTTGGGGAAAAGAAGAGCTCGAGGAAGGCGAAAGACTTGGTGAGGAGATAGCGATACTGGATGTGCTTATTTATAGAAACTGCAGAGGAAATCGTGGCCAGAGGTCGTGGCGCGCATCCCAAAAATTCGGAAGGTGGAAAGCCCACGAATCGAGCGGTTTCGGTGTCGTTTGGGATTCAATGCTGATGTCATATTCGGTTGATCAAATTCGGCTGTATTAAGTTTTTCGGGACTAACACTGTAGAAACCAGCATTGCCGAATGAGTTATTCACAACGAAACAAAACGGAAGTGAAGATGATGAAAAATGCAGAATTGACCAGGCATTCGGCTATCAAACTGTTTGATACAAATTACACACCCAAGTACTTTGAGATTACATCTTTTGCATTTAAGATTATACTACTGATGTTATCAAGTGATTTCTTGTCAGCCTCTTGGGTCTGAGCCAATGCAGAGAGTTTGGCCTTGAGCTGCTTCTCTTCATTCAAAGCTGCTGAAGCTTCCTTTCGAATTTATGTACCAATTCAGGAAGTTCAGCCATCTGCTTCTCCTCGGCCTCGATTTCAGCAGATAATCTACTCAACTCAGCTTCTAGCTCAGCTTTCTTGGCCTTCTTCAATTCAAGAGCAGGTTGTAGTTTGGATATTAGCTCTTTAGTAGTCTGAGCTTGAAGATGCAAATCTTTTACAGATTGCTTGGCCAAAGTTCTTCTTTGCTCCAAGGCTGGTTGAGCAGATTGATTCTTCAAAGCTTGCTTCACTGCAATAAAATGATCATCCAATCTAGAAACTGGATCTAAAGAAGTCTTGATGTTGGCAGGAAGATCTTGATCAAATGATTCAAGCAAGTCTCTTAAAAGATCAGCATTATTAACTTGATCTCGAATGTCTTTCTGCAGAAAGGAGAAGATTTCTTTCAATTTTGCCTGGTTTTCTTCTGACAGAGCTTGACAAGAAGATGTTTCTTCTCCTTGTTCAACAATCAAATCATCCAAGGCAAATGAATAACTGGGTGTTGAAGCAGATTTCTCCTGGAAAGAAAAATTTCTTGATGAATTAATAATGATTTGTTAGAGAATTGAAAATATTGGATGACTTTATTTACCTCTATTCTGATTTCTTGAGTGGGAGAAGGAGATCTCTCAGGAACAGTAGAGGGGCCCTGCATATCATGCTGAGAAGGAATTGGGGAACCCCTTGGTGAAGAAGCAGCTTCTAATTGAGGAAGAGGTGAAGTTGGAGTTGGATCATGCTGAGAGGAGGGGCTTTCCAGGACTTGATCCACAGAAATTTGTTCTGCAACTGAAAAAAAGATAAATGCCGATGAAAGGAATGAATGAGATAGAAAAATTTTTTACCAGTTGATGGAACATCGGCAGAATCTGTAATGGCCACTGTCTGCTGTGTCTGAACCTAAAATCATGAAAAAGGGGTGAGCATGATAAAAGAAGCATTGTATTTAAGGGAAAATACTATGACCTGAATGAGTTTTCTGTTGGTGGTTCTTTTCTTCTTGGGAGCTGAAGGAGCAGGCGGAGAAGGAATTTTTCTCTTGGCAAAAGATGGCCTGGTAATAATTGGGTCTAGAGTAGCCTGTCTAGACATCAACTGAGCCAAGGAAGAGGATTGACACCCTAAAGCAGATATTGGGCCTGCAATCTTGTATTGAATAGCCCTGGCAAGAGAGGCAGGTGCTATGTCCTACAAAATAACAGAATTATAATAAAAGAAGAATTGTTATTAAAGCCAGATAATGATTGAACGACATTACCTCTGAATTTGGCTAGAAGTCAGCCATCAACTCAAGGCAAAGGGGATGAATTGGTATGTTGAAGATATGATCATGAAATTCTTGCCACCAGACAGTGAAAGAGGGATGAACAGATGTTATTGGCACAAAAGGTTGAGGTTTATAGATGGATGTACAGCATCTGTAGTCAAAAATCCTTCTTGTCTCAGTAGAGTCTGTGACAATCTCCCTAGGCTTGAGGAATTCATGGAGAAATAATCTTGGTGGCACTTGGCCACAGCCTAATTGCCTAGCCATCATATTCGGCTGATAGTACTCGAAGGTGCTCTGAACCAGCCTTCCTCCACAAAATTCAGCTGGCAGAATGCAAGGCCGAATGAAAGAATTGAAAATGGCTGTGGATTGTGTATCTGTACATCCAATTTCAAAACTAAACTCACAATGAAGAGTAAGATTGTCGGTGTCAGAATAAGGGAACCAAAGAGGATCAACAAAGCCTTTGGAGAAAAGCTCAAAGAATTCACCAATGCTCTTATCTACAGATACAGTGGAGGCAGCTTCTCCATAAGTTTGACAGCCTTTAGTGCTTTGGGGTTCCCCTTCCCTATAGTTGACTAAAGGAAAAGACAGGCTGTTGATATCAACTGAAACGATTTGATGCATGTACAGCTGCAGCCACATCTGAACAAACAACCAGGGGCCATTAACACAAGAAATTTTCTTATTGGTATGCATCAGGCGAGTGGTTTGGTGGAGCATATGGTAAACACTTCCCATCAAATATTTTCCCAGAGGGATGAGTGTGCCAGCAGCCAAGTCTTCAGCCATCACAATGTGGTTTAGAGTTGGCTCATTGGCTTTGCCACAGAAGATGAATCTGCACAGCCACATATTCAGAAAAGCCCTATACTCAACATCAGACAAGGGACCATCAGACATGTAATTCTGAATATACATCTTGTATCCAACTCCTGTCTTTACTCCTGTCTGCTTGGAGGAGCCCTTGTACTTGTATGGATGCACAACTTCTGTGGTATTCAGGCCGGTCATCAAGTAAACATCGGCCAAGGTAGGAGACATTGGCCCATGACCAAAGAAGAAGGCGTTCGCTCCATTAGACCAAAAGGGGCAAGCCGCAATCAGGAGATTTTCATTTCTGGGAGTTTCGGCTAGAGATAATTCCAGACAATGAGAAATGCAGAGTTTGTCCCAGTTCTTGGTTTGAGGGCTTTTATCATTAAGAATCCTCCTATACCAATTCCTCCAACCAACAATTGGGGGCAGAGGCCAGTTCTTAAAGGCATCTTGCCATTCATGAGGCTTTGTCAGTGAAGTTTTGAAGGGAATTCGCTGAGATTCGGCAGCAATCAGCTCAGAGGGGTCTGAATCTCCTACGGGCCCAAGGAAATAAGTGGGTGCTTTCTCCTCAGTAGGAATCAAAAGTTCAGCTGCTAGAGCCTACCAAGAACAAAAAGGGCAAGAAAGGAAAAATTAGGGTACAATTCAAAAGAATAATGCCGAATGCGCTTGAGGAAGATTAAAGAATTACCTGAAGAGCTTGATCTTGGTGCGCCATTTGAAGATTGAAAGCTTGAGGAAGCTAATGAGCTAGGGTTTGGATCCAGGAGGAGCTTTGGAGACTCGAACGGAAAAAGAGGATGTTGAGTGGATTCAATCCAAGAGTGTTGCGGATTTCTAGTCAATTCCGAGATAAAAGTATCTTTTATCCCAAAATTGAAGGGGCATGTGTGCCTCATGGGTAGGAAGAAAAGAAGGTTGATCCCTGTAGAGACTGACATGTGGGCCGGGATTGGTAAAAGATATCGTTCGGAAAGGAACCTTACCTTCGAGAACGATTCGGCAAAGGCATTCTGCGGTCGGGAGTCCGTCGCCAATTCGGCAAGGGAACTGCTCTATAGAAAGCATTCGGGAGCGCATGATGACATGGATCAAGTAAGGAAGGTGCCGATTTAATGAAGAATGCAAGATGAATACGGCATTTCAGACGTATTTCTTTGGAAATAAGCGTTTTGTAAAACGTAGTCGATTGGGAATCGTGTCAAAACCAGGGTATAAATATAAACCCATGGTGATTGTAATAGGGATAGAACAATCATACAACAAACCGGCCTTGCGCCAACTTTTCGAGTCTTTAGTCGTGTCGTCGAATTCTTCGAGAGGAATCATCGATCCGTCGACCTCCGTAAGTATCGACAACCTTGTATCATGCTTAGTATCATGCGGTGGATTTAAGCTTGAGTCAAGAAGGCTTTTCTTGCTAGATCATGAGTCATGCGGTAGGCTAAAGTTTAGCTTGAGGCAAGTTACCGGCTCTATTAGATTTTGGCAAAGGTCTAATAGATTCATTAAGTTACCTTGTGTTATTTGAGTTTTACTTTATGTTTAATTCATATAACACCCTTTTTGCCCAATCTAGATTGATTAAGGTTCGGTTTTAATCCATTGCACGATGAAATCACGTTCCTCTACATAGCCGAACCTTAATCAATCTAGATTGGGCAAAAGAGTGTTATATGAATTAAACATAAAGTAAAACCCAAATAAACACAAGGTAACTTAATGAATCTATTAGACCTTTGCCAAAATCTAATAGAGCCAGTAACTTGCCTCAAGCTAAAACTTAGCCTGCCGCATGCCTCATGATCTAGCAAGAAAGCCTTCTTGAATCAAGCCTAAATCCACCGCATGATACTAAGCATAGTGTAGTAATGAGCATGGAATTTCTTTTCTAGGT
>OAMR01000463.1:445270-455808 GCA_900205405.1 Echinochloa crus-galli | reverse complement strand
AGAAAAAGGAAAGATGAAAGTTTTAATTTCATAAAATTGATCTATTCTTGGTTGGTGGTGTGATTTTAGACAAGTTGTATCATGCGGTGGATTAACTTGTTTGTTTTTATACTTGACGGGTTCGAAAGTACCTAGACATGCGGTAGACTAGTGCTTTTAAACCTATGCATTCTTGTTTAACTAGAGATTTACGATCATGCTTTTCACATTTACTTTGCCTCATCCTCGTTAATCGCTTGTGATTAAGTACTGCAGCGATCATTTAAATAAATACCAATCTTTCATCATGGTGACGTCAGTATCAGGGAAAATTGACTGGCGCGCTCTGAATTCAAACGTTCGCGTGTGAAGCTAGCTAATTCGGCTTACTGTGTGCTTGGCGTGAATTGCAGATTTTACGTCAACAAGAAATCAAGTCAGTCGTTCGAGAGGGTTAGTCGTTCTTGCGGGGATGAATACCACCACAAAAGGTTAGTCGTTCTTGTGGGTGTCGGTGACCACCACAAAATCGTCCAAAATTTCAGCACAAAGATCGCAACAAAGGCAAAATATTTTTGGGATTTTTTTTGAGTATGCAAGTGAACCAAAACTTGAGCAAGAACTTTGGAAGAACTAGAGCAAGCACTTGAGCAAAGAAATGAGAGAGAGAGAGAGCTTCTAACAGAAAGTTTCTGAGTGTTGAAGTGTGTGAGGCAGCTCTCAAGCAAGCACCAGCATTTATAGGCCAGGGGGGGGCAGCCATGGCCGTTCGGCCGAATTGGCTTGTTCGGCCGAATTGGCCAAAGTGGCCTGGCCACCCTCATGTGAGTGCAGCACTCACATGGCCTTGTTTCCACTACAAAATTGTGTGGCCAAAATTTTTCCAAGGACATGTACATGATTTTGTTAGGTAAGATGCCAATTTGACATGACCCAAAGTTGGAAATTAGTGGAGTCACCCCCATGCTGCCATGTTTTGTGATTATTGGTGTGAGTGCAGCCATTTTAGTGGGGTAGACATGTTTGTTGCTGGTTGGTGGTGATGGTAAATAAATGGAGATGTTCTAGAAGGGATGAAAATGATAAAAATTACCAATTGCATCCACCCTAGGTAAAATTTCAGCATGTGACCATTTATATAAACCAAGCTTGCAAAATTTTCTACTCTCTCTCAAATTTTTATTCAAGTGGTTCAATTAGTTTGGAAAGGGAAACATGCAAATGCAATTTGGAAATTTAAAATTTGGAAGGGAAACATGAGATACATACCGGTTAGTGTCAAAACCAGGGTATAAATATAAACCCATGGTAATTGTAATAGGGATCGTCTTCAGGTGCTCTTGTCATCGTCCGGTCCCGGAGTGGATGACTCGGATGATGCAACTTTCTTCCGCCACATTTTCTTGTTCCTCTTTTTTGGTGTTGGTGGCGGTGGGATCGGTGTCTCTGGAGAATTCCAGAGGGCTTGCTCTTCCTCGTATTTCTTTACGAGGCGGTCCATTTCTTCTGCGCTCACTTGTTCCGTCGGTCCGTACCATTCGGGCTGCTTCCCACCGAGTATCTCCAGCTCTCCACTGATGAGAGCTTTGAGGAAACACTCGGCGCTCCTCTGCTCCGGTGTGAGTGGCTCTACCTTCTTCTCTTCCCGTGGTTGGAATTTGAAGTACGTCAACCTTCCGTCGATACGGAACGAGACTTCTCCCGCATCCATATCGATTCTAGCCCGGGCAGTGTTCAAGAATGGTCAGCCCAGGACAAGGGAAAACGAGTGGTCGTTTCCCGTGTCGAGGAAAACGAAGTCCACAGGAACGTAACGTCCCCAAATGCGGACCGGTACATTCTCGATCACCCCCTCGGGGTAGCGAACGGTTGAATCCGCAAGCTGAACCTGGGCAGTAGTAGGAGATAGAGTAGGGTAGCGTAACTTTTCAAAGAGTACCTTAGACATGATGTTGACGCTGGACCCAGATCGCAGAGCGCACCATCAATGCGACGATTCCAGATCGTGCATTGGATGACGGGTACTCCGGGATCTTCCTTCCGGTCCGGAGAGCTTTTGATGATCGCTTCTTTGCAGCTCTCGGCAGATAAGTCCATCTCGGTGTTAGCACTTGAATATTTGAGACCTTCCCTGCATGGTTAGTACGGAGAATACTACGAGACATCTTACCCTGTCTCATAGTAATAGCATTCACTGTTTCGAGGGGAGGTTCGGGTTGCCCCGGAATCTTCCCTGACTCAGTGACAGGAACAGCAGCAGCTAACTGAGCAACTTGAGTTTCTATCATTTTATTAAAGCTCAGTTGATTTTTCATGGATAACCGCGATAAATCATCACAAGTGAAGCATCAGGCAACTTTCGTAAGATGTGAGCCTGTACGAAGTGCTCAGCATCTACGACAGAGCGCGCTGTCTCTATGTACGTGCACTGGGCGTCCTGGAGGACTCCCAGGTGGTTTGCGAGACGAGTGACTAGAGAAGTCATCGCCATGCTACCCACACGAGAAATATGAGACAGCCAGTGATCGATCATGTCTTTCACTGGAGAAACCGAAATTTTCTTGAACATAGCATACAGAATCCGCAATTCGACTGTGTTTACATGTGGCCTCGTAGTTGTACTTCTCTCCATGCCTTCTCGCGTTTCGGGGCAGTCATTCCCCGAATGGCCAGTGTTGCCACAAACTTCGCAGGTCATGCGAGCGTCCATGGCTTGCACCGCTTCTTGAGCATGGGCCTCCAGCTTCTTCATCAGGAGGTCCATCTTGGCAGCGAGCATGTCCAGAGCTTCAACTTGGTGAACTCCTCGGGTCCTTGGTTGAGTCCGGTCATCAGACCAACCTTGGTTCTCGACCATCTTCTCTATGAGGGCCTTCACACGACTCTCCTCAAGAGAGAAGAACGAGCCTCCAGCAACCGCATCCAGGTACTCACGGGCAGAGGTTCTCAGCCCGTGATAGAAAGTTTGGATTATGAACCAACTCTGCATGCCATGGTGAGGACAGGCAGAAATATAGTCCTGGAGGCGATCCCATGCCTCCGGGACTGTTTAATCTTTTAACTGCAGGAAACTAGCAATTTTGTTCCGGAGGGCGTTGGTTTTCCCAACCGGAAAGAATTTTAGCAGAAAAGCGCTAGTGCATTTATCCCAGGTCTATAGCTTCGCGGTTAGCGTAAAACCATTGTTTCGCCTTGCCTAATGATGAGAATGGGAATAAACGAAGGCGAATGGCATCGGTACTTACTCCGCGGATGGTGAAGGTGTTGCAGATCTCCAGGAAATGCTGGAGATGGGCATTGGCATCTTCGTGTGGCTTGCCACAAAACGGACTAGCCTGAACCATGTTGATGAGGGCTGGCTTGAGCTCGAAGCTACCATCTCCGACTGGAGGAGTTGGTCCGACACGCACGTTCTCGCTCGATGGAGCGGAGAACTCACAGATCGTCTTGCTGGCCATCCTCGATGTAGCCTGGTCGACGACGGGAAAGACTGGGTTCGTCGGAGTGGTGTTGGTCATTAAGAGATGACAACAAGCATAAAGTAGTCGACATGCGACAAAAATATGCATGGTATGCAAAAAAGTAGTCGTTTAGGACTTTTCTCCTGTTGGAGAAGTCGCGCGATGGACTTGAAACCCATCGGCGAAAATTATTATTGTTGAGGGATGTACTCTTTTAGAATAGTCGGCTCATGGCCAAGCATGTATTTAAACAAACTGATAAAATTAATAATCATCTGAGATTTTCACCATACTAAGAGCAGAGATAGAATTCAACCAAAGTCTCACTATATCAATTCCCACAACAACCTAGACTTGGAATAAAGCATGTGCTCCCACAAGGTTTCGGGTTCATTATCGCTCATGCTAAATGACTCAAGTATAGTCAAGAACTAGTTGCTACAAAGTACTAGCAATATTAATGACAGAGCAACTATTCATCATTTCCAAGGTGAGAGGCATATGATTAATATAGAAGCAACTAGACTAAAGTAGATGCAACTATATAAGACATAAGTAGAGCAAAGTAGATAACTATATTGATACTTTAATGTCATACAAAAGATAAAGTAAAAGATATAAGAGCTATTACCAGAGCTTCTGAAGACGACTCCGGAACCTCCGAGGCACAGCTCGACTCGACTCTAACTCCCAACTAAACTAACCTACTCTACTAGAAATGAAGTGGAAGCTCCTTGGCTTTGAGTGTGTGTTCCAAGTGACACTAGAGGGTCCTATTTGTAGTTGTCCGAAGGCGGTTGGATGGAGTAACGGTCAAGGGAGCCAGGGGGGTACCCCCTGGGAGTTCGGGCGAAGGAGGTCGGTTCGGCCGAACCGACCTGTTCGGCCGAACCGTCCATCCTGCACCGCCTCCATCCCACGGCCCTACTGCATCCCTGGGGTCAGTTGCTGGCTTGGGGGCGGTTCGGCCGAAGGCTAGGGTTCGGCTGAACCAGGCCTGGCCCAAGGCCGGCCCCCCCAGCACCGCCTCTGCTGCTGGGTCCCTCTGGGCTGCCTCCTGGTTGATTGCTTCGTGTTTGTTCTGGCCCAGGGTGACGTGGCACGGGTCCGGTTGAGTTGGCGGTGGTCCTACGTGGCTTGCTTAGTCATTGCTTGGTTGTCGTGGACGTGGACGGCTCCCGGCGGCCTGCTGCATCCCTGGGGTCGGTTGCTGGCTTGGGGGCGGTTCGGCCGAAGGCTATGGTTCGGCCGAACCAGGCCTGGCCCAAGGCCGCCCCCCCAGCACCGCCTGTGTTGCTGGGTCCCTCTGGGCTGCCTCCTGGTTGATTGCTTCGTGTTTGTTCTGGCCCAGGGTGACGTGGCACGGGTCCGGTTGAGTTGGCGGTCGTCCTACGTGGCTTGCTTAGTCATTGCTTGGTTGTCGTGGATGTGGACGGCTCCCGGCGGCCTGTACGGCTAAGGGGGATAACCGGCCGAACATGTCGTTCGGCCGTTTCTGTAATTTCCGACCCTATAGCACGTGTTTCGTGATATTGTACCTACAAACATGACACTCACCAAAACTCGTGGAACTTTATTAGAATTATAACCTAAGTACATGGAATGATGCATAGTCTCTCATTTATTCCCGAGTATTGGTGGTCGAATTTGGGTTGTAACGACCGCCAACAACAGAGCCGAGTATCATGCGGTAGATGCAGGTTTTTGGGTCGTTTTAGAACTAATCATCCGGTGGATTAGAGCTCGAGATCGATCTGATAGATCTATCATCGTTGACAAAGCTTGTTCCTTCTTCATGGAACCCGAATCGGCTATCCAGCCGTGTTCGGCAGTCCCTTAACGAGTGAAACGCATTCGTAGCTTTGTTTTAAATAATGAATGCTTTTAGCCTTCCACGTTTAAGAGTATGTCATGCGGTAGACTGATCTAATCTTGGTTGGTGGTGTAATTTCAAACAAATTGTATTATGCGGTGGATTAATTTGTTCGGTTTTACGCTCGACGGGTTCGAAAGTACCTAGACATGCGGTAGACTAGTGCTTTTAACCTATGCATTCTTGTTTATTAGAGATCTACGATTGTGCTTTCACGATTATTAAGCTATATTCTCGTTAATCGGTTGTGGTTAAATGCTGTATCGATTACATAATTAAAAACCGATCTTTCATCATGGTGACGTTATGCGGTCGGCAGTGCGCTTCCTTACGTGCTTTGCCGAATACGTACCGAATATGTGGATTACTGACAGATAGCATGCTTGTAGCTATATGTCGATCAAGATTGGCTTTGTAAGCCGCAAATATGGAACTGTCTGGTACCAGCCGGCACGTTCCAGGTTTTGTATCTAAACATTTTTTCTCCCTTTGTCAGTTTCAGGAAAATTGACTGGCACGCTTCCAGGAATCGAACGCTCGAGCCAAGTGTGAAGCCAGCTGATTCGGCTTGCTGTGTGCTTGGCGTGAACTGCAGATTTTGCGTCAACACATCTTCGAGGGGAATCATCGATCCGTCGACCTCCGTAAGTATCGACAACCTTGTATCATGCTTAGTATCATGCGGTGGATTTAAGCTTGGTATGAGAAGGCTTCTTTGTTAAATCATGAGTCATGCGGTGACCCTGGGACCCTCGGCACATTGGAGTGTCATTTGCGAGTTAGCTCATGCACACATCCGCCTCCCATGCTATTGTGGGGAATATTCACAATGACATGTGGCATGTCAAAATTGTATCACAGAGACGTTGCACATCAAAACAAACGAGCAATAGTGATATCGGTTGATCATTTGTTGTTTCTTGATTGGCCTCCGGCAAGGAAAGGCAAGGTATGTGTTCGATGGAATTTCACAGCTCAAAATGGTCATATATATTGCCTTACACATTGTTTGTGTAGCAGGTGAAGGGCCGTTCACAAGGGGACGAGCCAGGCGTGATGCCGGGCTCGCCACCCCACTGGAGCCGGAAGACGAACCAGAAGCACCGCACCGACACACGTCCGCGTTTGAGGCCACCTACGACATGTACATCGGGGCTGGTACATCTAGAGCAGGAGGCTCTGGACAGTACCAGGACCCGAATTATCAAGCCTCGGGACGCTGGGACTACGGTCAGAGCACGGACTCTGAGTGGTCCGGAAGCTGGTATGCTGGGGGGTATGACAATGCCTCGCAGCCATACTACCCCGGATACTCACAGTCCGCCCGCTTCGACTATGGTCGGGAGTTGTCATACATCTCCGACTGGGTCGATGTCATTGACGACCGGACAAGGGGCGTTCAAGACACACTAGCCCGTCATTCGCAGTACCTCCAAGAGAATGACGGGATGGTGTCATCCATCCAGCATGATGACCGGGAGCAGTCCGAGCAGCTGGTCGCGTACCTCGCAAGACTCAATCCCTACGGTTGACCAGCTGACTCAGTACCTTTCAAGGTTGAATCCCTACCAGTGAAGAGTCCAAGCTTGGGGGAGCACCCCCATCAGGTACGTTCCGAATTACTCAGCACTTTGGTCATTCAGTTGAAAATACTTCCCTTGAATAAAATTAACTCTCAACCATGCATGGAATGAATCATATGCCTCTCATTTTGGAAATGATGAATAGTTGCTCTGTCATTAATTTTGCTAGTACTTTGTTGCAACTAGTTGCTTGACTATGCTTGAGTTATTTGGCATGAGTAGAAATGAACCTGAACCTTGTGGGAGCACATGCTTTATTCCAAGTCTAGGTTATTGTGAGAATTGATATAGTGAGACTTTGGTTAAATTCCATTTCTGCTCTTAGTATGGTGAAAATCTCAGATGATTATGCTTTCAAAAATAAAAACAAAGTTCCTCATTGGTCATAATACCTACCAGAGCCATATGATAGGATTAGTTCCAAACTTTCTACCATATGCTGCTCGTCATCTTAGTGAGCTTTGTCAAATTGTTGTGACCTTAGTGAGGAATCTTTTCATGCTTCTAAGATCGAGATTCACATACACTCCACCTCTCACTTGCAATTCCTACTCTGGGAGTTAGCAAAAATCATATCATGCCATCGTCCATTCCATAAAATAAAGTTTCATGTTCTTTGATTCCCTCTCTCAAAATCTGTGAAGTAGAGGCATGGGCTATGCTTTGAAAAGGTTTGATCGGGTCGCATTCTGGAAGAGGATTTCCGGAAATACCAACTGCCATGCACCCCGCATGAACAGTATCCATAACCCCAAAAGCATGCCAATTGGCATGGCAAAAATATGAGAAAAAGAAAAGCATGTCAAAAGACATGGCAAAAATATGATCAAAAGAAAAGCATGCCAATTGGCATGGCAAAAATATGAGAAAAAGAAAAGCATGTCAAAAGACATGGCAAAAATATGATCAAAAGAAAAGCATGCCAAAACGGCATGGCAAAAATAAGAATAAAAGATAGCCCATGCTCTCGAAAAATAAATCAAGGAGAGGAAGAATCAATCCATGAAACTCCGCCAAATTCCACTCCACATATTCCAATCCATAAATTCCACACACTTGCACTTCTCGATCTAGAGTGTGATTTGATTTTCCTAAGATCCAGTCTTTGATTTAGCAAAATATAAGATGCTTGTATGCCTTCATCCATTGTCCCTGAACCACACAAAAGCCAAATTAGATGTTAGGATGAAAAGAAGGCAAAGCCTTTGGTGAGGATTCAAATACACTTGAGCGATTGAGTGAACCAATGAGGAACTACTTATCTTTCACAAAAGGGTGAAAACTCCGAGATAGGATCCTGAAAAGAGTAGAGTGGAATAAAACTAAGTTAATCTGTTCATTCCTTCAACCGCCCAAGATAAGGAGATTGCTATAAGCCCCATAGGTAAAATGGTGAATTAATACCTTGCTAGTGATTCAAGTATTTGTTTGAGTACTTGTTGTCATAAAGTTACCTGCAAGAAAAATGACATTGTAGCAACTCCTGATCCACCGAGCCTAAGTTCGCAACTTTGCTCGAGGACGAGCAAAGAGGCTAGCTTGGGGGAGCTTGTTGGCGGTCGTTACAACCCAAATCCGACCACCAATACTCGGGATAAAATGAGAGACTATGCAACATTCCATGCACTTAGGTTTATTTCTAATAAAGTTCCACGAGTTTTGGTGAGTGTCATGTTTGCAGGTACAATATCACGAAACACGTGCTATAGGGGTCGGAAATGACAGAAACGGCCGAACGACATGTTCGGCCGGTTACCCCCCTTAGCCGTACAGGCCAGCGGGAGCCGTCCACGTCAACCAAAGAAATATAAATTACGATCACCTCGGGATACTCCCAGGTCAAGTGCTACATCGGTGATTCTGTGCGCTTGCAGAATATTTACATATTTTACTAAGCCATAAGGAAAACCACTGAACACTTCTTGCATCCAGTACCGGGATTCCCCAATTCTGATATTGATCGTAAGAAGTGCCAACACGCCGTGGATTGAATACAAGGAAAAAAGCCGATTTGATAAAGAATGCGAGATGAATACGGCATTTCGACGTATTTCTTTGGAAATAAACGTTTTGTAATCGTAGTCGACTAATGCGGGAATGAACCACATATTACTATATTGGTAACTCCTGAAGTACATCTCAAACCAGATATGAAGTCTATAATGTAGTTATGTTATGTCAACCTGTAAGGCTGTAACTAAAAAACTGACTCGGTCATGAGGTAACACTGGTACCAGTAGTATATCTCCAGGAAAGACCATAGCCAGCTTTATATATAAAGCATCCTCCAAAGGATACTGGGATTACCAGTTTACAATAAAGCACACACCGCTCGAAGAACAGCATCCAACAAACCCGTAACAGGACTCTCTAGGCCGCGCGCCAGAGATAGGAAGACACTACTCGCGACGAACAAACTAAAGGGCCCCGCCAAGTCATCCAACAACTGTGCAAAGCACGCAGGACTCAGCTCCTTCCCCGTCGCACACCGACGACCGCCGCCCGCCGGTCACCGTCGGTTCGCCGCGTCGTCTCCTCGCCGACCAATTTTTCCACACAGGTAGACTCGCTTTTCCCTCCTGTTTCTCCCGAGCCGCTTCCCGCTTAACTTCGTGCCCCGTAGCACTCCCAACCATGCTCGCCGGAGTTGGCCGCCGCCGGTCATCGCCGTGCTCCGCCTAGGCCACCCTTCTCCTCGACTTGAACCGCACAGATGGACTCGCCGTGCCGCCCCGGTTCCATAGCACCAGATCCCGTCCAAAACCGTGGCTTGTAGCTCGGATTCGAGCAACGCCGGCGAACTCCGCCGCCGCGACAGCCAGCGCCGCCGCAAATTCTGGTCGCCGCCGGCGGCCGTCGTCCCCTTTCTCCATCAGCCCTCCGATCTGGATCCAACGGACCAGATCCGTTCTGACCGCGGTCAATAACGGTCAGCACCAGTCAACCCTGGTAGTTTTGCTAAAGAGCCCCTGCACTTTCTGGTAATCAACCCGCGGTCCAGTTCTATACAAAAATATTCACAAGTAGGTCCTGTTTTACTCAATTAACCCCCTGAGTTTTCAAATATTAGAACCCGCGGTCCTGCCCTGGCATTTTTGCACGTTAGCCCTCGAGTTTTAACGCATAATTATGTTTTAGTCCCTGAAACTTTGCAAATAAGCTCCTGGAAACTTTTAAAACTTGCCAGCAGGTCCCTGAACCTTAGAAAAGCCATATCTTCTCCGTTTTAGCTCCGATCTAGGTGATTCTTGCGCTCACGAGTTCGTAGCGAAGGGTAGAATAGTTTCGTAGCCTCCTTTTGTCCTGTTTCTACTATTTGGTGTATTGTTCTTAGTTATTCTTGTTTGTTTGCTTGTATGTTTGTGCCGATGATTGCTGCGAGTAGAGGAACGCCATCAAGAGGACTCAAGAAAAGGAATTGAAGATCAAGACCCAAAGACTAAAGTGTATATATCGGAATTGAGGCAAGTCATAGCACGGACAATCCTTGCTACCCATTCACCCTTTTAATCATTATTTCATACATGCATGTGTCTAATTTGATGTACCATTAAGGTTGTACCTAGAATTTGTTTATCCTATTCCTTGTTACCTTGGGTTCATGCATATGGGTACAATCTTGCTATGCGCAGCTACTGTCAC
>OAMR01000463.1:408355-445132 GCA_900205405.1 Echinochloa crus-galli | reverse complement strand
CTGTCTCTTATACACATCTAGATGTGTATAAGAGACAGGTACAAGCTACTTGACCAAGACCAGAGCCATTATAGTTCTGGCGGTGGCGACAGGCTTCTGGGTTTCCGCTTTAAGAAACGGTCCTTACTGAGAGACACTAGGGCCTGGCACGCAGCTGACGCCCTAGTTCCCTTAACCATGTTGCTAAAAAGCATATTTTATCATTAAGGTTGAAGTGAACCATTATATCAAGAATAACAATATAGTAAATTGTGACAGTAGCTGCGCATAGCAAAAATATACCCATATGCAAAAACCCAAGGTAATTCAAGGATAGGAAAAAACAAATTCTAGGTACAACCTTAATGGTACATCAAATTAGACACATGCATGTATGAAATAAATGATTAAAGGGTGAATAGGTAGCAAGGATTGTCCGTGCTATGACTTGCCTCAATTCCGATATATAGTATTTTAGTCTTTGGGTCTTCATCTTCAATTCCTCTTCTTGAGTCCTCTTGATGGCGAAGAGAGGCAATAGACTTATTCCGGACCTTTTAGTGCTGGCTCTTTAGCCGCTGTATCTCTAACCACTTGGCCTAGATAGATAGAGTGCCCAGGAATCCTTTATCTCTTCTCGTGTCCTCCCAACTATCTATACCTTCTCTCATCTATCCGAGTATCCCTTGAGCTGTGTGTCCGGTATCCACTCCTATATCAAATACCGTTTATAGCCTGTCTTGTCTAGTCGTGTACCCTTCTCTGATAGTCTCGAATATCTGTTCACTAGTAGTCTTGCCAAAGCTTCCCTGCGGAAATATAAATTACGATACCCCGGGATACTCCCAGGTGAAGTGCTACAGCGGTGATGAGGAGTCTTTCATGCTTCTAAGATCGAGATTCACATACACTCCACCTCTCACTTGCAATTCCTACTTTGGGAGTTAGCAAAAATCATGCCATCATCCATTCCATAAAATAAAATTTCATGTTCTTTGATTCCCTCTCTCAAAAATCTGTGAAGTAGAGGCATGGGCTAGTTCCCCAGCCCCGTCCCGTTGCTCGAGCCGGATGGACGAGGATGTGGCTGGAGCAGCTGGCTTGGGTGGAGGCTCTGCTGTACCCCAAGCCAGGCAGCTCCTAAGCCAGAACGACATCGTTCTCCGGACGGACCGGGAGAGAAGCACCTTCAACGAGCTCAGGCTGAAGGAATTCGAGCACACCCGTGTGTTCGATCAGGACCTACTGAGAAGGACGGGGATGGACGAGGAGTTCCCAGAGATCTTCCATGCCGTCGGCTGGGAGAACTTCTGGGAGATCAACGAGCCAGAGCCAAGCAGAGCTTTGAAAAGGTTTGATCGTCTTCGTTTAAACCCAACCATGCCGAGGGCACAGCACAATCTGTTACCCATCTGATAATGGTTCACTTCAACCTTTAATGTTAAAATATGCTTTTTAGCAACATGATTAAGGGAACTAGGGCGTCAGCTGCGTGCCAGGGCCTAGTGTCTCTCCGTACGGACCGTTTCTTAAAGCGGAAACCCAGAGCCTGTCGCCACCGCCAGAACTATAATGGCTCTGGTCTTGGTCAAGTAGCTCGTACGGCTCTAGCTTGTCAGTGGTTATCGATGGGGCCAACGGCGCATCACCTAGCTCTGATAGATCCTCCACCGAGGACGGTAGCCCCGTCGGCTAGGTCTCGTTAGACCCAGTCCCGTGTTGGGAGTCTCAGCGATTGAGAACTCCGCGCATTGCGCATTGTTGGGTGGATACCCGCGCTCTGGATGCCATCGACCCCCTTACGGTGGACTCCGTAGGCGTACGTCGATCTCGGTGCCTAAGTTTTCACCGCCGTATATTACCATAGTGGCTACTGACTTGTTAGGGTGTCTTGTGAAAAGCCTCGTAGCGTCCCTACCGCCTTGTATTACTTCAACGGCCTCTGTCTTGTTAGTGTGTCTTGTGAAATGCCTCGTAGCGTCCCTATGCGATCACACCTCGGAAGTATGGTTTAAAAGGTTTGGCCACCTCGGCATGGTTGGGTTTAAAGTTCCTTTGAACTTTTACGCGACTGGTGGGTAAAGGGTGAAACCTCTGCAGAGTGTAAATCTATCATGATAGCCTTGCTCAGGGTCACGAGCGGCCTGGATCCTTTATGATTAGAACTTGATGGTTATTATTGTTGTTTAATGACTTACACTATATAATTGGGTTACAACTGGGAGTCCTTTCACTTGTAGTAAATTGGATGAAGTTAAAATGAATCAACTAAAAATGCTAATGCAGTCAAACCGAGTCAAACCTTTTTGAGCCTCATACAACCGTGTTGTACTTGCTAAGTAACTCTGTTACTTACACTTGCTTTATTTATGTCATTTTGCTGCAAAATCCCGGATGGGTAACAGATTGGGCTATGCATGAGCTGTCTCTTATACACATCTAGATGTGTATAAGAGACAGTTGCTATTACTCGACATTCCGGGATGGGTAACAGATGGAGTACTACTGTGCTGTGGTCAACCAGTCGGTGTCCCTGTGGACTGCGGCCTCGCCTTCGAGTTGAAGATTAGACTTCCGCTGTGTACGTGCTAACTCTGATTTAAATTATTTGATTTCGAGCATATGTACTCTGTTTATCATATTTGTTAGCTATATGTGTTCTTTGGACATCCTGGGCACGCATATAGCAGCACTTCGGGTTTATATGAAATCCGGGTGAGACACACGAGCATGTTTGCTAGTGTAACTAGACGATACCCCGCGCGTTGCTGCAGGAATTTGTTCGAGACTATCAGAGAAGGGTACACAACTAAACAAGACAGGGGGATAACGGTATTGGATAGGAGTGGATATACCGGACACACAGCTCAAGGGGGGCTCGGATAGATGAGAGAAGGTATAGATAGTTGGGAGGACAACGAGAAGAGATAAAGGATTCCTGGGACTCTATCTACCTAAGTCAACTGGTTAGAGATACAGTGGCTATAGAGCCAGCACTAAAAGGTCTGCGGTAAGTCTATTGTCTTTTTTGGGGACTACAGGGCCTCCGCCCGACATGCAGAAAGGGATGAGAAGGGGTGCCGACTACCCTGAACCTTGGGTCATAGGACACCGGAACTAACGTGATGGACTACAACGACCGGAAGGCCTGTCACCATCTCCCGGCTACCACCTCCATTGCGACGGGCAGAAACTAAGGCTACTGACAAGTCTAGGAACCACTCCTACACAGATCAATAACTACTTACTTCGCTAGCAGAAGCAAGCAACTCGAACTCACACCCAATGACAAGTCACCCCTATAGCACGTATTTTGCAATGTTGTACCAATTAAGCAAGAACTAGAAGCACTAAGAACTAGAACCGACTATAGTCTAAACATGATATAGACGCAACTGGACTAAAGTAGAAGCAACTATATAAAGCATAAGTAGAATAAAGCAGATACTATATTGATAACTCAAATGTCATACAAAAGATAAAGTAAAAGATACGAGAGCTAATACCAGAGCTTCTGAAGACGACTCCGGTACCTCCGAGGCACAGCTCGACTCGACTTTAACTCCCAACTAAACTATCCTAACTCTACTAGATAGAAATGAAGTGGAAGAGCTCCTTGGCTTGAGTGGTGTGTGTTACAAGTGTGATCAGACCCTCTATTTATATTTTCCATAGGCAGTTGGAGCTGGAGTAACCGCCAAGGGACCAGGGGGGTACGCCCCGCCAATCCGGGTACCAGGGTCGGTTCGGCCGAACGGCCCAGTTCGGCTGAACCACTAGATGCGCCGACCTTGGTCTGGAGGGCGTGGATGCGCCCTGGGGAGGCGGTGCTGGCCTAGGGGCGGTTCGGCCGAACCGCCTTGTTCGGCCGAACGGGCCTGGCCCAAGGCCGGCCCTCCCCAGCGCCGCCTCTGCGTCCTGGAAGCCTTGGCCCATCTTCTGCTGATGTGGATTGTGTTCTGTGGGTCCAGGATGACGTGTCAGTACTCCGGGTTGAGTTGGCGGTCGTCCTATGTGGTTTGCACAGTCATTGGATGACGTGGACGGTTCCCGCTGGCCCGTACGGCTAAGGGGGATAACCGGCCGAACATGTCGTTCGGCCGTTTCTGTCATTTCCGACCCCTATAGCACGTGTTTCGTGATATTGTACCTGCAAACATGACACTCACCAAAACTCGTGGAACTTTATTAGAAATAAAACCTAAGTACATGGAATGTTGCATATAACCTCATTTATTCCAGAGTATTGGTGGTCGAAATTGGGTTGTAACGACCGCCAACAGGCAACACATGCAACAACAGGAAAATAAAGAGCGCAACGTGTGGAGCCCCAACACATGGTGGCTCCCACACGGGACTGCACCTCACGGGGACATAGCCGACGGATCTTCCGTCCTCGGTGGATCAAGACATACTCTCACGAGTGCTTCCCATACCGCTGTCGGCCCCATCGGTAACTACTGTTAAGCTAGAGCTGTACAAGCTACTTGTCCAAGACTAGAGCCGTTATAGTTCTAGCGGTGGCGACAGGCTCCTGGGTTGCCGCTTTAAGAACCAGTCCTTACGGAGAGACACTAGGACAAAGCACGAAGCAAATGCCATAGCTCCCTGAACCATGTTGCTAAAAAGCAGTTTTATCATTAACATTAAAGTGAACCATTAAGTCATGATTAACAGTTAAGTGAGGTGACAGTAGCTGCGCCTAGCAAATATCTACCCATATGCATAAATCCAGGGTAATCAAGGTATAGGATACACAAAGCTAGGTACAACCTTAAAGGGAAACAATTTAGACACATGCATATGCAGTAAATAATGTATTAAGGGTGTGTAGGTAGCAAGGATTGTCCGTGCTATAACTTGCCTTTATCCAACTGCTAGCTGCTTAGAATCGTGAACTCTTGCTCTTGCTCTCGCTCTTGCGCTTAATCTTCTGAGTCTCGAACCTCGCTCCTTCTACTCGAAGCAAGGACGCAGAAATACAAGAAAACAAACAAGTACAACTAAGAACAGTACACCAATCAAAAGAAAAGCTTTAAAAGAGCGCACTAAAGGATAGGGCTCGGTTCCACGATCACGTGAGCGCAAGAATCGCTGAAAACGGAGCTACGGTTGAAAAGATACGACTACAGGAAGATTTTTCATAGCAAAAGGGCATAAAAGACTATATGCTAGATTAATTTTAATTAAATAAAAATAATACAAAAGATATTTCAGAGAAACATCTTATGTTGGAATTAATTCGAATTTTATTTTAATTCATAAAACGAGACAAAACTTAATCATATTTTATTTATATATAAAATTATACCAATTAAATATCTTATTTAAGACAAAACATGTAAGAGCATCTAATCGATTTTTATCATATCGTGTTTGTACTGATCAAATTGTACTAAAACATATTTAAGTTAATATTATTCAAATTAACATTTATTTACAAAAAGGTCGGAGTTTAAATCTATATTTGATTTTATTTCTAAAACATATAAGGTAGGGATTAATCAAATTAATTACATGATTAATTTATAAAACAACTAACAGGGTGAACAACATTTTTAACGCGTAGCTTACATCGATACTAACCTAGCGCAACTTGAACGGGTCGAATCGGAGCTAAAACGCGAACGCTATGGCTTTTCTAGGGTCCAGGGGCTTGCTAGCAAGGTTTTAAAAAGTTCGAGGGGCTTATCTGGAAATTTACAGGGGCCTAAACAAAATTATACTCAAAACTGCGAGGGCTAGCGTGTAAAAAGTCAGATCTGGACGGCGGGTTCGAAAATACAGAAGTTCAGGGGGGTTTTTCGTAAACTTCAGGACCTAAAGGTAATTAGTTTTGAACTGCAGCGGACTGCGGGTTGATTTTGAAGAAAGGCAGGGGCTCCTTTGAAAGAAGGCCATGGTTGACCGGTATATGACCCGGGTCAGATCTGATCTGGGCCGTTGCTTCTTGATCTAAAGGTTGGGGACGGTTGGGGAAAGAGATGGCCGCCGGCGACAAGGAAGCGCGGCGGCGCTGCAGGGGAGGTGGCTGGTGGGCCGGTGAGGGGAAGCCGAGCTGGGCTGGGTTTATGGGTTTTGGCCCAAAGGGTTGTTTCGGGATTTTCTTTTCTTTTTACTTTGTGAAAGTATTTCCATAGCAAGAATAATCCAGGAAAATTCATTTGAGCCATGAAAATACTCCGAAAATTCCAAAAATCTCAGGAAAAATCCCAGAGATATATTTGGACACGAGGAACCCAAATAAAATATTTAGAGCTCATGAAAAAGATTTTAGCACCTTCCAATAATTGGAATGCGCTCCAAAAAATAGGAATAAATCCCAGAAAAATCTGGAAAATTCCTATTAGGCTTCTAAGTGCATTTTTGGAACATTACACACATAAAACCACTAAATGCATCCGGCATGAATGCAAGGCACTCAACATTAATCCTATGCTACTTTAATTTAATTTAGAAAACATATTTTTCTGAAATAAATTCCCTGTAAATTTTTATAAAGCTTGGAAAATTTTAGAAATTGAGAAAATTATTGTATTAATTACGTTAAAAATTCACATCCCAAAATTCGAAAATTTTGGGGTGTGACAAACTACCCCCCTTAATCTGAATCTCGTCCCGAGATTCGCATGAGCTAGATATCAAGGAGGAGAATAGAGATCAAGGAGGAGAATAGTGCAACAAGACTTTAGAGGAGAGTTGGATCCATATTCTTCGTCCTGTTTGTTGATGCAGTTGTGACGTCTCATCTTCAAATCTTCTTTTAGCTTCGTTTCTTCACTCCGGGTATTGCCTCCTGGTTTTCTTCTTGATGTTCCTCATGTGATGTAGGTGATAGCAAGAAGGACAAGGATATACGGGGAAAATAGAGAGAGAGCTCAACTACACAATCATTACAAAGAAGCGAATCAATCAGAGGCATAAGAACAAGCATTACAAGCACACTCAATCAAGGTTAAACACACAAGCATGAAAGCGGTGCTAACACTGTCAATAAGGTCATGGGAATCCTCCTATGCAAGGTTATCTCTTCAGTCTTCTTCACGCTAATATCTTTGAACTTGTCTTGTGTGGTGTCCAACTTCATGGTTGTAGCAACAGTGACTGTAACGTTGTCTTGTACTCTGAAGTCGCTCAAGCTTAAACTTCTTGATGTAGACTAGTATCTTAATTCTTAATTCTTCAAGTGACTTGGGCATACATCGGGACCATATAGACAATCTAAGTGCTTTGGGATAAAGGAAGAGTTGAAAGGACACTTTGAGATTAAAAGTCAAGGAATGAATCCAAAGTGACAATACTTGAAGAACAAGGAGGAGGGAAGTGGAAATAGTATCACGGAACGACTGAGTAAATAAGGATACTCACAACAGTAATAGAAAATTTCAAGGGGCGAGATAAGCGATCAAGGTCAAGCAACAAGGAGGAGTTACATAGACAAGAATTGAAAATTAGCAATTTATCAATACAAGGTGGAGGTAAATAATCAGAAGTCAAGGGTGAGAAGTAAATTATCAAGGAGAGGATAAAACTTCAAGGATATAATGACCAGAGAGAAATTGTCAAGGATGGGAAAATGCTCAAGGATAGCACTTTTTATGAATCAAAATCTCAAGGATTGAGAAAGCAAGGGTTATATGGCAAAATGAATCTTAATGGATGGCCAGTACTATCTAGGCTGTGGTCCTACAGTCAGCATAGCTCTGATACCAATCTGTCACACCCGGATTTACACAGAAATCCGAATGCTACTATATGTGTGCCCAGGAAGTCCTCAAAACACATATAGTTAATAAATATGATAAACAGAGTACATATGCTCGAATAAAATAGTTTTACATCAGAGTTTAGCACATACACAGCAGAAGTCTATTTAATAACTCGACAGGTAGAGCCTCAAGTCCACAGGGACACCGACTGGTTGACCTCAGCTCAGAAGTACGTGAATCCTCAGGAAACTCAGTAGCTGTCTCATCCACTCCATCTGGTACCCATCCGGGATTTTGTTGAATAATGGCAAGCGTAAGTAATTGTCTTACTTAGCCAGTATAACACAGGTATATGAAGGCTTAAAAGAAAGGCTTGACACGACTGAACTGCATTAGCATTTTTAGTTGATTCATTTTAGCATAATCCAAATTACTAGAATAATATGAATCCCAGTTGGAAACCCAATTAATAGAGTAGAAGTGAACATTGAACAGTAATAGATATCACCAGCTTCTAATCAAAAAGGATCCAGGCCGCTCGTGACCCTGAGCAAGGCTATCATGATAGATTGTACACCCTGCAGAGGTTTCGCCCTTTACCCACCAGTCGCGTAAAAGTGCGCTTTACCCACCAGTCATGTAAAAGCTCAAACGAACTTTAAACCCAACCACGAACATCAACACTACCGAGGTGTGACTGCATAAAGACGCTACAAGGCTTTTCACAAGACACCCTAACCCAATAGTAGCCGTTATGGTACAACACAGGCAGCATGGCCCAGGCACCAACGAACAGAGCAAGGATAAACCCACTTGAGTAGCGGTACTCAACTAAGATAGCTCGAGATAAAAATTCAAAAGTAATCTAGCCAAATGCTTCCCCGGCAACGGCGCCAGAAATGCTTGTTGGAACTTCTTACGATCCAATATCAGAATTAGGGAATCCCGATACTAGATGCAAGAAGTGTTCAGTGGTTTTCCTTATGGCTTAGTAAAATATATAAATATTCTGCAAGCGCACAGAATCACCGCTGTAGCACTTCACCTGGGAGTATCCCGAGGTATCGTAATTTATATTTCCACGGGGAAGCTTTGGCAAGACTACTAGTGAACAGATATTCGAGACTATCAGAGAAGGGTACATGACTAAACAAGGTAGGGGGATAACGGTATTTGGATAGGAGTGGATATACCGGACACACAGCTCAAGGGGTACTCGGGTAGATGAGAGAAGGTATAGATAGTTGGGAGGACAACGAGAAGAGATAAAGGATTCCTGGGACTCTATCTACCTAAGTCAAGTGGTTAGAGGTACAGTGGCTATAGAGCCAGCACTAAAAGGTCTGGGGTAAGTCTATTGTCTTTCTTGGGGACTACAGGGCCTCCGACACACAGAAAGACAATAGACTTACCCCAGACCTTTTAGTGCTGGCTCTATAGCCACTGTACCTCTAACCACTTGACTTAGGTAGATAGAGTCCCAGGAATCCTTTATCTCTTCTCGTTGTCCTCCCAACTATCTATACCTTCTCTCATCTACCCAAGTATCCCTTGAGCTGTGTGTCCGGTATATCCACTCCTATCCAATACCATTTATCCCCCGTCTTGTTTAGCGCCTCCCGCCGCCGCGCTCAAGGACACCGTGCCGGCGACGCGGGAGCCTCCGCCCGCCGAGGTCGAGCCGAGGCCGACGCCCACGCAGGTGACCCCAAGGCCGGGGCAGGATCGTGTGTGTTCAAATGAGAGGTGTAGGGGTCCTATTTATAGTTGTCCATGGCGGTTGAGGAGGAATACCGGCCAAGGGACCTAGGGGGGTACCCCCTGGCGATTCGGGCGAAGATGGCGGTTCGGCCGAACGGGTCGGTTCGGCCCGGCCTGTATGGCTAAGGGGGATAACCGGCCGAACATGTCGTTCGGCCGTTTCTGTCATTCCCGACCCCTATAGCACGTGTTTCGTGATATTGTACCTGCAAACATGACACTCACCAAAAATCGTGGAACTTTATTAGAAATAAAACCTAAGTGCAAGGAATGTTGCATAGTTTCTCATTTTATCCCGAGTATTGGTGGTCGGATTTGGGTTGTAACGACCGCCAACAAGCTCCCCCAAGCTAGCCTCTTTGCTCGTCCTCGAGCAAAGTTACAAACTTAGGCTCGGTGGATCAGGAGTTGCTAAAATGTCATTTTTCTTGCAGGTAACTTTATGACAACAAGTACTCAAACAAATACTTCAATCACATAGCAAGGTATTAAAATCACCATTTTACCTATGGGGCTTATAGCAATCTCCTTATCTTGGGCGGTTGAAAGAATGAACAGATTAACTTAGTTTTATTCCACCCTACTCTTTTCAGGATCCTATCTCGGAGTTTTCACCCTTTTGTGAAAAGATAAATTGTTCCTCATTGGCTCACTCAATCGCTCAAGTGTATTTGAATCCTCACCACTCAGACTGCTCTCCACCGAGTATTTCCAGCTCTCCACTGATGATAGCCTTGAGGAAACACTCGGTGCTCCTCTGCTCCGGTGTGAGTGGCTCTACCTTCTTTTCTTCCCGTGGTTGGAACTTGAAGTACGTCAACCTTCCGTCGATACGGAATGAGACTTCTCTTGCATCCATATCGATTCTAGCCCGGGTGGTGTTCAAGAATGGTCGGCCTAGGACAAGGGAGAACGAGTGATCGTTTCCCGTGTCGAGGACAACGAAGTCCACAGGAACGTAACGTCCCCAGATGCAACTCAATGGTATTGACGGGGCGCAAATCTGCCCGGGGAAACACCGTCATGGACACCCAACGGTGCATGAAACGCAATGTGGGATTATGGATACTGTTCGTGCGTGGCGCATGACAGTTGGTGTTCCCCGAAATCTTTTTCCAAAAAGCCACCCGATCAAACCTTTTCAGAGCTTTGCTTGGGTCTAAAGAGCAACGGCTTGAAAAGCCGAGACCCGAGCTAAAATCCCTCCAAGAGCAGAAGAACTCTTGGTTGAAAAATCGGAAACGAATCCCCCCAGACTCAGAAACCAGAGTTGAAAAAATTCGAGGGTGAGAAGGTACGAACCTTGTTCGTTGACGAGCCAGAAATTTCTCCCAGCCAATGGCTTGGAAAATCTCCATGAATTCTTCGTCCATACCCGTGTCCCTGAGCAGCTCCTGCTCAAAAACACGGGTGTGCTCGAACTCCTTCAGCCGAAGCTCGTTGAAGGTGTTCCGCTCCCGCTCGTTCCTGAGGACGATGTCGTTGACGCTCAGAAGCTGCCTGGCTGGGGGCGTGGCATGACCCCATCCCGAGCCGACTGCTTCTTGCTCATCCGTGTCCATCCGGCTCGAGCCTCGGGACGGAGCTGGGGAACTCCCAGCATCGTCCGTACGGCGGTTAAGCCGGGTGGAGCGACGAAGTGCAGCGATGAACTTCGACATGATCCTGCAAAAAGTTAGTGCACAACGACTACCCGAAGGACTGAATATATGCCCCAAACTAGGGCGGTTCGGCCGAAGTGCCAAACCGCCTCAGAGGCCGCATCCTGGCCGTTGGAGGCCAAGGCGGTGCATATGGTGAGGACAAGCAGAGATATAGTCCTGGAGGCGATCCCATGCCTCCGGGACTGTTTCATCTTTTAACTGCTGGAAACTAGCAATTTTGTTCCGGAGGGCGTTGGTTTTCCCAACCGGAAAGAATTTTAGCAAGAAAGCGCTAGTGCATTTATCCCAAGTGTCTATGGCTTCGCGGTTAGCATAAAACCATTGTTTCGCCTTGCCTAATAATGAGAATGGGAATAAACGAAGGCGAATGGCATCGATACTTACTCCGCGGATGGTGAAGGTGTTGCAGATCTCCAGGAAATGCTGGAGATGGGCATTGGCATCTTCATGTGGCTTGCCGCAGAACGGGCTAGCCTGAACCATGTTGATGAGGGCTGGCTTGAGCTCGAAGCTTCCATCTCCGACTGGCGGAGCTGGTCCGACACGTACGTTCTCGCTTGATGGAGCGGAGAACTCACGGATCGTCTTGCTGGCCATCCTCGGTGTAGCCTGGTCAATGACGGGAAGGACTGGGTTCGTCGGAAGGAGTTGCTTCTGAGGAGGCACAACACGGGGTCGTACTTTCCTCACAAGTGACTCCGGATTTTCTTGGAAGTTTGACGGTAGTTGGAAACCAGTCATGCACTGCTCTGTTCCACAAAGACCAACGAACAGAGCAAGGATAAACCCGCTTGAGTAGCGGTACACAACTAGGATAGCTCGAGATAAAAATTCAAAAGTAATCTAGCCAAATGCTTCCCCGGCAACGGCGCCAGAAAGGGTTGTTGGCACTTCTTACGATCCAATATCAGAATTGGGGAATCCCGATACTAGATGCAAGAAGTGTTCAGTGGTTTTCCTTATGGCTTAGTAAAATATATAAATATTCTACTAGTGAAGTGCTACAGCGGTGATTCTGTGCGCTTGCAGAATATTTATATATTTTACTAAGCCATAAGGAAAACCACTGAAACACTCCTTACCCCAGTACAAGGATTCTCAATTCTGATATTGGATCGTAAGAAGTGCCAACAACCCTTCTGAGTATGCAAGTGAACCAAAACTTGAGCAAGAACTTGAGCACAAGCTAGAGCAAGAAATAAGAGAGAGAGAGCTTCTGGTCGAAAATTTTCAGAATGAGCAGGTGAGAATGTGTGGGAGCAAGCAAGGGTGCAGCACCTGCATTTATAGGCAGAGGGGCAGCAGCTGGCCGGTTCGGCCGAACAGCCTGGTTCGGCCGAACCAGTGCCTTCGGCTGAACGGCCATGTGGGTGCTGCCCACTCATGCCTCCCACCAGCACTAGCAAATGGCCTAGTTCCAACACTAGGGTATGGTCACTTTGGTGGTTTTTGGTAGGTAAGATGCAAATTTGACATGTCCAAAGTGGTTTTTAGTGGAGTCACCCCCATGCTGCCATGTTTTGTGATTATTGGTGTGAGTGCAGCCATTTTAGTGGGGTAGACATGTTTGTTGCTGGTTGGTGGTGATGGTAAATAAATGGAGATGTTCTAGAAGGGATGAAAATGATAAAAATTACCAATTACATACACCCTAGGTAAAATTTCAGCATGTGACCAGAGTAGGAATTGCAAGTGAGAGGTGGAGTGTATGTGAATCTCGATCTTAGAAGCATGAAAGATTCCTCACTAAGGTCACAACAATTTGACAAAACTCACTAAGATGACAAGCAGCATATGGTAGAAAGTTTAGAACTAATCCTATCATATGGCTCTAGTAGGTATTATGACCAATGAGGAACTTTGTTTTTATTTTTGAAAGCATAAAACCGAGATTTTCACCATACTAAGAGCAGAAATAGAATCCAACCAAAGTCTCACTATATCAATTCCCACAACAACCTAGACTTGGAATAAAGCATGTGCTCCCACAAGGTTCAGGTTCATTTTTACTCATGCCAAATAACTCAAGCATAGTCAAGCAACTAGTTGCAACAAAGTACTAGCAAAATTAATGACAGAGCAACCATTCATCATTTCCAAAGTGAGAGGCATATGTTTCATTCATAGAAACTCAGCTCCATCTTTGGCGATAACTGTTGCCACTCCTTACGGCCTACAGATAAATCCGCAAGCGGACGGATACCGATGTAGCTTTCACCCGGGAGTATTCCAAGGTATCGATTTCCACGGGGAACAAGAAGTGTACTAATCCTAAACTAAGTTGTCCTAGGTAGATGGAGTGGATGAATGAAATGGATGAGGTGGATGACGACAACAAGGAGAGAAGAGAAGAGGTAAGAGGGAAGAGAGGGTACGGGTCTGATAAAGGTATTCTACCGATTGATTGAGCAGATCAGAGGATACAGATAGATACTTGCTTCGGGACTACAGAGCCTCCGACACACAGAAAGGGATGAGAAGGGGTGCCGGTTACCCTGAACCTTGGGTCCTAGGACACCGGAACTAACGTGATGGACTACGAAGACCGAAAGGGCTGTCACCACCTTACGGCTACCACCTCCGTTGCGACGGGCAGAAACTAAGTTAGCCTCAAGTATAGGCACCACGCCTACACTAGTTGACTAATACTTATCTACTGCAGACAGATAAGCACTCAAGCTAAGCAGCTAGTATACAATTATACTACACAACTAAGCATTGAACGAAGAACCAGCAAGCATATAAAAGTAAGAACTGAATGCTCAATTAATCAGAAAGAGATACAAGAGTTACCAGACATGACCCGGATGTCACTCGAAGCAGAGCCGCATCCGTAGAGGTACAGCGGGAAGAGGGGCCGACACTCCGGCTCCTCTCCGGGACGCTCACCTCTCCTCTCTCCCTATCTCTACTGATACAAGTGGAGAACTAACAGTGCTTCGCCTGCAATCTACTCTTGTGTTGTCTGTCTTGCAGGTGACCAGGGGTCTCAATTTATAGTGGCCCGGGTCGGTGGAGGAGTGGAGCAGCGGCCAAGCAATTGGAGGTCGGTGCCTGGCCGTTCGGGCGAAGATCCCGGTTCGGCCGAACTCCCCGGTTCGGCCGAACCGAGGGATACACCGCCTCAGCAGCCAAAGGCCAGGATTGCACCCTAGAGGCGGTTCCCTGGTTCGGCCGAACCCACGTGTTCGCCCGAACTAGGCTCGGCCCAGTGCTGCATATGGAAATCCATGAAGAGTTCAGGGTCGTTAATCTTAACGGGTGTGACCCGCAAGATCCCCAAACAATCCAGGATTCTACCTGAAGTGAATTTTAGTCGTTTTTGAGAAAATGACCAAGGTACACCAGGTGTTGGTTCGATTGGGAACACCTCAATCGGCCTTGAGCCTTTATATTTATAGGCTGGGGAAGTTGTACCCCTTCAGAGTTGATTACAATATGGGATAAAACATAGAATCCTAAACCTACTCGAATTACAGACCTAAACCGGTCTGACCGGCCGGTCAGACCGGTTTCCCTCGAGAGCAAATCTTGTCGAAGTCATAATTCTCACATCCGGAGTCCAAATTAAACGTTCCACATATGCATCTTGATCGCCTTGACGAGAGCTACACAATGGTGAAGTCCAAATCGCATTTTGACAATATTATCCAAACCGTTCTGACCGGTTTGTGCACACCAGTCAGACCTGTTTGCACTGTTGTGCCAATTTTGGGTGTCAACAAGTATATTTTTAGGATGATGAGCCCTAGTAGCTCCATCTAAAACTGTATCAGTTGATGTGGCTGCAGAGTTGGGAGCTTTTGATCTGGATGGTATAAGGATCCTCAGCCTTGGCCACTGTTTCTATTGGAAGAGAGAATCGCCTAGGTTTGTGAACTCATCCCCTACTGGGATTGGCAGATGAATGTGCCTCGCATTATCCCACACGTAAGTAGGTTGCACCACAGCATACCCAAACTCTACCGGTGCTGTATGGCAAACATCTTGATGTGGATAGACAATTGCCAATGTGAAACGAATCAGATTTTCGTAAAAGAGACCGACTCCCTGTACCATTGTGATAGTCCTAGGACACATCGGCTATCACGTACAGAACCCATTTCAGAATAATATCGTTTCCATACATCAAAATCAGAGTACAACAAGGGTATTTACATCAGAGTTTACGAATTAGTACAAGCCCGTTGGGCTAAACGACAAGTAGAAACCCTACGAAGCGGTAGCTAGGGCTTCAAGTCTTCAACTCCAGTCTTCACTTCCTCACCACAGGCATCCTTGAGCGAAGCACGTAACCCTGCAATCGTAGCATCCACCATGATTGGACTCGAGCTCTAAGTCCAACCTGCAAGCTCACGAACTGTCCCCATGGAATGGAACAGTTCCACGTCACCATCCATATATGTGCAAGCTTTAAAGTGGACTAGTATAGAAAACAAATAAACAAGGAATAGCTGGGGGTTTCCTATGCAGCAGCATTTAGAAGTTTATAAAATAGTTTCCAACACCAACTCACACCTCCATGGGCAATCCTGACAGAAGAAGCTCCCATCTCCAACGTCTATTCAATGGGAGAACTCCCACTCCTCCCATCTCATCGGCCATGCCGGATACTTCGTTTAAAAAGGGGAGAGGTAGAAGTTTTAGTCCTTGGTTCTCGACCATCTTCTCTATGAGGGCCTTCGCACGACTCTCCTCAAGAGAGAAGAACGAGCCTCCAGCAGCAGCATCCAGGTACTCACGGGCAGAGCTTCATAGCCCGTGATAGAAGGTTTGGATTATGAACCAACTCTGCATACCATGGTGAGGACAAGCAGAAATATTGTCCTGGAGGCGATCCCATGCCTCCGGGACTGTTTCATCTTTTAACTGCTGGAAACTAGCAATTTTGTTCCGGAGGGCGTTGGTTTTCCCAACCGAAAAGAATTTTAGCAGGAAAGCGCTAGTGCATTTGTCCCAGGAATCTATAGCCTCACGACTAGCATAAAACCATTGCTTCGCCTTGCCTAATAATGAGAAAGGGAATAAACGAAGGCGAATGGCATCGGTACTTACTCCGCGGATGGTGAAAGTTCCTCATTGGTTCACTCAATCGCTCAAGTGTATTTGAATCCTCACCAAAGGCTTTGCCTTCTTTTCATCCTAACATCTAATTTGGCTTTTGTGTGGTTCAGGACAAAGGATGAAGGCATACAAGCATCTTACACTTCGTTTATTCCCATTCTCATTATTAGGCAAGGCGAAGCAGTGGTTTTATGCTAGCCGCGAGGCTATAGATTCCTGGGACAAATGCACTAGCGCTTTTCTGCTAAAATTCTTTCCGGGAATAAATGAGGCTTTGTGCAACATTCCATGTACTTAGGTTTATGTTCTAATAAAGTTCCACGAGTTTTGGTGAGTGTCATGTTTGCAGGTACAATATCACGAAACACGTGCTACAGGGGTCGGAAATGACAGAAACAGCCGAACGACATGTTCGGCCGGTTATCCCCCATAGCCATACAGGCCACTAGAAGCCGTCCACGTCACTGCCAAGTCATCCGTGACTGTGCAAGCCACGCAGAACTCCCGCCAACTCAACCGGACCCATGCCACCATTCGGGGAATGACTGCCCTGAAACGCGAGAAGATGCCCACTACGTCAACAACTCCAACAACAACGGGTACCGACCGAACAACTATGGCAACCAAAGCTGGAATTCGCGCCCAAACCTCCCCTTCGAGAGGCCTCAAGGTAACAATTTCAATTCCAGCAATTTCAATAATCAGCCGTCTCTTAGAGATCTTGTGTTCAACCAGATGAAAATAACTGAAAATATTAGTAAGAAGCTTTCTGCTAATGATAAAACTCTGGAAAACATAGACTCTAGGATGGAATCATTCTCTTCTGCCATGAAAAGTCAACTGAGCTTTAATAAAATGATAGAAACTCAAGTTGCTCAGTTAGCTGCTTCTTCACCGTCATTTGTAGCGGGGAATTTTCCTCGTGAAAAGGTTAAAGCGGTTACCACGAGAGGGGGTAAGACCACTCGGGACCCGCCATATCCTAACAATGCAGGTAAGAAAGCAGCCACCTCAGACAGTGATAGCGAAGAGGAGGAGGCCGTAGCCGAACCACAGAAGAACAACTCTCAGAAAGAGACAAAGACGGCCCCTCATGAATTCTACGATCCCGCTGTGCTGCCATTCCCCAGACGATCCCACAAACCGACGGTGGACGAACAATTCAGCAAGTTCGTTGAAGTAATTCATAAATTATATGTCAATATTCCATTACTTGAGGCTATGCAGGTTCCCACTTACGCCAAGTACCTGAAGGACATCCTCAACCACAAACGAGCCCTGCCGACCACCGAGGTAATAAAGCTAACAGAAGCCTGCAGCGCAGCTATTTTAAATAATCTCCCAGAGAAGAAGAAGGACCCAGGATGTCCTACCATCACATGCTCGATCGGTGATCAACACTTCAACCAAGCCCTGTGCGACCTTGGAGCAAGTGTCAGCGTCATGCCCAAGGTAGTGTACGATAAACTCAATCATTCTTCCTTGTCCCCTACAACTATGTATTTGCAGCTAGCGGACCAGTCAATCCGCCATTCCGCGGGGATAGCCGAGGACATTCCGGTGAAAATCCGGGAGTTCTTTGTCCCTGTGGATTTCGTGGTACTTGACATGGAAGTCGACACAAGGACGCCCCTCATTCTTGGAAGGCCGTTCCTGAGCACCGCCAACGCAAACATCGACGTAGGAGCTTCTGGTAGAGTTAGGATAGTTTAGTTGGGAGTTAGAGTTGAGTCGAGCTTTGCCTCGGAGGTTCCGGAGTCGTCTTCAGAAGCTCTGGTATAAGCTCTTGTATCTTTTACTTTTCCTTTTGCAAGACTTTGAGTTATCAATATAGTTATCTACTTTCTACCATATGCTGCTTGTCATCTTAGTGAGTTTTGTCAAATTGTTGTGACCTTAGTGAGGAATCTTTCATGCTTCTAAGATCGAGATTCACATACACTCCACCTCTCACTTGCAATTCCATAAATGGTCACATGCTGAAATTTTACCTAGGGTGGATGTAATTGGTAATTTTTATTATTTTCATCCCTTCTAGAACATCTCCATTTATTTACCATCACCACCAACCAGCAACAAACATGTCTACCCCACTAAAAATGGCTGCACACTCACCAATTATCACAAACATGCAGCATGGGGGTGACTCCACTAAGTTCCACTTTGGTCATGTCACATTTCCATCTCACCTAACACCAACCCACCAAATTTTCATGATCTAGTGCTGCACCCATCAAAGATTCATGTGCTGGTGGGGAGCATGAGTGGGCAGCACCCACATGGCCGTTCGGCCGAACCAGGCAGTTCGGCCGAACCAGGCCTGCTGCCCCTCGCGCCTATAAATTTCCCCCATTGCTTGCTTGCTCTCACACACTTCAACACTCTGAAAAATTTCTGTTAGGAGCTCCCTCTCTCTCACATTTCTTTGCTGAAGTGCTTGCTCTAGTTCTTCCAAAGTTCTAGCTCAAGTTTTGGTTCACTTGCATCTCTAGAAAAATCCCAAAAAAATATTTGCTTTGTGTGATCCTTGTGCTGAAATTTTGTTGGACGATTTCGTGGTGATCTCCGACACCCACAAGAACGACTAACCTTTTGTGGTGGTTTTGATCCCCGCAAGAACGACTAACCTTCTCGAACGACTGACTTGATTTCTCGTGCTAACCTTTGATATTCAGTCCTTCGGGCAGTCGTTTCTGTGCTAACATTTTGCAGGAGCCATGTCAAAGTTCATCGCCGCACTCCGTCGTTCCACCCGGCTTAACCGCCGTTCGGACGATGCTGGGAGTTCCCCAGCTCCGTCCCGTGGTTCGAGCCGGATGGACGAGGATGAGGCTGGAGCAGCCGGCTTGGGTATAGGCTCTGCCGTACCCCAGGCCAGGCAGCTCCTGAGTGAGAACGACATCGTTCTCCGGACGGACTGGGAGAGAAGCGCCTTCAACGAGCTCAGGCTGAAGGAATTCGAGCACACCCGTGTGTTCGATCAAGACCTGCTGAGAAGGACGGGGATGGACGAGCAGTTCCCAGAGATCTTCCATGCCGTCGGCTGGGAGAACTTCTGGGAGATCAATGAGCCAGGTTCGTACTTACTCACGCTCGGGTTTCTTTCCACGCTGGTTTCCGAAAATGGGGGGATTCGCTTCAGATTTTTCAACAAAGAGTTCTTCTACTCTTGGAGGGATTTTAGCTTGGCTCTTGGTTTTTCAAGTCATTGCTCTTTAGAGCCAAGCAGAGTTTTGAAACGGTTTGATCGGGTCGCATTCTGGAAGAGGATTTCCGGAAATACCAACTGCCATGCACCCCGCATGAGCAGTATCCATAACCCCACTCTGCGCTTTATGCACAAGTGGGTGGCTATGACGGTATTTCCGAGAGCCGATATCCGACCCGTGAACACAGTTGAATTGCGGATTCTGTATGCTATGTTCAAGAAAATTCCGGTTTCTCCAGTATTCTCCCCCAGAGAAGAAGAAGGACCCAGGATGTCCTACCATCACATGCTCGATCAGTGATCAACACTTCAACCAAGCCCTGTGCGACCTTGGAGCAAGTGTCAGCGTCATGCCCAAGGTAGTGTACGATAAATCAGCGCGCTCTGTCGTAGATGCTGAGAACTTCGTACAGGCTCACATCTTACGAAAGCTGCCTGATGCTTCACTTGTGATGATTTATCGCGGTTATACAGCCAAGGTGCGTCTGCATTGTGCGGCACTAAAGCTGTATACCGCTAAGAAATTAACGCTTCATTTAGCGCCGAGTCGGACGAATCTCCCCCACCGAGAGAGCCCGCTCGGCACAGTGTAGCAGGTGAAGGGCCATTCACAAGGGGACGAGCCAGGCGTGATGCCAGGCTCGCCACCCCACTGGAGCCGGAAGACGAACCAGAAGCACCGCACCGACACACGTCCGCGTTTGAGGCCACCTACGACATGTACACCGGGGCTGGTACATCTAGAGCAGGAGCTAGAATTGATATGGATGCGAGAGAAGTCTCGTTCCGTATCGACGGAAGGTTGACGTACTTCAAGTTCCAACCACGGGAAGAGAAGAAGGTAGAGCCACTCACACCGGAGCAAAGGAGCGCCGAGCACCCCGGATACTCACAGTCCGCCCGCTTCGACTACGGTCGGGAGTTGTTATACATCTCCGACTGGGTCGATGTCATCGACGACCAGACAAGGGGCATTCAAGACACACTAGCCCGTCATTCGCAGTATCTCCAAGAGAATGACGGGATGGTGTCATCCATCCAGCATGATGTCCGGGAGCAGTCCGAGCAGCTGGCCGCGTACCTCGCAAGACTCAATCCCTACCAGTGAAGCGTTCTAGCTTGGGGGAGGTCCCTCTTTCAAAATCTGTGAAGTAGAGGCATGGGCTATGCAAAACAAAAGAAAAGCATGCCAAGTGGCATGGCAAAAATATGAGAAAAAGAAAAGCATGTCAAAAGACATGGCAAAAATATGATCAAAAGAAAAGCATGCGAAAAGGCATGGCAAAAATATGAATAAAAGATAGCCCATGCTCTCGAAAAATAAATCAAGGAGAGGAAGAATCAATCCATGATACTCCGCCAAATTCCACTCCACATATTCCACTCCATACATTCCACACACTTGCACTTCTCAATCTAGAGTGTGATTTGATTTTCCTAAGATCCGGTCTTTGACTTAGCAAAATATAAGATGCTTGTATGCCTTCATCCCTTGTCCCTAAACCACACAAAAGCCAAATTAGATGTTAGGATGAAAAGAAGGCAAAGCCTTTGGTGAGGATTCAAATACACTTGAGCGATTGAGTGAGCCAATGAGGAACAACTTATCTTTTCACAAAAGGGGTGAAAACTCCGAGATAGGATCCTGAAAAGAGTAGAGTGGAATAAAACTAAGTTAATCTGTTCATTCTTTCAACCGCCCAAGATAAGGAGATTGCTATAAGCCCCATAGGTAAAATGGTGAATTAATACCTTGCTAGTGATTCAAGTATTTGTTTGAGTACTTGTTGTCATAAAGTTACCTGCAAGAAAAATGACATTGTAGCAACTCCTGATCCACCGAGCCTAAGTCCGCAACTTTGCTCGAGGACGAGCAAAGAGGCTAGCTTGGGGGAGCTTGTTGGCGGTCGTTACAACCCAAATCCGACCACCAATACTCGGGATAAAATGAGAGACTATGCAACATTCCATGTACTTAGGTTTGATTTCTAATAAAGTTCCACGAGTTTTGGTGAGTGTCATGTCTGCAGGTACAACATTCCAAAATACGTGCTATAGGGGTCAGAAATGACAGAAACGGCCGAACGACATGTTCGGCCGGTTATCCCCCTTAGCCGTACAGGCCGCCAGGAGCCGTCCACGTCCACGACAACCAAGCAATGACTAAGCAAGCCACGTAGGACGACCGCCAACTCAACTGGACCCGTGCCATGTCACCCTGGGCCAGAACAAACACGAAGCAATCAACCAGGAGGCAGCCCAGAGGGACCCAGCAGCAGAGGCGGTGCTGGGGGGGCCGGCCTTGGGCCAGGCCTGGTTCGGCCGAACCAGGGCCTTCGGTCGAACCGACCCCAGCCAGCAACCGACCCCCAGAAGCAATCACAGGCGTCCAGAGCAAGGCGGTGCATCCAAGGGCCTTCGGCCGAACTGATGCCTCCTGCGCTGACTTGATTTGATGGTCTTCGTGTTGTAGTGGCCCAGGAGTAACGTGTCAGCTATATCTTGTTTAGACTATAGTCAGTTATAGTTCTAGTGCTTGTAGTCTTGTTTAAGTCTTTGTCTTGGCTGGTTCTTCGATCTTGCTTGATACTGGAGGTGAATTGTCACCAAGAGTATTGACAAGGTTGCTTGCTCTTGCTAGCAGAGTAAGTAGTCGTTGCCTAGTGTAGGAGTGGTTCCTAGACTAGTCGGTGGCCTTAGTTTATTCCCGTCGCAATGGAGGTGGTAGCCGGGAGGTGGTGACAGCCCTTTCGGTCTTCGTAGCCCATCACGTTAGTTCCGGTCCGTAGCGACCCAAGGTTCAGGGTAGCCGACACCCCTTCTCATCCCTTTCTGCGTGTCGGGGGCTGTGTAGTCCCCAAGAGAGGCAATAGACTTATTTCGGATCTTTTAGTGCTGGCTCTTTAGCCGCTGTACCTCTAGCCACTTGGCCTAGATAGATAGAGTACCCAGGAATCCTTTATCTCTTCTCGTTGTCCTCCCAACTATCTATACCTCCTCTCATCTACCCGAGTATCCCTTGAGCTGTGTGTCCGGTATACCCACTCCTATCCAATACCGTTTATCCCCCATCTTGTTTAGTCGTGTACCCTTCTCTGATAGTCTCGAATATCTGTTCACTAGTAGTCTTGCCAAAGCTTCCCTGCGGAAATATAAATTACGATACCTCGGGATACTCCCAGGTGAAGTGCTACAGCGGTGATGAGGAGTCTTTCATGCTTCTAAGATCGAGATTCACATACACTCCACCTCTCACTTGCAATTCCTACTTTGGAAGTTAGCAAAAATCCTACCATCATCCATTACATAAAATAAAGTTTCATGTTCTTCCAACAGGGGCTCGGATAGATGAGAGAAGGTATAGATAGTTGGGAGGACAACGAGAAGAGATAAAGGATTCCTGGGGACTCTATGGCAGCATTCGGGTTTCTGTGTAAATCCGGGTGTGACAAGCGTCCATGCCACTGTCGTCCCCATCCGGCTGAGGGGAGAAGCTGGCCACGATCTCCGTGGCCAGAACATGGACGGCGGCGAGAGCTTCCTCCTCTTTATCGGGGGCCGACCCTTCATGGAGGGTACTTGCAGGCAGCTCTGGGACGCAGGTCCTGACCCTCGTAAACTGCCGCCCCTCCCCGTCGGCTCTTCGTCACCGGCTAAGAGCACTAGGGACTTGAACCGACTATAGTCTAAACACGATATAGAAGCAACTGGACTAAAGTAGAAGCAACTATATTAAGTAGAATAAAGCAGATACTATATTGATAACTCAAATGTCATACAAAAGATAAAGTAAAAGATACAAGAGCTAATACCAGAGCTTCTGAAGACGACTCCGGAACCTCCGAGGAACAGCTCGACTCGACTCTAACTCCGAACTAAACTATCCTAACTCTACTAGAGAGAAATGAAGTGGAAGAGCTCCTTGGCTTGAGTGGTGTGTGTTACAAGTGTGATCAGGCCCTCTATTTATACTGTCTATAGGCGGTTGGAGCTGGAGTAACCGCCAAGGGACCAGGGGGGTACCCCCTGCCAATCCGGGCACCAGGGTCGGTGCTGTCCGGCCCAGCCCAGCCGCAGCCACGCCAGCCGCCTTTGCAGCCCAGCCGGCGGCCCGTCCTGTCTTTTGCCCCACCCGGGCCCATCACTCCAGCTCCCGCAGCCAGGCGCGGTGCGCCGCCGCCGCCGCATTGGCGTGCGTGCCTCTGCCTCCTGGGCGTTTGCGCCACCTCGGCGCCAGAACCTCGCTCGCACTCCCTCGGCCCTACAAAAGCTGCCGAACCCCACCGCCCCTCAGCATCCCAACAACAGCAGCCACCAACTCACAGCGCCGCCGTCGGCAAGCCAAGACGCCGCCGCCGCCATTGATGCGTCGGGCGTGGATGCGCCCTGGGGAGGCGGTGCTGGCCTGGGGGTGGTTCGGCCGAACCGCCTTGTTCGGCCGGACGAGCCTGGCCCAAGGCCGGCTCTCCCCAGCGCCGCCTCTGCGTCCTGGAAGCTTTGGCCCATCTTCTGCTGATGTGGATTGTGTTCTGTGGGTCCAGGATGACGTGTCGGTACTCCGGGTTGAGTTGGCGGTCGTCCTATGTGGCTTGCACAGTCATTGGATGACGTGGACGGTTCCCGCTGGCCCGTACGGCTAAGTGGGATAACGGCCGAACATGTCGTTCGGCCGTTTCTGTCATTTCCGACCCCTATAGCACGTTTTTCGTGATATTGTACCTGCAAACATGACACTCACCAAAACTCGTGGAACTTTATTATAAATAAACCTAAGTACATGGAATGTTGCATAGTCTCTCATTTATTCCCGAGTATTGGTGGTCGAAATTTGGTTGTAACGACCGCCAACAAGCTCCCCCAAGCTAGGCTCTTTGCTCGTCCTCGAGCAAAGATTAAACTTAGGCTCGGTGGATCAGGAGTTGCTACAATATCATTTCTTTTGCAGGTAACTTTATAAACAACTAGTGCTAAAAAATACTTGAATCATAGGCAAAGTTTTTGAATCACCTTTTTACCTGTGGCGCTTATAGCAATCTCCTTATCTTGGGCGGTTGAAAGGATGAATAGTTTAAACTTAGTTTTATTCCACTCTACTCTTTTCAGGAACCCATCTCGGAATTTTTCCCAAGTTTTGAAAACTTCAAATTGTTCCTCATTGGCACACTCAATCACTCAAGTGTATTTGAATCCTCACCAAAGGCTTGTGCCTTCTTTTTCATCCTAACATTTAATATGGATTTTTGTGTGGCTCAGGGGCAAAGGATGAAGGCATGCATGCATCTTATATTTTGCTAAGTCAAAGACTGAATCTCTAAGGAAACAAATCACATCTTAAGATCGAGAAGTGCAAGTGTGTGGATATGGATGGAGTGGAATGTGGTGGATATGGATGGAGTGGAATGTGGTGGAATGGTGGAATGGAATATGGTGGAACTCCTTGGATGAACTTCCCTCTCCTTGATTTATTTTCGAGAACATGGTCTATCTTTTATTCATATTTTTGCCATGCCACTTGGCATGCTTTTTTTTCTCTTTCTTTTTGCCATGCTCTTTGGCATGCTTTTCTTTTTCTCTTATTTTTGCCATGCTTCTTTGGCATTATTTTCTTTTCGCATAGCCCATGTTTGTTGCTGGTTGGTGGTGATGGTAAATAAATGGAGATGTTCTAGAAGGGATGGAAATGATAAAAATTACCAATTACATCCACCCTAGGTAAAATTTCAGCATGTGACCATTTATTTAAACCAAGCTTGCAAAAGTTTCTACTCTCTCTCAAATTAATTACTCAAGTGGTTCAATTATTTTGGAAAGGGAAACATGCAAATGCAATGGGAAAATTAAAATTTGGAAGGGAAACATGAGATACATACCGGTTATCCTCGCAACTATTCATCATTTCCAATGTGAGAGGCATATGAGCGAGCGGGACTTCTCCTGTCTTCAGTTGTTCTTGTCATCGTCCGGTCCCGGAGTGGATGACTCGGACGATGCAACCTTCTTCCTCCACATCTTCTTGCTTTTCTTCTTTGGTGTGGGTGGCGGTGGGATCGGTGTCTCTGGAGAATTCCAGAGGGCTTGCTCTTCCTCGTATTTCTTCACGAGGCGGTCCCGTTGATACGGAACGGGACTTCTCTCGCGTCCATATCGATTCTAGCCCGGGCGGTGTTCAAGAATGGTCGGCCCAGGACAAGGGAAAACGAGTGGTCGTTTCCCGTGTCACACCCCAAAATTTTTCGATTGAAGGAAGCTGAAGTCAAATCCCCGCGTTGGAAGAAGAATACAGAAGATTGAAGGAGGAGACCCCGCAACTACATCAACAGAGGGAATGGAGAAGTCTGATGATTCAACTTCGAAAGATCTTTCTCTACAATCTCATTGTTTCTCCTCCTTGTTCCTCTTCTCTCTGCGAATCTCGGGACGAGATTCAGTTTAAGGGGGGTAGTTTGTCACACCCCAAAAGTTTTCAATTTTGGGTTGTGAATTTTAAGAATAATTAATATAATAATTTTCTCAATTTTCTAAAATTTTCCAAGCTTTATATAATTAACAGGGAATTTAGTGCCGGAAAAGTTCTATTTTCAAAACTTAAAATAAAAATTTAATATTGTTTGATGCATTCATGCTGGCTGCATTGAGTTTTGTTTGTGTGTTGTTCAAATAAGAATTTAAATCCAATTTAAATTCAAGTTTGAATTGCTGTGTTTGGAGCTGTAGAAAAGTTGTTTCGGCCCTGGTCCGTTTTTGCCCCTCCAACTTTCGGCTCAGCCCGCTTTTCCTCCCCCTCTCTTCTTTTCATCGAGTGGCCCAGCAGCCTCCGCCTTCGCCCGCTTACGGCCCAGCAGGCCCATCCCGCGGCTCGCCCCGCCCTCAGCCCAGCTGCGCGCAGCGCGCCAACGCCCACCCCAGCTCTCTCCGCAGGCCCAGCCTGCCCAACTTTCGGCCCGACGCGACCCAATCTTCCTGCCTCGCCAGCACTGTGCAGCGCCGCCGCGCAGGCCATCCTCGGCGTGCGTGCCTTTTGGGCCGCCTCGCCACCCGAGCTCCGCTCGCTCCTCATCAACCCAACTTAAGCCGCCGGCCACCACCGCCCTCAGCACCTCACCACCGCCGCCCTCCCCTCTCAACGCAGAGCGCCGCCACCTTCGAGTAGCCACCAAGCTCGCCGCCGTCGACGAACTCGCCGCTCCAGTGCCGCTCCGCCCCGGCCGGCCCTCGGAGCAGCACCGTGAGGCCATGCGGAGCGTCCCGAGCCGCCCTACGTCCCCCCTCACGCCCGGGAACCCCGCCGCCGACGCGCTCCGGCGAGCTCCGCCGTCGCATCGATACGCGCCTGTGAACGCGCCCCAGTTAATCTAACCTGCGGAGAAGCGTCGCGCCGAGGTAACCTCACTCCCGACCTATTTCTTCGTTCGCTCTCGCCTCGCCGAGCCCGTTTGCCACCTCGCCGTTGTTGACCCGCCGCTGCTCGCCGTCGTCGGCCGTCCCCGCCGCGATTCCTCCGACTTGAACCCCCACCGACGAACCTCCCTGCGAGGAAGAAGAAGACCAATTTTGCGATTAGGCCCCTAAGGAATCTGTTAATCAGTAGATCCAATCTCGTGTCTTGGTGATTTTGCGAAAAGCCCCCTGAAATTATTTAATCCCAGCACATAAACCCTCCCTCCCCAGATCCAATCTCAGCCACCCAACCCTAATCCTACGGCCCAGATCCGCCCCGCCCTGAGTCAACCAACCCCATACCGGTCAGCCCTGCAATTGTTGCAAAAGAACCCCTGCACTTTATCAAAATCAACCCGCCGTCCTCTGCTATTCAAAAATAATTAAAACTAGGTCCTGATATTTATGAAAAACTCCCTGAGCTTTTAAGTTTTCTAACCCGCGGTCCAACCCTGCCCTTTTTACATGCTAGCCCTCGAGTTTTAATATAAAATTATGTTTAGGTCCCTGGTTTTCTTCAAATAAGCCCCTAGAACTTTTAAACTTTGCCAGCAAGTCCTCCAATCTTAGAAAAGCCATATCTTTCTCGTTTTAGCTCCGTTTTCAGCGATTCTTGCGCTCGCGTGACCGTAGCTTCGATCCCTATCCTTTAGCACGGTCTTTTAAAGCTTTTTCTCTGTTTGGTGTATTGTTCTTAGTTATTCTTGTTTGTTTGCTTGTATGTTGTGCCCGATTGCCGCGAGTAGAAGGAGGACGTTCGAGGGATTCAAGATCAAGAATTGAAGAGTTTGAGCAAGCTGTATACCGGATTTGAGGCAAAACTGGATTTGAGGCAAGTTATAGCACGGACAATCCTTGCTACCCATTCACCCATTTAATCATTATTTCATACCTGCATGTGCCTAATTTGATGTACCAATAAGGTTGTACCTAGAATTTGTTTATCATATTCCTTGTTACCTTGGGTTTATGCATATGGGTACAATCTTGCTAATGCGCAGCTACTGTCACCTTTATTATTAATGTTAATCTTGATGTAATGGTTCACTTCAACTTTAATGTTAAAATATGCTTTTTAGCAACTTGATTAAGGGAACTAGGGCGTCAGCTGCGTGCCAGGACCTAGTGTCTCTCCGTAAGGACCGTTTCAAAATGCGGCAACCCAGGAGCCAGTCGTCGCCACCAGGACTATAATGGATATGGTCTTGGACAAGTAGCTTGTACGGCTCTAGCTTGATAGTGGTTACCGACGGGCCGACGGCGTTGTGGGAGATAAGGTGCTGGGTGATTCCCGATTCCACCGAGGGCGGTAGCTCCGTCGGCTATGTCCTTGTGAGGCACAGTCCCGTGTGGGAGCAAATGTTCAGCGAGAGCTCTAAACGTTGCGCTTTTACTTTTCTTGCTGGCCTTCGTGCCGTGCATTTGACGCTATTGACCCCCCTATGGTGGACTCCATAGGCGTACGTCAATCTCGGTGCCTTGGGTCATGCTGCCTATGTTACCATAGCGGCTACTGTCTTGTTAGGGTGTCTTGTGAAAAGCCTCGTAGCGTCCCTATGCCGTCACACCTCGGTAGTGTTGATGTGCGTGGTTGGGTGCAAAGTTCCTTTGAACTTTTACGCGACTGGTGGGTAAAGGGCGAAACCTCTGCAGAGTGTAAATCTATCATGATAGCCTTGCTCAGGGTCACGAGCGGCCTGGATCCTTTTTGATTAGAAGATGATGTTTATTTGTGTTTAATGACTTACACTACTTAATTGGGTTACAACCGGGATCCATTTAATGGTAATAGTTTGGATAATGTTAAAATGAACCAGCTAAAAGTGCTAATGCAGTTAAGCCGTGTCAAGCCTTTTTGAGCCTTCATACCCCGTGCTATACTTGCTAAGTAAGACATTTACTTACACTTGCTATTATTCAACAATCCGGGATGGGTACAGATGAAGTGAAAGAGGATCTCCGTACTTCTGAGCTGTGGTCAACCAGTCGGTGTCCCTGTGGAGTGCGGCCTCACCATGGAGATGAAGATTAGACTTCCGCTGTGTACGTGCTAACTCTGATTTAAACTATTTTTATTTGAGCATATTTACTCTGATTATCATATTTGTTAGCTGTATGTGTTATGTGGACATCCTGGGCACACATATAGCAGCACTTCGGGGTTATATAAAATCCGGGTGTGACAGATTGGTATCAGAGCTATGCTGACTATAGGACAGCAGCCTAGTTAGTACTGGTCATCCAATAAGGCTCATTTTGCCATACAATCCTCTCTTTCTCAATCCTTGAGATTTTGATTCATATAAAGTGCTATCCTTGAGCATTTTCCCCTCCTTGATAATTCCTATTTTGTTCATTAAATCCTTGGATGTTTTATCCTCTCCTTGTTCATTTATTTCTCATCATTGACTTCTGATTAATTACCTCCACTTTGGTTTGATAAACTTCTGATTTTCAATTCTTGTCTACTTAACACCTCCTTGTCTTTTCATTTACCTTGATCATTCATCCCCTCCTTGAAATTTGTATTATTATCCTTATGTATCATCACGATGCATTTGCAAGTCACTTGAAGAATGAAGATATCGTCTGTCTGCCACAAGAACTTCAAGCCTGAACGACTTCAAATTACAAGACCACCACTACATCAAGAAGAGTTGAAGGATGCCGATGCCAAAGAAAGTTGATGATATGTCCATACTTAGGAGGATTCCCCTAGCCTTACTAATAACGTCTAGCTTCGTTCAAATTTTGGTGTGGCTAACCTTGGTTGAGTGTGCCTGTAATGCCTGTTATTATGCTCTTGATTGATTCGCTTCTTTGTGATGATTGTGTAGTTGGGCTTCCTCCCTTTTTCCTATACACCCTTGTTGTTCTTGCTATCTTCTCAATGTAAAGGAAGCTGAAGTCAAATCCCCGCGTTGGAAGAAGAATACAGAAGATTGAAGGAGGAGACCCCGCAACTACATCAACAGAGGGAATGGAGAAGTCTGATGATTCAACTTCGAAAGATCTTTCTCTACAATCTCATTGTTTCTCTTCCTTGTTCCTCTTCTCTCTGCGAATCTCGGGAGAGATTCAGTTTAAGGGGGGTAGTTTGTCACACCCCAAAATTTTTCGATTTTGGGTTGTGAATTTTAAGAATAATCGTTGGAAGAAGAATACAGAAGATTGAAGGAGGAGACCCCGCAACTACATCAACAGAGGGAATGGAGAAGTCTGATGATTCAACTTCGAAAGATCTTTCTCTACAATCTCATTGTTTCTCTTCCTTGTTCCTCTTCTCTCTGCGAATCTCGGGAGAGATTCAGTTTAAGGGGGGTAGTTTGTCACACCCCAAAAAATTTAAATTCGAGTTTGAATTGTTGTGTTTGGAGCTGTAGAAAAGTTGTTTCGGCCCTGGTCCGTTTTTGCCCCTCCAACTTTCTGCTCAGCCCGCTTTTCCTCCCCCTCTCTTCTTTTCATCGAGCGGCCCAGCAGCCTCCGCCTTCGCCCGCTTACGGCCCAGCAGGCCCATCCCGCGGCTCGCCCCGCCCTCAGCCCAGCCGTGCCTCTGCCTCCTGGGCGTTTGCGCCACCTCGGCGCCGGAACCTCGCCCGCACTCCCTCGGCCCTACAAAAGCTGCCGAACCCCACCGCCCTCAGCATCCCAACCACTGCAGCCACCAACTCACAGCGCCACCGTCGGCAAGCCAAGATGCCGCCGCCGCCATTGATGCCGATTCGCCGAGCTTCGTGGTCCTCGAAGCAAGACGTCGCCACCTCGTCGATTCACACGCCAAGACAAAGCTCCTTCACCACTCCCCTTCGTCGTTCCGCCGCCGGAGGACCCTCCCTGCGAGAACGCCTCGCCGCCGGCCAATGTCTTCCGCCGCGGGCCAAATCCGGCCGCCCCCGTCGATGTCCCACGCCGGTGAGCACCCTCCCGCGATCCCCTACCCCTCCCCTCTCTGTTGCGCATCTCGCCCGGGGCAGCCATCCACCGAAGCGCCAGCGAGCCGGGCCACCCAGAGCCGCCGGCGAACCTCCCTATGAGGAAGAAGTAGAACGATTTTGCAATTAGGCCCCTAAGGAATCTGTTAATCAGTAGATCCAATCTCGTGTCTTGGCGATTTTGCGAAAAGCCCCTGAAATTATTTAATCCCAACACATAAACCCTCCCTCCCCAGATCCAATCTCAGCCACCCAACCCTAATCCTATGGCCCAGATCCGCCCCGCCCTGAGTCAACCAACCCCATACCGGTCAGCCCTGTGATTTTTGCAAAAGAACCCCTGCACTTTATCAAAATCAACCCGCCGTCCTCTGCTATTCAAAAATAATTAAAACTAGGTCCTGATATTTATGAAAAACTCCCAGAGCTTTTAAGTTTTCTAACCCGCGGTCCAACCCTGCCCTTTTTACATGCTAGCCCTCGAGTTTTAATATAAAATTATGTTTAGGTCGCTGGTTTTCTTCAAATAAGCCCCTAGAACTTTTAAACTTTGCCAGCAAGTCCTCCAATCTTAGAAAAGCCATATCTTTCTCATTTTATCTCCGTTTTCAGTGATTCTTGCGCTCGCGTGACCGTAGCTTCGCCTATCCTTTAGCATGCTCTTTTAAAGCTTTTTCTCTGTTTGGTGTATTGTTCTTAGTTATTCTTGTTTGTTTGCTTGTATGTTGTGCCCGATTGCCGCGAGTAGAAGGAGGACGTTCGAGGGATTCAAGATCAAGAATTGAAGAGTTTGAGCAAGCTGTATACCGGATTTGAGGCAAAAAACTGGATTTGAGGCAAGTTATAGCACGGACAATCCTTGCTACCCATTCACCCATTTAATCATTATTTCATACCTGCATGTGCCTAATTTGATGTACCAATAAGGTTGTACCTAGAATTTGTTTATCCTATTCCTTGTTACCTTGGGTTTATGCATATGGGTACAATCTTGCTAATGCGCAGCTACTGTCACCTTTATTATTAATGTTAACCTTTTGAGCCTTCATACCCCGTGCTATACTTGCTAAGTAAGACATTTACTTACACTTGCTATTACTCGACATTCCGGGATGGGTAACAGATGGAGTACTACTAAGCTATGGTCAACCAGTCAGTGTCCCTGTGGACTGCGGCCTCACCATGGAGATGAAGATTAGACTTCCGCTGTGTACGTGCTAACTCGGATTTAAACTATTTTTATTTGAGCATATTTACTCTGATTATCATATTTGTTAGGTGTATGTGTTATATTTACTCTGATTATCATATTTGTCAGAACATCCACAAATCATAAAAAATTCACAGAAACTAGAGCATAAAATTATGAAGCTAACCCAACTGGAATAACGTTAATCGGATGTCTAGAACTCGAGATATAAAATAAACAAGCAGACTATGTCAGGTGGTGACGAGAATTGATCAAGCCCCAGCTTTCTCATTTTAGCTCCGTTTTTAGCGATTCTTGCGCTCACGTGACCATAGCTTCGAGCCCTATCCTTTAGCACGCTCTTTTAAAGCTTTTCTTTTGATTGGTGTACTGTTCTTAGTTGTATATATTGTTTGTTTGCTTGTTTAGCTTCATGTTGTGCTCGATGATTGATTGCTGCGAGTAGAGGAAGGGCGTTCGAGGGATTCAAGATCAAGAATTGAAGAGTCTGAGAAAGCTGTATACTGGATTTGAGGCAAGTCATAGCACGGATAATCCTTGCTACCTATTCACCCTTTAATCATTTATTTCATACATGCATGTGTCTAAATTGTTTCCCATTAAGGTTGTACCTAGTTTATTTATCCTGTACCTTGATTACCCTGGGTTTATGCATATGTGTAGAAACTTTGCTAATGCACAGCTACTGTCACCTTTACTTATAATTGTTAATCTTGAATTAATGGTTCACTCCAACATTAATGATAAAATCTGCTTTATAGCAACTTGATTAAGGGAACTAGGGCGTCAGTTGCGTGCCAGGCCCTAGTGTCTCTCCGTAAGGACCGTTTCAAAATGCGGCAACTGTTGGCACTTCTTACGATCCAATATCAGAATTGGGGAATCCCGGAACTGGATGCAAGAAGTGTTCAGTGGTTTTCCTTATGGCTAGTAAAATATATAAATATTCTGCAAGCGCACAAAATCACCGCTGTAGCACTTCACCTGGAGTAGGAATTGCAAGTGAGAGGTGGAGTGTATGTGAATCTCGATCTTAGAAGCATGAAAGATTCCTCACTAAGGTCACAACAATTTGACAAAGCTCACTAAGATGACAAGCACCAAACTAAACAAGACGGGGGATAAACGGTATTGGATAGGAGTGGATATACCAGACACACAGCTCAAGGGATACTCGGGTAGATGAGAGAAGGTATAGATAGTTGGGAGGACAACGAGAAGAGATAAAGGATTCCTGGGTACTCTATCTAACTAGGCCAAGTGGTTAGAGATACAGCGGCTAAAGAGCCAGCACTAAAAGGTCCGGAATAAGTCTATTGCCTCTCTTGGGGACTACAGAGCCCTCGACACGCAAACTAAGGTTACTGACAAGTCTAGGAACCACTCCTACACAGATCAATAACTACTTACTTCGCTAGCAGAAGCAAGCAACTCGAACTCACACCCCAATGACAAGTCACCGGTAGTGAGAGCAGAATCGAAGAACCAATAGAGACAGAGACTTAAGCAAGAACTAGAAGCACTATGAACTAGAACCAACTATAGTCTAAACACAATATAGAAGCAACTAGACTAAAGTAGAAGAAACTATATAAGGCACAAGTAGAATAAAGTAGATAACTATATTGATAACTCAAATGTCAACAAAAGATAAAGTAAAAGATACAAGAGCTAATACCAGAGCTTCTGAAGACGACTCCGGAACCTCCGAGGCACAGCTCGACTCGACTCTAACTCCCAACTAAACTATCCAGCCTTGATTGCCGTAGTTGTTCGGTCGGTACCCGTTGTTGTTGGAGTTGTTGACGTAGTTTGGCACTGTATTTATAGTTGTCCAAAGGCGGTTGGATGGAGTAACGGCCAAGGGAGCCAGGGGGGTACCCCCTGGGAGTTCGGGCGAAGGAGGTCGGTTCGGCCGAACCGACCTGTTCAGCCGAACCGTCCATCCTTTGCCGCCTCCATCCCACGGCCCTGCTACATCCCTGGGGTCGGTTGCTAGCTTGGGGGCGGTTCGGCCGAAGGCCAGGGTTCGGCCGAACCAGGCCTGGCCCAAGGCCGGCCCCCCCAGCACCGCCTCTGCTGCTGGGTCCCTCTGGGCTGCCTCCTGGTTGATTGCTTCGTGTTTGTTCTGGCCCAGGGTGACGTGGCACAGGTCCGGTTGAGTTGGCGGTCGTCCTACGTGGCTTGCTTGGTCATCGTAGACGTGGACGGCTCCCGGCGGCCCGTACGGCTAAGGGGGATAACCGGCCGAACATGTCGTTCGGCCGGTTCTGTCATTTTCGGCCCCAATAGCACGTATTTTGTGATATTGTACCTGCAAACATGACACTCACCAAAACTCGTGGAACTTTATTAGAAATAAAACCAGGTGCAATGTTGCATAGTCTCTCATTTATCCCGAGTATTGGTGGTCGAATTTGGGTTGTAACGACCGCCAACAAGCTCCCCAAGCTAGCCTCTTTGCTCGTCCTCGAGCAAAGTTGCGAACTTAGGACTCGGTGGATCAGGAGTTGCTACAATTATTTCTCTTGCAGGTAACTTTATAAACAACTAGTACTCAAACAAATACTTGAATCACTAGCAAGGTATTAATTCACCATTTTACCTATGGGGCTTATAGCAATCTCCTTATCTTGGGCGGTTGAAGGAATGAATAGATTAACCTAGTTTTATTCCACCCTACTCTTTTCAGGATCCTATCTCGGAGTTTTCACCCTTCTGTGAAAGATAAGTAGTTCCTCATTGGTTCACTCAATCACTCAAGTGTATTTGAATCCTCACCAAAGGCTTTGCCTTCTTTTCGTCCTAACATCTAGTTTGGCTTTTGTGTGGTTCAGGGACAAAGGATGAAAGCATACAAGCATCTTATATTTTGCTAAGTCAAAGACCGGATCTTAGGAAAATAAAATCACACTCTAGATCGAGAAGTAGATGTGTATAAGAGACAGACCTAGGAATACTCCCGGGTGAAATGCTACATCGGTATCCGTGCGCTTGCGGATTTATATCTGTATCGTAAGAATACCAATAAGGGAAAATGCGAATGCGTGAACAAAGTGCTGGGTGGTTTAGACATACCTGGTGGGGGTCCTCCCCCAAGCTAGAACGCTTCACTGGTAGGGATATGGTTGCCATGTCTTTTGACATGCTTTTCTTTTTCTCATATTTTTGCCATGCCACTTGGCATGCTTTTCTTTTTCTTTTGCATAGCCCATGCCTCTACTTCACAGATTTTGAGAGAGGGAACCAAAGAACATGAAACTTTATTTTATGGAATGAATGATGGCATGATTTTTGCTAACTCCCAAAGTAGGAATTGCAAGTGAGAGGTGGAGTGTATGTGAATCTCGATCTTAGAAGCATGAAAGATTCCTCACTAAGGTCACAACAATTTGACAAAACTCACTAAGATGACAAGCAGCATATGGTAGAAAGTTTAGAACTAATCCTATCATATGACTCTGGTAGGTATTATGACCAATGAGGAACTTTGTTTTTATTTTTGAAAGCATAATCAACCGAGATAATCACCATACTAAGAGCAGAATTAGAATTCGGCCAAAGTCTCACTATATCAATTCCCACAACAACCTAGACTTGGAATAAAGCATGTGCTCCCACAAGGTTCAGGTTCATTTTTACTCATGCCAAATAACTCAAGCATAGTCAAGCAACTAGTTGCAACAAAGTACTAGCAAAATTAATGACAGAGCAACCATTCATCATTTCCAAAGTGAGAGGCATATGTTTCATTCATAGAAACTCAGCTCCATCTTTGGCGATAACTGTTGCCACTCCTTACGGCCTACAGATAAATCCGCAAGCGGACGGATACCGATGTAGCTTTCACCCGGGAGTATTCCAAGGTATCGATTTCCACGGGGAACAAGAAGTGTACTAATCCTAAACTAAGTTGTCCTAGGTAGATGGAGTGGATGAATGAAATGGATGAGGTGGATGACGACAACAAGGAGAGAAGAGAAGAGGTAAGAGGGAAGAGAGGGTACGGGTCTGATAAAGGTATTCTACCGATTGATTGAGCAGATCAGAGGATACAGATAGATACTTGCTTCGGGACTACAGAGCCTCCGACACACAGAAAGGGATGAGAAGGGGTGCCGGTTACCCTGAACCTTGGGTCCTAAGACACCGGAACTAACGTGATGGACTACGAAGACCGAAAGGGCTGTCACCACCTTACGGCTACCACCTCCATTGCGACGGGCAGAAACTAAGGTTACTGGCAAGTCTAGGAACCACTCCTACACTAGTCAATAACTACTTATCTCCTATAGCAAGATAAGCACCCAAGCTAAGCAACCAGTATACAGTTATACCAATCAACTAAGCATTGAACGAAGAACGAGACAAGTATATAAATGTAAGAACTGAATGCTCAATTAATCAGAGAGAGATACAAGAGTTACCAGACATGACCCGGATGTCACTCGAAGCAGAGCCGCATCCGTAGAGGTACAGCGGGAAGAGGGGCCGACACTTCGGCTCCTCTCCGGGACGCTCACCTCTCCTCTCTCCCTATCTCTACTGATACAAGTGGAGAACTAACAGTGCTTCGCCTGCACTCTACTCTCTGTCTATACACTTCCACTTTACAAATTTGCTTGAGTGACCACTTACAAAATACTTGTCATGATCAATACAATGTCTCGTCGAATTCTGAGTCCATGGAAATAATCATGTCACCTTAGGTGGATTGCAAGAATATTCTTTATCAAAGCTTCATTCAAAGTCCTCATGCCTTGATGACACCCTGAAAAAGAAAATATATGATGAGAAAAAAAATAAAGGACTC
>OAMR01000463.1:396004-407546 GCA_900205405.1 Echinochloa crus-galli | reverse complement strand
TCACAACAAAAGTCAAATATTTTTTTGGGATTTTTCTAGAGATGCAAGTGAACCAAAACTTGGGCTAGAACATTAGAAGAACTAGAGCAAGCACTTGAGCAAAGAAATGAGAGAGAGAGAGGACTTCCTAGCAGCAATTTCAGAATGAGCAAGTGAGGGAATGGTGCAGCAAGCAAGGAGGCAAGGGACACCATTTATAGGCGCGCGGGGGAGCTGCCGGCCTGGTTCGGCCGAAGTGCCTGGTTCGGCCGAACCAGTGCATTCGGCCGAACTGGCCTGGGTGCTGCATGTGCTGCATGCACACCTTGCCTCCCACCAGCACAAACTTTTTTCATAGGTCCAACACTAGGGCATGAACAATTTGGTAGTTGTGTTAGGTAAGATGCAAAAATTGACATGACCAAAGTGGTTTTTAGTGGAGTCACCCAATGCTGCCATGTTTTGTGATAATTGGTGTGAGTGCAGCCATTTTAGTGGGGTAGACAAGTTTGTTGCTGGTTGGTGGTGATGGTAAATAAATGGAGATGTTCTAGAAGGGATGAAAATGATAAATTTTACCAATTACATCCACCCTAGGTAAAATTTCAGCATGTGACCATTTGTTTAAACCAAGCTTGCAAAATTTTCTACTCTCTCTCAAATCAATTACTCAGGTGGTTCAATTATTTTGGAAAGGGAAACATGCAAATGCAATTGAAAACTTAAAAATTGGAAGGGAGATATGGTATACATACCGGTTTTCCTCGCGGCGAGAGCTCAGCGTTTAAGTCCGCGAGCGGGACTTCTCCTGTCTTCAATTGCTTTTGTCATCGTCCAGTCCCGGAGTGGATGACTCGGACGATGCAACCTTCTTCCGCCACATTTCTTGTTTCTTCTTTGTCGGTGGCGGTGGGATCGGTGTCTCTGGAGAATTCCAGAGGGCTTGCTCTTCCTCGTATTTCTTCACGAGGCGGTCCATTTCTTCTGTGCTCACTTGTTCCGTCGGTCCGTACCACTCAGACTGCTCTCCACCGAGTATTTCCAGCTCTCCATTGATGAGAGCCTTAAGTAACACTCGGCGCTCCTTTGCTCCGGTGTGAGTGGCTCTACCTTCTTCTCTTCTCGTGGTTGGAATTTGAAGTACGTCAACCTTCCGTCGATACGGAACGAGACTTCTCTCGCATCCATATCGATTCTAGCCCGGGCGGTGTTCAAGAATGGTCGGCCCAGGACAAGGGAAAACGAGTGGTCGTTTCCCGTGTCGAGGACAACGAAGTCCACAGGAACGTAACGTCCCCAGATGCGGACCGGTACATTCTCGATCACCCCCTCGGGGTAGCGGATGGTTGAATCCGCAAGCTGAACCTGGGCAGTAGTAGGAGATAGAGTAGGGTAGCGTAACTTTTTAAATAATACCTTAGACATGATGTTGACGCTGGCCCCCAGATCGCAGAGCGCATCATCAATGCGACGATTCCAGATCGTGCATTGAATGATGGGTACTCCGGGATCTTCCTTCCGGTCCGGAGAGGTTTTGATGATCGCCTTCTTTGCAGCTCTCGGCAGGTAGGTCCATCTTGGTGTTAGCACTTGGATATTTGAGACCTTCCCTGCATGGTTAGTACGGAGAATACTACGAGACATCTTACCCTGTCTCATAGTAATAGCATTCACTGTTTCGAGGGGAGGTTCGGGTTGCCCCGGAATGTTTCCCGACTCAGTGACAGGAACAACAACAGCTAAGTGAGCAACTTGAGTTTCTATCATTTTATTAAAGCTCAGTTGATTTTTCATGGCAGAAGCGAATGATTCCATCCTAGAGTCTATGTTTTCCAGAGTTTTATCATTAGCAGAAAGCTTCTTACTAATATTTTCAGTGATTTTCATCTGGTTAAACACAAGATCTCTAAGAGCCGGCTGATTATTGAAAGAGCTAGAATTGAAATTGTTACCTTGAGGCCTCTCGAAGGGGAGGTTTGGGCGCGAATTCCAGCCTTGATTGCCGTAGTTGTTTGGTCGGTACCCGTTATTGTTGGAGTTGTTGATGTAGTGGGTATCTTCTCGCGTTTCGGGGCAGTCGTTCCCCGAATGGCCCGTGTTACCACAGACTTCGCAGGTCATGCGAGCGTCCATGGCTTGCACCGTTTCTTGAGCAGGGGCCTCCAGCTTCTTCATCAGGAGGTCCATCTTGGCAGCGAGCATGTCCAGAGCTTCAACTTGGTGAACTCCTCGGGTCTTCTATTGGGTTCGTTCATCGGCCCAACCTTGATTCTCGACCATCTTCTCTATGAGGGCCTTCGCACGACTCTCCTCAAGAGAGAAGAACGAGCCTCCAGCAGCAGCATCCAGGTACTCACGGGCAGAATTTCTCAGCCCGTGATAGAAAGTTTGGATTATGAACCAACTCTGCATACCATGGTGAGGACAAGCAGAAATATAGTCCTGGAGGCGATCCCATGCCTCCGGGACTGTTTCATCTTTTAACTGCTGGAAACTAGCAATTTTGTTCCGAAGGGCGTTGGTTTTCCCAACCGGAAAGAATTTTAGCAAGAAAACGCTAGTGCATTTGTCCCAAGTGTCTATAGCTTCGCGGTTAGCATAAAACCATTGCTTCGCCTTGCCTAATAATGAGAATGGAAATAAACGAAGGCGAATGGCATCGATACTTACTCCGCGGATGGTGAAGGTGTTGCAAATCTCCAGGAAATGCTGGAGATGAGCATTGGCATCTTCGTGTGGCTTGCCGCAGAATGGGCTAGCCTGTACCATGTTGATGAGGGCTGGCTTCAGCTCGAAGCTACCATCTCCGACTGGCGGAGCTGGTCCGACACGTACGTTCTCGCTCTGGCTGGGGGCGTGGCATGGCCCCATCCCGAGCCGGCTGCTCCATGCTCGTCCGTGTCCATCCGGCTCGAGCCTCGGGACGGAGCTGGGGAACTCCCAGCATCGTCCGATCGTCGGCCTACTCGGTCTGGTATAATATGATAGGAATCAGACAGGCACCACAAACCACCACAAATAAGCCCTGACCTTTTTCAAATAAACCCCTAGCTTTTTATAAAAGCTTTCAAATAAATCCCTCCCTCTTTTAAATACCCACCATAACCCAAATGACGCATCATTTCATGCGCCGTTTTAATTCCCTTGGACCCCAAACTCCACCACAATGATCACCACTATATTCCCGCCAAGCCTTCCAGTTCCTTCTCAGAAATAACCCCCTCTCCACCTGTTTCCTTTTCACTCCCTGTTTTTCCTTCGGAGCTCAACAAAAACTTTATTTCTGTTATTTATTGTGTGCTTACTTGTGTGTGCCTTAGACCACGCTGTGACCGAGGAAGGACTCGAGGAGGAGCCGGGTTACGAGCCGGAGCTTGGAGACCAAGACCCCGGGCAGGAATCCCCCGAGGGTTGGGAAAACGGCAAGTGCAATCCCATCCTTTGATGCATATTTTTGTCCTAGTTTTTATAAACACAACCCATGGCCTGTTTTATAAAACTTGCATGATTTACTGCTAGACCCGGTTTGATAGCCATTCCTTGATTGCTATGACTGTTTCCTTGACATCCTAGATTAATGTTTGAATATGACATTGCTCTGTTTGAATGTTAATCATGCAAGTTTTATAAAACAGGCCATGGGTTGTGTTTATAAAAGCTAGGACAAAAATATGCATCAAAGGATGGGATTGCACTTGCCGTTTTCCCAACCCTCGGGGGATTCCTGCCCGGGGTCTTGGTCTCCAAGCTCCTGCGCGTAACCCGGCTCCTCCTCGAGTCCTTCCTCGGTCACAGCGTGGTCTAAGGCACACACAAGCAAGCATACAATAAATAAAAGAAATAAAGTTTTTGCTGAGCTCCGAAGAAAGAACAGAGGGTGAAAAGTAAAGATGGGGAGAGGGTTATTTCAGAGAAGGGACTGGATGGCTTGGCGGGAATGTAGTGGTGATTATTGTGGTGGAGTTTGGGGTGGACCCGGGCTAAAATGACGCATGAAATGACACGTCATTAGGACTATGGTGGGTATTAAAAGGAGGAGGATTTATTTGAAAGCTTTTATGGAGAGCTAGGGGCTTATTTGAAAAAGGTCAGGGCTTATTTGTGGTGGTTTTGTGGTGCTGGAGGGATCTATTTGTGAATATATAGAAGCTGGTGGGTTTTTGTGGAAAAAGAAATGGATTTTGAAAAAGTTTAGGGGCTGTTTTAAAAGAAAAGGACCTAACTGTAAATATTAGAAAGGTCAGGGGCCTCTACCGAAACAGACAAAGAGAGAGGGAATAGGGCCTTGGACTGCGGGTTGGAAAAGAGAAAAGGGCAGGGGGTTATGCGCTAAAGTGTCTTCTCCCTCCTCGAAACAAAACAGAGGAGGGGAGGGGAGCAGTGGCCGGCGGCAACGGTCGGCCGGCTTGCCGGCGTTCCGGGCGGTGGCGGTGGGCTAGATCCGGGGGAAAAGGAAGAGGAGGCCGCGACGGGTCTACCCATGCGCTTACCACGGGCGTTGGTGAAGTGAGGTTGCCGGTCCTCGGAAGCAGGCGGCGGCGGCGGCGATGGTGCGTGGGCGGCGGTGCTACGGCAGCGTAGGGAGGCGATTGAGGGGTGGATGAGCAGCAGGGGGTCGAGGCGAAGCTGTGGGTGTGCTCAATTCGGCCGGAGGTGGAGCAGGGTGGCTTGCCCACGTGAGCTCGAGGGCGGCGGCGGTAATGGCGTGGCGGCGGTGGTGTTGCGGTGGCGGGAAGAGGAAATTGGAGGGCTGGGGAGTTGGTGGTGGTGGTGGAGGAGGTGCTCGGGGTCCTATTTATAGGAGCGGGGGTGTACTGGAGGGGCGGCTCGACGAGAGGGTGGGCGAGCAATGCTTGGCGGCAATGGCGGCCGGCGGGATTGTCGGTCGGGAGTGATGGCTCGGCTTGGTCAGTGCACGGGCGGCGATGGCGGCACAGTGAGGCGCTGTGGCGTTGCTGTACTTGGCCAGTAGCGGCTGGTGGGGAGCGGTGGCATGTGCTTGGAGGATGGCGTCGGCGGGCGGCGCGGCGACGTGACGACGGGCAGCGCGGTTTGGTCGGCGCAGTGGCGTGCGTCGCGTGCGTGTGTGTTGGCGGCGTGCGGGCGCGCGTTGTTGGCACAGAGGCGGGGCAGCGGCAGACGGCGTCGCTTTGGGCGCGAGGCGCGTAGGTGAGAGTCTCACCCATCAACTCCACCGACCATTTGGCTATTCTACCCGAGGCGTCCTTGTTGTGGACTATCTCTCCCAGGGAGAAAGACGAGACCACGGTGATAGGATGAGCCTCGAAGTAGTGACGCAGCTTGTGCAGCGCCAGCACCACTGCGTAAAGCAGCTTCAGGATTTGTGGGTACCGCATCTTGGTCTCGGACAACACCTCGCTGTCGGAGTCGGGGTTGTTGGCACTTCTTACGATCCAATATCAGAATTGGGGAATCCCGGTACTGGATGCAAGAAGTGTTCAGTGGTTTTCCTTATGGCTTAGTAAAATATGTAAATATTCTGCAAGCGCACAGAATCACCGCTGTAGCACTTCACCTGGGAGTATCCCGAGGTATCGTAATTTATATTTCCGCAGGGAAGCTTTGGCAAGACTACTAGTGAACAGATATTCGAGACTATCAGAGAAGGGTACACGACTAAACAAGACAGGGGGTAAACGGTATTGGATAGGAGTGGATGTACCGGACACACAGCTCAAGGGATACTCGGGTAGATGAGAGAAGGTATAGATAGTTGGGAGGACAACGAGAAGAGATAAAGGATTCCTGGGACTCTATCTACCTAAGTCAAGTGGTTAGAGATACAGTGGCTAAAGAGCCAGCACTAGAAGGTCCGGAATAAGTCTACTGTCTTTCTTGGGGACTATAGAGCCTCCGACACACAGAAAGGGATGAGAAGGGGTGCCGTCTACCCTGAACCTTGGGTCCTAAAGCACCGGAACTAACGTGATGGACTACAACGACCGGAAGGGCTGTCACCACCTCCCGGCTACCACCTCCGTTGCGACGGGTAGAAACTAAGGCTACTGACAAGTCTAGGAACCACTCCTACACAGATCAATAGCTACTTACTTCGCTAGCAGAAGCAAGCAACTTGAACTCACACCCCAATGACAAGTCACCGCTAGTGTGAGGAGAATCGAAGAACCAATTAAGGCAGAGACTTAAGCAAGAACTAAGAGCACTAGGAACTAGAGTCAACTATAGTCTAAACACAATATAGAAGCAACTAGACTAAAGTAGATGCAACTATATAAGACAAAAGTAGAGCAAGGTAGATGACTATGTTGATAACTCGAATGTCATACAAAAGGAAAGGTAAAAGATACAAGAGCTAATACCAGAGCTTCTGAAGACGACTCCGGAACCTCCGAGGCACAGCTCGACTCGAATCTAACTCCCAACTAAACTATCCTAACTCTACTAAAGAGAAAAGTGGAAATGGAGCTCTTGGCTTGTGGTGTGTGTTACAAAGTGCAGCTATGGGTCCTATTTATAGCACTCCATGGCGGTTTAGGCAGAGTAGGAGGCAAGGAAGCTAGGGGCGGTGCACCGGCCTCTTCGGCCGAAGGATGGCGGTTCGGCCGAACCGACCTGTTCGGCCGAACCGCCTTCTTCGCCCGAATCGCCAGGGGGTACCCCCCTAGGTCCCTTGGCCGGTACTCCTCCTCAACCGCCATGGACAACTATAAATAGGACCCCTACACCTCTCATTTGTACACACACTCAAAGCCAAGGAGCTTCCACTTCATTTCTAGTAGAGTTAGGATAGTTTAGTTGGGAGTTAGAGTCGAGTCGAGCTGTGCCTCGGAGGTTCCGGAGTCGTCTTCAGAAGCTCTGGTAATAGCTCTTGTATCTTTTACTTTATCTTTTCTTGACATTTGAGTTATCAATATAGTTATCTACTTTATTCTACTTGTGCCTTATATAGTTGCTTCTACTTTAGTCTAGTTGCTTTTTGTTGCAACTAGCTGCTTGACTATGCTTGAGTTGGCCGAACATGTCGTTCGGCCGTTTCTGTCATTTTCGACCCCTATAGCACGTGTTTCGTGATATTGTTCCTGCAAACACGACACTCACCAAAACTCGTGGAACTTTATTAGAAATAAACCTAAGTACATGGAATGTTGCATAGTCTCTCATTTATTCCCGAGTATTGGTGGTCGAATTTGGGTTGTAACGACCGCCAACACTCACCCAGTCCGACCGCTGTGCCCGCGCGGCGGCTATGCTTCGCCGCCCCGGCCGCCGAGCCTGCGCTAGCTGGGCTGCTCCGCCTACTCCTGTTGGCTAGGTGGTGAGCTGACACGGATCCAGAGCTGGCAAGTTTTTTTTTAATCGGACGAGGTGGCTGGCTCGCTGTTCTCTTTCGTGCGAAGGAAGATGACAGACAGTCGGTAGGGGCAGCAGAGTCTTTTGGTGCTTGCATTGGGTATCCCATTTGTTGTCTGGCGACAAACATTTAGGGACGGAGGGAGTATTCCGCTAGATCTATGACTGAAAATTTGGCGAATTGTAATTATACACATCCTTCCTCACAATCCAGATTTGCACCATTCTTTTTATTGTAGACCCACAATTGATAATGTATATATGGACATGGGAACATGAAAATAGTTAAACAGGTATGTTTACTCCCTTAAACTGAGTTTAAATATTGGACCCTTGTACATGAAGCGTCCCCTCGAAAGAGAGAACTTAATGTGATACAAATACCAGTCCCAGGATGCTGGTTCACATTATTACAACAGATAGTTCAGTAAAGAAACAACATTACGGATGACGGTGGCATTGCAGGGCCACGACAAACAGAACTAGAGCTAAATAAAAGACATTACGGGTGACGGTAGCATTGTAGCGCTACTAAAAACAGAACTAGAGCTAAACTCCAGATAACAAGGTTGACAACAAAGAGGTCTTCATCAGAGCAGAACGACATGCGGCTTCAAGCGGGTGACCCTAACACACAGGCAAAGGTTGAGATGTGTATACCCCCCCTAAACAACGTCCTCGGGGACAAAGTCTGGGTCCTCCTCTGTAACAAATTAAGCAAGGGTGAGTACATACGTACTCAGCAAGCACAAACACATCCACGGAAGGAATATAACAGAAGCATGCTAGGAAAATAATCAAGGACAGGTTCATGGTTTATTTGCAATAAAGCTAACTTTTACACATGCATGGGTTTATTTTATAAAAAGATTTTCACAAACAATTTTATTAGTGGCATCAATAAACACAGTTGTTTGTCTCACAAGATTTCCACGCTACCGGACTTCCCATCCGTCGTAGCCACAGACAAGTCTTTCCCAAAACAACTCACACCATAACTCATTCCCAAAACAGAGGACTAGTGAAGTGACCAAGCCGTAACTCGCCCAATACCGTGGACACGGCTATCCGGATAGGTTTTAACTCTGCAGAGGTGTACACAACCACAAGAAGGCTACCACAACATGATCACCTTAGTGTCAGTGCAGCTCCTATCAAAGCCATTACCCACCATAGCTAAACTGACAAGTTACTACAGAAGCGATCAGGGGGTCAGCAACCTACTAACAAGATTCTACCGAGGGGCATATTTCACATAGATCGTATCCCCGTCTCCATGGTCCTCTGTTGCTCACCAGCACACCACATAACCAACAGCTTAACTAGTGGGATTTATGCTAGGCCGTTGCCACATACAACGGTCGAGTGGTGGTACAATAAAAAGGGTTAGGCTAGATTACACATCAACATCATCCAAAAACTGTGACAGGATAGACACATCTCCCACCGTGCTCAACCACAGAGGCTCGAGCGCACCTCGGCATTCCACACAAGGAATACCGTCTGTCTCATCCCACACGGATACTCATTTTATTCATCAAAATCCACTTTTATTTTAAAGCACACACGCAGTTGCTTTTGTAAACATCAGATGATTTTAATGGAGGGTATAACAGTAAAACAGTCCTAAGCATTTCTAGCAGTGATTAACATTCAAACAGAGCAATGTCATATTCAAACATTAATCTAGGTTGTCAAGGGACAGTCATAACAATCAAGGAATGGCTATTAAACCGGGTTTAGCAATAAATCATGCAAGTTTTATAAAACAGGCCATGGGTTGTGTTTATAAAAGCTAGGACAAAAATATGCATCAAAGGATGGGATTGCACTTGCCGTTTTCCCAACCCTCGGGGGATTCCTGCCCGGGGTCTTGGTCTCCAAGCCCCTGCTCGTAACCCTGCTCTGGCTCCTCCTCGAGTCCTTCCTCAGTCACAGCGTGGTCTAAGGCACACACAAGCAAGCATACAATAAATAAAAGAAATAAAGTTTTTGCTGAGCTCCGAAGAAAGAACAGAGGGTGAAAAGTAAAGATGGGGAGAGGGTTATTTCAGAGAAGGGACTGGATGGCTTGGCGGGAATGTAGTGGTGATTATTGTGGTGGAGTTTGGGGTGGACCCGGGCTAAAATGACGCATGAAATGACACGTCATTAGGACTATGGTGGGTATTAAAAGGAGGAGGATTTATTTGAAAGCTTTTATGGAGAGCTAGGGGCTTATTTGAAAAAGGTCAGGGCTTATTTGTGGTGGTTTTGTGGTGCTGGAGGGATCTATTTGTGAATATATAGAAGCTGGTGGGTTTTTGTGGAAAAAGAAATGGATTTTGAAAAAGTTTAGGGGCTGTTTTAAAAGAAAAGGACCTAACTGTAAATATTAGAAAGGTCAGGGGCCTCTACCGAAACAGACAAAGAGAGAGGGAATAGGGCCTTGGACTGCGGGTTGGAAAAGAGAAAAGGGCAGGGGGTTATGCGCTAAAGTGTCTTCTCCCTCCTCGAAACAAAACAGAGGAGGGGAGGGGAGCAGTGGCCGGCGGCAACGGTCGGCCGGCTTGCCGGCGTTCCGGGCGGTGGCGGTGGGCTAGATCCGGGGGAAAAGGAAGAGGAGGCCGCGACGGGTCTACCCATGCGCTTACCACGGGCGTTGGTGAAGTGAGGTTGCCGGTCCTCGGAAGCAGGCGGCGGCGGCGGCGATGGTGCGTGGGCGGCGGTGCTACGGCAGCGTAGGGAGGCGATTGAGGGGTGGATGAGCAGCAGGGGGTCGAGGCGAAGCTGTGGGTGTGCTCAATTCGGCCGGAGGTGGAGCAGGGTGGCTTGCCCACGTGAGCTCGAGGGCGGCGGCGGTAATGGCGTGGCGGCGGTGGCGTTGCGGTGGCGGGAAGAGGAAATTGGAGGGCTGGGGAGTTGGTGGTGGTGGAGGAGGTGCTCGGGGTCCTATTTATAGGAGCGGGGGTGTACTGGAGGGGCGGCTCGACGAGAGGGTGGGCGAGCAATGCTTGGCGGCAATGGCGGCCGGCGGGATTCTCGGTCGGGAGTGATGGCTTGGCTTGGTCAGTTTTTGAGCGGCGAGGGCGGCACAGTGAGGCGCTGTGGCGTTGCTGTACTTGGCCGGTAGCGGCTGGTAGATGAGAGAAGGTATATATATTTTGGAGGACAACGAGAAGAGGTAAAGGATTCCTGGGTACTCTATCTATCTAGGCCAAGTGGTTAGAGATACAGCGGCTAAAGAGCCAGCACTAAAAGGTCCGGAATAAGTCTACTGTCTTACTTGGGGACTATAGAGCCTCCGACACACAGAAAGGGATGAGAAGGGGTGCCAATCGGTTACCCTAAACCCTTGGGTCCTAGGCACACTGGAACTAACGTGATGGGCTGCAAAGACCGAGAGGGCTGTCACCACCTCACGGCTACCACCTCCGTTGCGACGGGCAGAAACTAAGGTTACTGACAAGTCTAGGAACCACTCCTACACAGATCAATAACTACTTACTTCGCTAGCAGAAGCAAGCAACTCGAACTCACACCCCAATGACAAGTCAATGCTAGTGTGAGCAGAATCGAAGAACCAATTAAGGCAGAGACTTAAGCAAGAACTAAGAGCACTAGGAACTAGAACCGACTATACTCTAAACACAATAAAGAAGCAACTAGACTAAAGTAGAAGCAACTATATAAGGCACAAGTAGAATAAAGTAGATAACTATATTGATAACTCGAATGTCATACAAAAGGAAAAGGTACTTTTCAATGGCTATTTATACTAAATGAATATGCAATATTTATATTCATAAATCAGACATTCAACACTTTTAGCCTAACATCTTGCTCCAATATGGCGAGCGAAGATATGTGCTGATTAGCATCATTGCCAACGCAGAAACACTACTGATGTATGGCTGGTTCGTAAAAGTCAATGCTTTAGTATGTCTTCGGAGCACGTCATGTGTCTTTTGTTTGGTTTCTTTTCCATGGTAGTTTCTCTCAGGGATTTTGTGATATTATTGGAGCAAGATGTTAGGCTAAAAGTGTTGAATGTCTGATTTATGAATATAAATATTGCATATTCATTTAGTATAAATAGCCATTGAAAATAGATTGTTTCGTCGTTGGTCGGGAATATGCATTATTATGATTTTGCCGTCTTCTATGTTAAGATTATCTTTAAATTCATAAAATTCTTTTGTAACTTTGCACTGGTTGTCCAATTTTGTTTGAAATGTTGATCCAGATCGGT
>OAMR01000463.1:377934-389197 GCA_900205405.1 Echinochloa crus-galli | reverse complement strand
GGGAGAGTGAGGCATGGCGAGTTCACCCATGCCCTTACCTCGGGCGGAGGTGGACTGGTGCGGCTTGCCCACGGGAACAGGCGGCGGCGGCGGCTATGGTGTGTGGGCGGCGGCGCTGCGGCGGCGGAGAGGGGAAATTGGAGGGTGGGTGAGCTGCAGGGAGTGGAGGGGAAGCTGTGGGTGTGCTCAGCTCGGTCGGAGGCGGAGTAGGGCAGCCTGCCCACGAGAGCTCGAGGGCGGCGGCGGCAATGGCGTGGCGGCGGCGGTGTGGCGGTGGCGGGGGAGAGGAATTGGTGTGCGGGTGAGTTGGTGGTGGTGGAGAGGAGGCCGTTGGGCTCTTTTTATAGGCTGGAGGGAGGTCGAGGCGGTGGGCCGTCGAGAGGGGCTAGCGGGCGGCAATGGCGGCCGAGTGGCGCGCGCCGGCGGGATTCGCGGCGGCGGTGTGACAGCAGCGGCTCGGGCGGAACAGTGTGGTGCGGTGTGGCGCTGTGGCGCCACTGTGTTTGGAGCGGGCGGCTTGGCGGGGGCGTTGGCGTGCGCGGAGGGGGACGTCGGCGGACGGCGCGGCGTTCTGACGACGTGCGGCGCGGCAAGTGTGCGAGCGGCGCGTGCGCGGCCTGGTGGGCGCGTGTGTGGGTGTGTTTGCGGCCGGGCTGGCACAGGGGCAGGGGTAGCGGCGGTCGGCGCGGCTTTGGGCGTGGCGGCGACGCGGCAAGTGGCGTGGCGGCGCTGGCTCGGGCAGAGCGGAGCAGCGGCCAGCGACGGGCGGCGCGGCTTGTGGCAGCGAGGGGATAGCGGCGCGCGAGAAGAACGGCGGCGACGGGGGTGAAACGGCGGCGACGGTGGCAGTGGGGGTCGGCCGGCCGGTGTTCGGTGGGCGCTGAGCGCCGGGGAGGGGAAACAGGGGGAGGGAAAGAGAGAAAGGAAAAGAAAAGAGAAGGAAGGAGGAAAAAGAAAAGAAAAAGGGAGAGAAGGAAAGGGGAAGAGAGGGGGCGGGATTCGCGGCGGAAAGCCGATGAGCGGCGGTCGGGTCCGGCGGTCGGCCCGAGAGCGGGCGACGTGGGATGGGAAAGGAGCGGCGGTGATAACAAGGAGGGAACAGGGCTTGGGTCGGTTCACCGGGAGCTCGGCGGTAAAAGTTTTGAAAGGGGGTTTTTACCGGGCGTAAAACTAGGGTTTAAAAGGAAACAAAAACGCGGGCGTTACAAACCTACCCCACTTAGAAGGAATCTCGTCCTCGAGATTCGGCTGGCTCCTAAAGAGATGGGGAAACTCCTTCTTCAAGGCGTCTTCTCGTTCCCAAGTGGCTTCTTTCACGCCGTGTCTGCTCCACTGTACTCTGCAAATCCGTACTTCTGAGCTTCTAGTCCTTTTTGTGACGGTGTCCAGGATTTTGACTGGTACTTCCTAGTAGCGCAGATCCGTCTGCAGGTCTACTTCTTCCACTGGGATGTGTTCTGTCTCGGGTACTCTCAGGCATCTTCTCAGCTGTGAGACATGGAAAACTGGATGTATATCCGACATGGCCTCGGGTAACTCTAACCGGTAGGCTACTTTTCCGACCTTCTTTAATACTTGGTATGGTCCAATATACCGAGGGGCCAACTTTCCATGGACTTGAAATCTGCGGGTCCCCCGAATTGGTGAAACCTTGAGGTAGGCGAAATCTCCTGGACTTCAATTTATTTCTCGCCTCTTCTTGTCTGTGTAGTGCTTCTGCCTGGACTGAGCTGCTTTTAGCTTCTCTCTAATTTCAGCTACCTTTTCTTCTGTTTCCTTTATGAGGGCGGGTCCCACTAGGGTACGTTCTCCCACTTCTGACCACATCAGAGGGGTTCTGCACTTTCTACCATAAAGGGCCTCAAACGGCGACATGCCTAAACTTGCATGATGACCATTGTTGTAGGAAAATTCTGCATAGGGTAAACTCTGTTCCCAGTCTTTGCCATAGGTGAGGACACACGCTCTCAGCATATCTTCCATAATTTGGTTTACCCTTTCTGTTTGACCATCAGTCTGTGGGTGATACGCGGAGCTAAAATCCAACTTGGTACCCATAGCTTTATGTAAGCTTTTCCAAAACCTCGAGGTGAACTGGGTACCTCGATCTGAGACAATTCTACTAGGCACTCCATGCAACTTGACTATATTCTCCACATAAAGCTTGGCTAGCTTCTCTCCGCCATAATTGGTCCGCACGGGTAAAAAGTGAGCGACTTTAGTGAGTCGATCCACTATTACCCATATGGAGTCATGTCCTTTTTGTGTCCTGGGCAGACCTACTACAAAATCCATTCCTATTTCGTCCCACTTCCAAACGGGAATGGGCAAGGGCTGTAATAATCCTGCCGGTTTCTGGTGTTCAGCCTTGATCCTTTGGCAGTTATCATAATGAGCTACAAACTGAGCTATGTCTGCTTTCATTCCTTTCCACCAATAATTCTGCTTTAGGTCTAAGTACATTTTGGTGGATCCTGGGTGGATGGAATAAGGTGAGTTGTGGGCCTCATCCATGATTATCTGCCGGAAGTCTCCTTCCTTGGGTACACAAATTCTGTGCTTATACCACAGGGTTCCTTTATTGTCGACTCTGAAGTCTGGGGCCTTATTCTCTCCAGTGTGCTGGCGGATTTTTATCAAATCCTTGTCCAATTCTTGGGCTTTCCTGATCCTGTCTTCCAAAGTAGGCTGGACAATCAACTCATGGCTAGCACCTCGAGGAACGATGTGCACATTCAACCGTGCCATTTCCTCCTGCAGGTGGGCATTCTTGGGTCTGTAGGATTTTCGGCTCAGGGCATCGGCTACTACATTAGCATTGCCAGGGTGGTAGTGGATTTCCACATTGTAATCTTTAACCAACTCTAACCACCTTCTCTGTCTAAGGTTCAGATCTGGTTGGGTGAAGATATTCACGATGAGACCAAGATTTTCATGCTACCAAAGTTCTTCCCAAAACAACTCACACCATAACTCATTCCCAAAAACAGAGGACCTCCAGGTCATGAGTTGGGTAATTCTGCTCATGGGGTCTAAGCTGTCGGGAGGCATATGCTACAACCTTCCCATCTTGAATGAGCACACATCCTAGTCCTTGGCGGGACGCGTCGCAGTAAACGACAAAATCCCGATGGATATCTGGTAAGGTTAGGACTGGGGCTGTTGTCAGTCTCTTCTTTAGTTCTTGGAAGCTCCTTTCACAAGACTCTGTCCAAACAAATTTCTTTTCCTTCTTCAGCAGTTCTGTCATGGGTCGGGCTAATTTGGAAAACCCTTCTATGAACCTTCTGTAGTATCCGGCTAAGCCTAGAAAGCTCCGGATTTCACTCACATTGGTGGGTTGCTTCCAATTGGTTACTGCTTCGACTTTCTCAGGGTCCACAGCTACTCCTTCGGCGGTCAGAACGTGACCAAGAAAGGCCACCTTCTCGAGCCAAAAGTCACACTTGCTGAACTTGGCATATAACTGGTGTGCTCTCAACTTTTCGAGAACTACTCGCAGATGTTGTTCGTGTTCTTGGGCACTCTTGGAGTAGATGAGTATATCATCTATAAAGACTACAACGAACTTGTCCAGCTCATCCATAAACACCTTGTTCATGAGGTTCATGAAATAAGCAGGTGCATTGGTGAGTCCAAATGACATCACTGTGAATTCATACTGCCCATAACGGGTGACAAAGGCTGTCTTGGGGATGTCACTTTCTTTAATCTTCAGCTGATGGTACCCAGATCTTAAATCAATCTTGGAGAAGTATTTGGCTCCTTTCAGCTGATCAAAAAGGTCATCAATCCTAGGGAGTGGGTATTTGTTCTTGATGGTAACATCATTTAGTGCGCGATAGTCAACGCACATCCTCATACTCCCATCTTTCTTCTTAACGAAGAGCACTGGGGCTCCCCACGGGGATGAACTAGGTCTAATAAATCCCAATTGCTGCAACTCCTCAAGCTGTTTCTTTAGCTCGGCTAGCTCTGAGGCTGCCATCCTGTAGGGTCTCTTGGCTAGAGGAGAGGTCCTCGGAACGAGTTCAATGGCGAACTCTATGTCCCGATCTGGTGGCATTCCAGGTAGGACTTCTGGGAAAACGTCAGGGTACTTACTGACTACCGGTACATCCTTTTGTGTGGCAGGTCACTTGTACTCCATCTGAGTTGGTTAGGTGTACTATCTTATCAGCACAACCTATGAGGCCATTGTGTTTGCTTAACCAGTCCATTCCAAGGATCACATCTATTCCTTTGGATTCTAGTACTACTAGGTCTGCTAGAAACTCTACCCCACTTAAAAGGATCCGTACCCGCGAACAACCAAGTTGGCATTTAATATCGCCTCCCGGTGTTCGGGTTAATAGGGGTGTCTTTAGTAGTACTGTAGGTATTTTGTGCTTTTCCACAAAACTGGATGATATGAAAGAATGCGATGCTCCAGAATCAAATAATGCTTTTCCACAAAACTGGACGATATGAAAGAGTGCGATGCTCTAGAATCAAATAGTATTGTTGCCAAAACTGAACTGACTAGGAACTCACCGAGTACTACTCCTTGTGCTCCTTGAGCCTCCTGCGCGTCGATGTGGTTGACGCGGGCTCGTCCATACGACTGCTGGTTGTTGTTGCTGGGGTTGCCGGTGTTGGTGCTGCGGACGGGCACACGGTTGGCTCCAGACACTGGTGGCTTGGATCCATTCACTGAGTTGGAGTAGACTGATGCAGTAGGCTTGCTCTTCGGGTATGGGCAGTCAGCGATATAGTGTCCGGTCTCTCTGCAGTTGAAGCAGGCTCTGGCATTGCTATTGTTGGTCGTGACTTGACTGACCTTGCTCTGTGGGGGCCTCATGGTGTTCTGGTTCTTGTACTGATTATTGGGGGCCTAAGAGCCTGTAGCCTGAGACTGGGTCCTATACTGCACAGGGGCCTGGGGCCTAGGCATGGCATAACCAGAGCTCCTGGGCCTCTGGGAACGGTCCTATTGACGGCTCTTGCTCTCCAGGAACTTGCGTTTGTTCTCTTGTCTTGCATCCATTCTGGCCTTTTCTGTAACAATGGCCTTGTTCATCAGCATGTTGAAGTCTCGGAAATTGTGGGAGACAAGCAGGGCTCGCAGATCTGGGTGTAATCCCTTGAGAAACATGTCCTGCCTCTTCTCATCAGTCTTCACTTCATCGGGTGCATAGCGGGTGTTAACACCAAAAATTGGCACCAAGAAGAGACTGACATGTGGGCCGAAAATGGTAAAAATACCGCTCGAAGAGAGGAGTTTTCTTCAAGAACATTCGGCAGAGGCATTTTGCGGTCGGGAATCCATCATCGATTCGGCAAGGAAGCTACTCTATGGAAAGCATTCGGGAACGCGTGATGACGTGGATTAAATATAGAGAAGAGCCGATTTGATGAAGAATACAAGATGAATTACGGCGTTTCGACGTATTTCTTTGGAAATAAACGTTTGTTTAATCGTAGTCGGACTAGGAATCGTGTCAAAACGCAGGGTATAAATATAAACCCATGATGATTGTTAATAGGCATCAAACAATCATACAACAAACCGGCCTTGCGCCATCTTTTCGAGTCCTTTAGTCGTGTCGTCGAAATCTTCGAGGGGAATCATCGATCTGTCGACCTCCGTAAGTATCGACAACCTTGTATCATGCTTAGTATCTTGCAGTGGATTTAAGCTTGGTATAAGAAGGCTTTCTTGCTAGATCATGAGTCATGCGGTAGGCTAAGGTTTAGCTCGAGGCAAGTTACCGGCTCTATTAGATTTTAGCAAGGATCTAATAGATTCATTAAGTTATCTTGTGTTATTTGGGTTTTACTTTATGTTTAATTCACATAACACTCTTTTTGCCCAATTTAGATTGATTAGGTTCGGTTTTGACTCATTGCAAGACATGGTTGCGTTTTATTACATAGCCGAATCCGAGTCAATCTAGATTGCCACGTGTCGCGGGTTCAAGCTTGTTGATTTTGTATGGATCTTGACAGAGCCGGGTATCATGCGGTAGATGTAGGTTTCTGGGTCGTTTTAGATCTAATCATCCGGTGGATTAGAGCTCGAGATCGATCTGATAGGTCTATCATCGTTGACAAAGCTTGTTCCTTCTTCATGGAACCCGAATCGGCTATTTAGCCGTGTTCGGCAGTCCCTTAACGAGTGAAACACGTTCGTAACTTTGTTTTAAATAATGAATGCTTTTAGCCTTCCATGTTTAGAGTATGTCATGCGGTGGATTGATCTAATCTTGGTGGGTGGCGTGATTTCAAACAAATTGTATCATGCGGTGGATTAATTTGTTTGGTTTTACACTCGACGGGATCGAAAGTACCTAGACATGCGGTAGACTAGTGCTTTTAAACCTATGCATTCTTGTTTATTAGAGATCTACGATCGTGCTTTCACGTTTACGAATCTTAATTCTCGTTAATCGGTTGAGGTTAAAAGCTATAACGGTAATGTAATTAAAAACCGATCTTTCATCACGATGACGTCATGCGGTCGGCAATGCGATCTTTCTTACGTGCTTTTGCCGAATACGTACCGAATGCATGGAAGACATATAGCTTGTCTATAGCTATATGTCGATCAAGATTGGCTTTGTAAGCCGTTAATATGGAACTGTCTGGTATCAGCCGGCACGTTCCAGGTTTTGTATCTAAACATTTTTTCTTCCTTTGTCAGTTTCAGGGAAAATTGACTGGCACGCTTCCAGGAACCGAACGCTTCGAGCCAAGTGTGAAGCCAGCTGATTCGGCTTGCTGTGTCCTTGGCGTGAACTGCAGGTTTTACGTCAACACACTTTTTGGCACGCCTGGTGGGACCACAAGCTTTGAAGATGCCTGATTTGAAGGATATTATGGACGTCACTCTTGAAGAATTGCCTAAGGAGCATCAACAGATGGTGAAAACTGCTGCAGAACAGTTCATCAAGAAGTGTTTGCTGTCTTTTGCCAAAAACAGGAGTGGTGCACCGTTCCTCAAGACAGACCTACCAAGAGTTTTACTGCCTGGACAATCTGATCTTAATGAAGAAGAAGAAAAGGAGAAGTTTTCTGGCCTGTTATACAAAGCTCTGGGAGACACAATGACCAATCATAACGCTGCATTCTTGAACAGCTTTATATACATAATGATCAGCATCTTTGGTCAACAAGTGGACAAGCCTTTTGAACAAGCATATGGGCAACTTGGTGGGCCAACATATTTTAATGTTCAAAAACCTCATGGTAAAGGAAATGCTGAAGAAACTGGAGCTTCTAGTACTAAGGATGCGAATGGCCAACCAATTCAACAAGATCCTCAGCAAGCAATGCCAAAACCTCGCACATGTGGTGAGGCGGCATTCGGCACCACAGCAAATCCACCTGCCTCTGCTTACAAGATATCTCCTTTGAAAAACAGGTTGCAGAGGGATATGTATGGAAATGGATATACAGAATTCATGGATTATAATGCTATTGATGCTCTCTCGAATCCTTGATATGCTAATACAGGGATGCCCATTGGAAGGCCAGGAAATCAAGATGCCGGTGTTGACCTCATGGTGCAAAAAATAGCCGATGTGTTGCAAAATCAATTCGGTCTGAAGCCCAAAAATCAGGGGTACATGTACTCTTCCCCTTTCCCAGAATGGTACCAAAGAGTGTCATTGCCTAACAGAGTCAAGGTTCCTACAGAATTCACCAAATTCTCAGGGCAAGATGATACTAGCACTGTGTAACATATAGCTAGGTACTTGATGCAGCTTGGAGAAGCCTCAGCAGATGAAGCTTTTAGAATCAGATACTTTCCTTTGTCATTGACAGGTCCAGCATTTACATGGTTTGCTTCTTTGCCTGCTCAATCAATTTGTACTTGGAAAGATCTGGAGCAGAAGTTCCATGCTCATTACTATACTGACAGCATTGAGAAAAAGTTGGTTGATTTAACTAGCTTGAGGCAGAGAAATAGTGAAACACCTACAGAATTCCTCAGGAGATTTAGGGAAACAAAGAGCATGTGCTTTTCTCTGAACATACCTGATGATCAATTGGCTGGTATGGCTGTAGCTGGGATGCTGCCTGCAATTCGTGAAAAGTTATTCGGGATGGAGTTTGAAGATCTGGGTCAGTTGTCACAAAAATTGGCATTAATGAGTAACCAAGCATATGGTTTCAAGAAAGATGGCAGATTTGTCAAATACAATGATGTGGCTGACATTTACAATCAATTCCTGGAAAGAGCAGATCAAGGTGATGAATATGAAAACAATGAAGAAATGGCTGCAGCAGAGATAGTATGGGGCAAGGAGCCAGTTACAGTGAATCAGAGGTGGATTAAACAAACCAAGGGCACATATGATTTTGATGTGACTAAGGCAGATAAATTGTTTGATTTCCTTGTGAAAGAAGGCCAAATCAAATTACCAGAGGGGCACTCTATGCTAGAAATATTGTGGATTCCATGATAGAAATTCTCATTCCATCAATGAATGCAGAGTCTTTAGAGTGAGGATTCAGAAAGCTATCCAGGAGGGGCATCTAAAATTTGACAATAAGATGAAACTGGACAGTAACCCGTTCCCTCAGAATATGATCGGGTTTTCAGTCAGCATGGTGAATGTTGTTGAGCCTAAAGAAAAAGGAAAGATGAAAGTTTTGACTTGACAAAAGGCAAAACAAAATGGCTCAGTTGATCCCGCTCGGCAAGTCACTATTGAACAAATTCACAAGGAAGAACCTCGTTCCTCGAACAGTCGGTCTGAAATTGGAGAATCTTCTAAACCAAGAATTACCACACGTATTCTCCTCAATAAATGGCAGCGTCATCAAGAAAAAGAGCGCTATCAGAGGCGAAAATATGAAGAGGAGAAAAGAAGATACGAAGAAGAAATGTATAGGGAAGAACAAGAAGAGTACATTCGGGAACAAGAACGTGCACATTGGGGGTGTGCATTTTTTAGACACTGCTGGAATGAGGGTTTAAAGCTTCCCACATGGAATAATTGTCCTGAATGCAATGATAGACATGATGAATATAGGCTGAATACTGTCAATCGCCGATCTGTCCATGAAAGAATTGGCAGAATACATCCTAGTGATAATCGGCGTTTTGAGGCATATGGTAATGACAATCAAACGAGGAAGATGTTGACGCAAAATATGCAGTTCACGCCAAGCACACAGCAAGCCGAATCAGCTAGCTTCACACTTGGCTCGAGCGTTCGATTCCTGGAAGCGTGCCAGTCAATTTTCCTGAAACTGACAAAGGGAGAAAAAATGTTTAGATACAAAACCTGGAACGTGCCGGCTGGTACCAGACAGTTCCATATTTGCGGCTTACAAAGCCAATCTTGATCGACATATAGCTACAAGCATGCTATCTGTCAGTAATTCACATATTCGGTACGTATTCGGCAAAGCACGTAAGGAAGCGCACTGCCGACCGCATGACGTCACCATGATGAAAGATCGGTTTTTAATTAAATGATCGCTGCAGTTCTTAATCACAACCGATTAACGAGAATGAGGAGTTTGAAGATCTGGGTCAGTTGTCACAAAAATTGGCATTGATGAGTAACCAAGCATATGGTTTCAAGAAAGATGGCAGATTTGCCAAACACAATGATGTAGCTGACATTTATAATCAATTCCTTGAAAGAGCAGACCAAGGAGATGAGTATGAAGACAATGAAGAAATAGCTGCAGCAGAGATAATATGGGGCAAAGAGCCAGTTACAGTGAATCAGAAATGGATCAAACAAACCAAGGGCACATATGATTTTGATGTGACTAAGGCAGACAAATTGTTTGATTTTCTTGTGAAAGAAGGCCGAATCAAATTACCAGAGGGGCACTCTATGCTTCGGCCTGATGGTGTGAGAGATAAGAAATATTGCGGATTCCATGATAGAAATTCTCATTCCATCAATGAATGCAGGGTCTTTAGAGTGAGGATTCAGAAAGCTATCCAGGAGGGACATCTAAAATTTGACAACAAGATGAAACTAGACAGTAACCCATTCCCTCAAAATATGATTGGGTTTTCAGTCAACATGGTGAATGCTGTTAAGCCTGAAGAAAAAGGAAAGATGAAAGTTTTGACTTCACAAAAGGCAAAACAAAATGGCTCAGTTGATCCCGCTCGGGAAATCACGATTGAGCAAATTCACAAGAAAGAACCTCGTTCCTTGAACAGTCGGTCTGAAATTGGAGAATCTTCCAAACCAAGAGTTACTACACGTATTCTCCTCAATAAATGGCAGCGTCAGCAAGAAAAAGAGCGCTATCAGAGGCGAAAATATGAAGAGGAGAAAAGAAGACACGAAGAAGAAATGTATAGGGAAGAGCAAGAAGAGTACGTTCGGGAACAAGAGCGCGCACATTGGGGGTGTGCATTTTTCAGACACTGCTGGAATGAGGGTTTAAAGCTTCCCACATGGAACAATTGTCCTGAATGCAATGATAGACGTGATGAATACAGGCAGGATACTGTCAATCGCCGATCTGTCCATGAAAGAATTGGCAGGATACATCCCAATGATAATCGGCGTTTTGAAACATATGAAAACTTTTGGTGTCAACAGAAGAGGTATGCTGACCACAGGTGGATTGATCATGAAGAGGAAGATGATCATGGTTATATATGGCAAAAAGGACAGTGGTGCCCACCTGGTTTGAGGAAGAGTCAAAAGAGAAGAGTGCAGCGCCTAAGAAATCAAGAACTAAAGCAAGCAGGAACTAGGATAAAATCAATATGGCGCCCAAAAGACAAACCTGATGAACATGGTCCTGCGGCTCCCACATGCATGGTATGTTTCTTGCCGAATGAATTTATAGCTCCGGCTAATCAAATTGTACAGGAGGAAATATTGCCAAAGATAGATGAAGCCGAGCAATTGGGGTTAATGGAAAAATTAATGCTGGAGAAGCAAGCTATTTTCGATAAACCAGCTAAGAATCGCCACATGAAGCCACTGTACTTGAGGGGATTTGTCAATGGGAAGCCATTAACTAAGATGTTTGTTGATGACCAAAACCTCGCACATATGGTGAGGCGGCATTCGGCACCACAGCAAATCCACCTGCTTCTGCTTACAAGATATCTCCTTTGAATAACAGGTTGCAGAGGGATATGTATGGGAATGGATATACAGAATTCATGGATTATAATGCTATCGATGCTCTCCCGAATCCTGGATATGTTGGTAATGCAGGAATGTTTGCTGGAAGGACAGGAAATCAAGACATTAATTTGAAAAACCCATGACAATATAGTCTATTG
>OAMR01000463.1:345136-360326 GCA_900205405.1 Echinochloa crus-galli | reverse complement strand
CTGTCTCTTATACACATCTAGATGTGTATAAGAGACAGGGCATAGATAACTTTTCAGGCAAAAATTGGGGAGAAGGTCCTGTTGAACCAGTAAGCAGTGATCAACAGCCGATCAAAGCAGTCGGCTCTCATAGTAATTTTTAATGGAAAATCCAATTGATGGGACTGATGGGAAGTTAGGACGTGGATTTGTGTCAGCTGATAAGCTAGAAGAAGTGGACATTGGAGATGGTGACAAACCAAGGCCGACATTCATCAGTGCAAACTTAGATTCAGTTTTCAGAGAAGAGTTGATTAAATTATTAAGAGAATACAAAGACTGCTTTGCTTGGGATTATTCGGAGATGCCTGGTTTGGACCGTTCTATTATTGAGCATCGGTTGCCAATCAAATCAAGCCTGGTTACAAGCCTTATAAGCAGCCACCCCGAAAAATCTACAAGGAAGAAGTGTTGGCCGATGTGAAAAAGGAGATTAAAAGATTACTAGATGCAAATTTCATTCGGCCATGCAAATATGCGGATTGGATCTCTAATATTGTTCCTGTCTATAAGAAAAATGGAAAAATGAGGGTTTGCATAGATTTTAGAGATCTAAACAAGGCTACACCCATGGATGGATATCCAATACCTGTTGCTGATTCATTGGTTGATGCTGCTGCTGGATACAAAGTGCTCAGTTTCATGGATGGTAATGCAGGATACAATCAGATTTTTATGGCATTAGAGGATATAGTTAAGACAGCTTTCAGATGTCCTGGACATATAGGGTTGTTTGAGTGGGTTGTCATGACGTTTGGATTGAAGAATGCTGGTGCAACTTATCAAAGGGCTATGAATTATATTTTTCATGAGTTGATCGGCAAGATTATGGAAATATATATTGATGATGTTGTGATCAAGTCATTGAATCATGAGTCTCATTTAGCTGACATAAGGAAAACTCTAGAATGCACTAGGAAGCATGGGCTTAAGATGAACCCGAATAAATGTGCTTTTGGAGTTTCGGCTGGAGAGTTTCTGGGATTTTTGATACATGAAGGAGGAATAGGAGTTGGCAAGAAAAGCATGAAGGCAATTGATGAAATTGTTCCTCCAACTAATCTACTGGACAGTAACCCTTTCCCTCAGAATATGATCGGGTTCTCGGTTAACATGGTGAATGCTGTTCCATCTGGAGAAAAGGGAAGATTGAAAGTGTTAACCTCAAAGAAGGCAAAGCAGGATGGTTCAGTTGATCCTACTCGGCAGATCACAATTGAACAGATTCGCCAGAAAGATCTTCGGTTCCCGAATAGCCGATTTGAAGTGGGAGAATCCGTAGTACATGAAGGAGTACATGAAGGAGCCACCAGTATTACTGAACATCGTGATTCATCAATAAATTTGCTTAACATTACTCCTTGGGTGTTATTCATTGATGGGTCTTCATGTGACAAAGGTGGTGGAGCAGGTATTTTATTAATTTCACCCAAAGGAGAGGTATTTGAGTTTGCTATTCCCATTCAACCTACTGTCACTAATAATCAGGCAGAGTATGAGGCATTGCTCAAAGGGCTCCAATACTTGAAAGAAGCAAGGGCCATTGCAGTCGAAATCTTTGGAGATTCAGAGCTAGTTATAAAACAATTGAGTGGTGAATATGAATGCAAAAATGATATCTTGAGGAATTATTATGAAGAATGCAAGCAAATTTTGAAAAGTTTTCAATAGTAATTCTACAACACATTCCTAGAGGGGATAATGAAGAAGCAAATAGATTGGCTCAAAGTGCATCAGGATACAGAGAAAATCAAGAAGTATTTGCTACTGACAATTATGCTTTCGGGAATGATCTGACAGAAGGTGATTGGAGAAAGGAAATTGCTGATTATTTGGAAAATCCATCCCAGAAAGTTTCTAGAAGGCTCAGGTATAAAGCTATAAAGTTTGTTCTTCTTGATAAAGATTTATATTATAAATCCCTGGACGGAGTATTATTACGTTGCTTATAATTCTAAATGATTTTGCTGGAAATCCTTCATGAGCGAGGTGCATGATGGATTGTGTGGAGCACATCAGTCAGCTTACCGAATGAAGTGGGTTATTAGAAGAACTGGATATTACTGGCCGACAATGTTGGAAGATTGCTTTGAATATTATAAGGGATGTCAAGACTGTCAGAAATTTGGAAACATTCAGAGAGTTCCAGCATCGGCCCTGAACCCTATTATTAAGCCATGGCCATTCAGAGGATGGGGAATAGATTTGATTGGCCAAATAAATCCTCCATCGAGCAAGGGGCATAAATTTGTACTTTTAGCAACAGATTATTTCACCAAGTGGGTTGAGGCAATTCCATTGAGAAAGATGGCATCAGAAAAATATGATTGAATTTGTCAAAGAGCACATCATTTATAGATTTGGAATTCCTCAGACAATTACCACAGATCAAGGGACTCAATTTACATCTTCAGAATTCAGAGACTTTGCTGAAAGTATGGGAATTAAGTTATTAAATTCTTCTCCTTATTATGCTCAAGCCAATGGACAGGCAGAAGCTTCCAACAAGATCATGATTAAAATCATACAGAAGAAAATTGATCAAAAGCCAAGAAGGTGGCATTCGGTACTCAATGAAGCATTGTGGGCTTACCGAATGGCTCCTCATAGAAAAGAAATTCCATGCTCATTACTACACTGGCAGCACTGAGAAGAAATTGGATTGCTAAATATTACAACAAGAAAGTGAAAGTCAAGCAATTTGCAGAAGGGGATTTAGTTTGGAAAGCATTATTGCCGATTGGTACTAAATACAATGCATTCGGTAAATGGTCCCCAAATTGGGAAGGTCCTTTCAGAGTGGTTAGATGAGTGCCTAGAAATGCATACATTTTGAAAACTTTACTGGGGGAAGAATTCACTGCTGCTATAAATGGAAGATATTTGAAGAAATATTATCCTAGAATCGAAATTGATCGTTGATTAGTATACTAGTCATCAGGATGAAGTCAAATAGCCGGCATTTGGGAAAGAGCCGCCTTCAGAACAAAAAATTTTCAAAGGGAAAATGGCCAATACTAGAGTGTATTGCCCTTAGTGCACACAAATTACATCACAAGAGCAATAAAATTATCACAAAAAGGATGCAAAAGGTGAGTTTTATTGCCGAAATTCCATAAATCCCTAGTACAAACTACTGGAAGAGCCTGTTTAAGACAGACTGGGGATGAATGGAATCGGCAATGGCAGCACCATGGCCATCAAGACGATCAATGGAGGCATCAATGTCGTCGATGTCTTCTGGGTTGCCGTTGGCGAAACCGACCGGCATCCTGGAATAATCAGTGCCGGTCCGTGTCAACATGGCGGTGTTGGTGCGGGTCGACATGGCGACCAAGCCTACGGCGGCGCCCTGGCGTACGCCATGGAGGGCCACCTCGTCGACGCGGCCTGCCACCGCGCCAAAGCGAGCCTCTGATGTGTCCCCTTGGGCGTTCACCTTGTTCGCCAGTTCCTCCACCAGCGCCTTCAGCCGATTGAGCTCGGCGTCACGATCTGCAAGATTACAAAGGAGCAACAGATTAATATCATTTGGAAAACAAGATTGAAATTGAGCAGATTGCAGGACTCACCGTCAATGGTTTCGAGCAGCTGTTTGCGCTCGTGCTGCCACTCAAGGTCAGCAATCCTAGCCTGCTTGGAGATAATCTCCAGCTCATGGCGCGTCTCGTCGCGCTCCCTCCTGAAGCGACGGGTGTCGCTATCTGAGTAACGAAAATCGTCCGATTCAAGAGTTCGATTGGACGAACTGGAAGAATCGGACACCGCGACAGGAGCCGCAGCAGGAGCCGCAGGAGCCACGGCTGGAGCCGCAGCAGGAGCCGCGGCCGGAGCAGCAACGGGGTTCCATTGGATTAGCCTGAAAAAACAAAGAGATTTGTCAAGAAAGGAGGGCAAAATCTCGAGAAGAACAGAGAGAGGCAGGCAGTCAATCACCTGCGGCGAGCGCCGGCACGGCTTCCTTCAGGCTCGTCGGCGGCCGGTCGCCTTCCGTTCACCATTGGGGTTTTCTTGAAATTTACTGTGCTTGGGGAAAAGAAGAGCTCGAGGAAGGCGAAGCACTTGGTGAGGAGTTAGCGGCACTCTATATTTTTATTTATAGAACCCGCAGGGGTGATCGTGGCCAGAGATCGTGGCGCGTATCTCAAAAACTCGGAAGGTGGAAAGGGTTCTCAAAACTGAACGGTTTCGGTGTCGTTTGGGATTCATGCTGATGTCACATTCGGTTGATCAAATTCGGCTGTATTAAGCTTTTCGGGACTAACACTATAGGAGCCAGCATTGCCGAATGAGTCATTCACAATGAAACAAAGCAGAAGTAAAGATGATGGAAAATGCAGAAATGACCAGGCATTCGGCTATTAAACTGTTTGATACAAATTACACACCCAAGTATTTTGAGATTACATTTTTTGCGTTCAAAATCATATGGTCAATATCTTCAAGCAGCTTCTTGTCAGCCTCTTGGGTCTGGGCCAGAGCAGAAAGTTTGGTCTTGAGCTGCTTCTCTTCATTCAAGGCCGCTGAAGCTTCCTTTCGAATTTTCTGTACCAATTCAGGAAGTTCGGCCATCTGCTTCTCATCGGCCTCAATTTCAGCTGATAATCTACTCAACTCAGCCTCTAGCTCAGCCTTTTTGGCCTCCTTCAGTTCAAGAGCAGGTTGCAGTTTGGCTAGCAACTCTTTGTTAGTTTGAGCTTGAAGGTGCAAATCTTTCACAGATTGCTTGGCTGAAGTTCTCCTTTGCTCCAAGGCTGGTTGAGCAGATTGATTCTTCAAGGCTTGTTTCACTGCAGCATAATGTTCATCCAATTTAGAAACCGGATCCAAAGAAGTCTTGATATCAGCAGGGAGATCTTGGTCAATGGAATCCAGCACATCCCTTAGAAGATCAGCATCCTTGACTTGGTCTTGAATATCTTTTGCAGCAAGGAGAGAATTTCTTTCAGTCTTGATTGATTTCCTTCTGATAAAGCTTGACCAGAAGATGTTTCTTCTCCTTGATCAGCAACCAAGTCATCCAAGGCAAATGAATAACTGGATGTTGAAGCAGATTTCTCCTGAAAAAGAAATTCTTGATGAATTAGTAATGATTTGTTGGAGGAGTTGAGAAGATTGAATGGCTTTGTTTACCTCTGTTCTGGTTTCCTGAATAGGAGAAGGAGATTTCTCAGGATCAGTAGAAGGGCCCTGTATATCATGCTGAGGAGAAATTGGGGAATTCCTTGGTGAAGGTGCAGCTTCTAGTTGAGGAAGAGGCGAAGCTGGAGCTGAATCATGCTGAGAAGAGGGGCTCTCCAAGACTTGATCCATGGGAGTTTGTTCTGCAACTAAAAAGAGGATAAATGCCGATGGAAGGAATAAAAGAGATAATAAAATTTTTACCAGTTGATGGAGCATCGGCAGAATCTGTAATTGCCACTGTCTGCTGTGTCCGAGCCTAAAGTCATAAAAAAACAGGGATGAGCATGATGAAAGTAGCATTATACTTGAGGGAAAAGACTATGACCTGAATGAGTCTTTTATTGGTTGTTCTCTTCTTCTTAGGAGCTGAAGAAGCAGGCAGAGAGGAAGTCTTTCTTTTTGAAGATCGCCTGGTAATAATTGGGTCTAGAGTAGCCTGTCTAGACATCAGCTGAGCCAAAGTAAGAGATTGATGCCCCAGAGAAGATATTGGGCCTGCAATCTTATATTGAATCATCCTGGCTAGAGGGGCAGGTACTATGTCCTGCAAGATGACAAGATTACAATCAGAGGAAGAGATGTTATTAAGAACAAATGAGAAATGAGCATTGTTACCTCTGAAGTCGGTTGATAGCCAGGCATCAATTCAAGGCAGAGAAGGTGGACTGACACATTGAAGGTGTGATCATGAAATTCTTGCCACCAAGGGGTAAAGGAAGGATGGACAGATGTTATTGGTACAAGAGGATCAGGTGCATAAATGGTTGTACAGCATTTATAATCAAAAATCCTTCTTGTCTCTATGGAGTCCTTGATAATCTCCCTAGGCTTAAGAAATTCATGAAGAAATAGCCTTGGGGGCACTTGGCCACATCCTAATTGCCTAGCCATCATGTTTGGCTGATAGTACTCAAAGGTACTCTGAACAAGTCTACCTCCATAGAATTCTGCTGGCAGAATGCAAGGTTGAATGAAGGCATTAAAGATTGCTGTGGACTGTGCATCTGAGCATCCAGTATCAAAGCTAAACTCACTAGGGAGAGTAAGATTATCATTGTCTGAATATGGAAACCAGAGAGGATGAACAAAGCCCCTGAAGAAAAGTTCAAACAATTCACCAATGTTCTTGTTAACAGACACAGTGGAAGCAGCTTCTCCATAAGTCTGACAACCTTTGGTGCTTTGAGCTTCTCCTTCCTTGTAGTTGATTGAAGGGAAGAACTGATTGTTGAGATCAATGGCGACAATCTGATGCATATACAATTGCAACCACATCTGGACAAACCACCAGGGACCACTGACACAAGGGATTTTGCTGCTAGTATGCATTAGATGAGTGGTTTGGTGAAGCATGTGGTAGACACTTCCCAGAAAATATTTCCCAAGGGGAATAAGGGTGCCAGCAGCTAAATCTTCAGCCATCACAATGTGATTCATGGTTGGCTCATTGGCTTTACCACAGAAGACAAATCTGCATAACCACATATTCAGAAAGGCCCTGTATTCAACATCTGTCAGAGGGCCGTCAGACGTATAATTCTGGATATATTTCTTATATCCAACTCCTGTTTTCACTCCTGTCTGCTTGGAGGAGCCTTTGTACTTGTGTGGGCGCACGGTTCCTGCAACATTCAGGCCGGTCATCTTGTAGACATCGGCCAGGGTGGGAGACATCGGTCCATGACCGAAGAGCTCTCATTCTTGGGTGTCTCTGCTAAAGATAGCTCTAGGCAGTGTGAAATGCAAAGATTATCCCAGTTCTTTGTTTGGGGGCTTTTATCATCAAAAACCCTCCTGTACCAGTTTCTCCAACCAGCAATTGGGGGCAGAGGCCAATTCTTGAAAGCATCTTGCCATTCGTGAGGCTTTGTGAGAGAAGTCTTGAAAGGAATTCTTTGGGATTCAGCCGCAATGAGCTCAGAGGGGTCTGAAATTCCTACAGGCCCAAGGAAATAAGATGGGGCTTTCTCTTCAATGGGAATCAGGAGTTCGGCATCGAAGGCCTATCAGAAACACGAAAGAAGCGAAAGAGAGATTTAAAAGAGCGATTCAAAAGAAAAGAAAAGCAAAGCAAGCTAATACCGAATGAGCTTAAGGGCAATGAAATTTACCCAAAGGATTTGATCTTGGTCTGCCATTTGGGGATTGAAGCTTGAAGAAATTGATGAACTAGGGTTTTGGATCCAGGCGAGGTTCCAGAGATTCGAGGAGGAAAGATGGATGTTGAAAAGGTTCAATCCGGGAATGTTGCGTGTTTCTAGTCAATTCCAAGATAAAATTATCTTTTATCCCGAAATTGAAGGGGCATGTGTTAACACCAAAAATTGGCACTAAGAAGAGACTGACATGTGGGCCGAAAATGGTAAAAATATTGCTCGAAGAGAGGAGTTTTCTTCAAGAACATTCGGCAGAGGCATTTTGCGGTCGGGAATCCATCATCGATTCGGCAAGGAAGCTACTCTATGGAAAGCATTCGGGAACGCGTGATGACGTGGATACTCGATGCATGCTTGCTAGCAAATTCTAGCTTGGGTTGGCTTTGGCATCGCCGGCTAGGCCATGTTGGGATGAGGGATCTAATAGATTCATTAAGTTATCTTGTTTTATCTGGGTTTTACTTTATGTTTAATTCACATAACACTCTTTTTGCCCAATTTAGATTGATTAGGTTCGGTTTTGACTCATTGCAAGACATGCTTGCGTTTTCTTACATAGCCGAACCCGAGTCAATCTAGATTGCCACGTGTCGCGGGTTCAAGCTTGTTGATTTTGTATGGATCTTGACAGAGCCGGGTATCATGCGGTAGATGCAGATTTTTGGGTCGTTTTAGAACTAATCATCCGGGGGATTAGAGCTCGAATTCGATCTGATAGGTCTGACGAAGCTTGTTCCTTCTTCATGGAACCCGAATCGGCTATTTAGCCGTGTTCGACAGTCCCTTAACGAGTGAAACACGTTCGTAAGTTTGTTTTAAATAATGAATGCTTTTAGCCTTCCACGTTTAGACTATGTCATGCGGTGGATTGATCTAATCTTGGTGGGTGGCGTGATTTCAAACAAATTGTATCATGCGGTGGATTAATTTGTTTAACTTTACGCTCGACGGGTTCGAAAGTACCTAGACATGCGGTAGACTAGTGCTTTTAAACCTATGCATTCTTGTTTATTAGAGATTTACGATCGTGCTTTCACATTTATCATGCTTTATGCCCGTTAATCGATTGTATTTAAGTAATGTAACGATCATCTAATTAAATACCGATCTTTCATCATGATGACGTCATGCGGTCGGCAGGTATGGGCGCACAGACTCTGTAATGTTCAGGCCGGAAGTACCAAATGCATGGATTGCTGACAGATAGCTTGTCTGTAGCTATATGTTGATCAAGATTGGCTTTGTAAGCCATAAATATGGAACTGTCTGGTATCAGCCGGCACGTTCCAGGTTTTGTATCTAAATATTTTTTCTTCCTTTGTCAATTTCAGGGAAAATTGACTGGCACGCTTCCAGGATTCGAACGCGCGAGCCACGTGTGAAGCCAGCTGATTCGGCTTGCTGTGTGCTTGGCGTGAACTGCAGATTTTACGTCAACAGCGGGCCAGCTCAGTAAACTCATGGGTATATTCCTCCACAGACTTGTTCCCTTGCTTCAAAGCACGGAACTCATCTGCCTTGCGCTTCATGGTGGCTGTGGGGATGTGGTAGCGTCGGAACTCATCTTCAAACTCCTTCCAGGTGATTGGAAACTCATCTGGGGAAGCGTCACAGTAGGTCTCCCACCAAGCTAAAGCAGTTCCAGTGAGTTGGTTGGAGGCTAAGAGAACTTTGTCACGGTCTCCACATCCAAACGGCTCAAGCTTCCTCTTAATAACCCTCAGCCAGTCATCTGCTTCTAAGGGATTGCTAGATCCTCCAAAGGTGGGTGGCCTGGTTCTCAGAAAGTTGGTCAGCTTGTCACCCGTGTTCTGCCTACGGGGTGCCTCCTGGCGGTGTTGGGCATTAAGCACCATTTGCATGAACCTGGTGTGGTGGTAGACTGCCTGGGCCAGGTCAAAGCCTTCTGGGAGTGGGGGAATAGCAAAAGGTCCTCCAGCCTGGCTGCTCTCACTGTGCTGGTCCACCTCTTGCTCTGCTGGTTGGTTCACTCCAGCAGGGATTTGCTGGTTCACTTCCTGGTTCTCAGGATTTTCTCCCCTTCCACTTGGTGGCCCTCCCCCAGCACGAGGGACACATCTCTGGGAGGCGCTAGCACGCGTGTTAACCATCTGCAGGAAGAGCGAGGTCTTCGTGAGATTGGGCTAAGATGGCGTTTGGGGCTATTCTAGATCGCATTTTCAGAAAGGAAGAATTAACTCCTGCCGGGGCACACAAATTAGCAAACAAGCACACAAGGTTTCATTCAAGCAACAGGGGGGTACAACACTTAGGGGTCCAAACGAGACACGCGCCACATGGCGGGGTACAAGACACTACAAGGATGGTACTGCTAGGGGTACAAGACACTACAAGGATGGTACTGCTAGGGGTACAAGACACTACAAGGAAGGTACTGCTAGGGGTACAAGGGTTTGCTAACATCGGACCAGGCTAGCTTCATTCCCATGCGAACAACTGGTACTGGGTCTACTCGGGGGACGAGTCTCCTCCTGAAGCGGGGTGTTCTTCGGGTGGCGCAAGTCGAGCACGTTCAGCCTCGGTCAAAGTTCCATTCGCTCGAGGCGGCTCAGATGGTCCTTCATCTCCAGCTGCGGCTAGACTCACTGGGTTGCCAGGCAATGCTTGTGGGTTGCCAACAACCTCTCCCCATGCCATGACGGGTGTTCCAAGTAGGACATGGGGTTCTCCAATGGCCGGAACGGGTGTCCCACTTCTGGTCCAGTCTTGAATGCGCAGGTCCCATGCTTGCCTGAGGCTCTCCTGGGCGATGATTTCACTGCTCACAGCAGTGGCCGCTCTTGCTTCAGCTTGGGCCACTCGAACTTGTTGCATGCGGACCGAGAACTCTGCTTGTTCGGCCCGGGAGGTTTGTTCTCTCAGGCGTTTGGCCTGCTCATCGAAGAGCTGATCCAAGGCATTGAGGTAGGTAACCACTTGGTACAGGGTAGCCTCCTCATGGCGGTGCTGCTCCAAGTTCCTCATGCGGGCCCGCCAGACCGTACTCCTGACAACTGGGGGGAAGTACCTCATTGGTGTGGGGGCCAGGTGCCTCTCGAAGATCCCGCACATGTAGCGGAGAGCTTTCCTGAGGGCCAAGGTGTAGGTGTCCTGGTGCCTGAATCCTGTAGCTGTCACTCTTGGCGACGACGATGACTACCCTGCAGCGTTGGGTCCCGTGGTGCTCATACTCCCTGCTATAGTACCTTGGGCGTTCAGGCACGCCAAGGCGTTCCAGCACGGGGATCAACAGGCTAGCAAAACCAGGTGCGATTGGGCAGACTCCCTGGGTCCATCCTTCCTCAGCCATCTGAAACCAGGGGGTAAACAAGGGTTGAACAGATGTGGGATAAAAGGTGGTCTTTATTTCACACATAGATGAGTACAAGGATCATGGATACATCAAAGCTAAGATGGTAGATGGAACAGGCTCTGCTCATGGTGGAGCTAGACCAGACTACTACTACTAGCCTTAGGTGCCCTATCACTAATCTAGGGGACGTAGCTCAACACGAGACGGCGCTTCTTCCGGGGGAGCTGATCCTCTGGTACTTCGTCCTCAGTCTGTGTGCTCGCGTCCCGGTGGGTCATCTCTGGTTCTCCCTTCATTAATCCCTTCTTCCTCCTGTAGGCCTCAATCATTTCTATCTCCTCCGAGTAGGCTTGCCACTTTGCCTGCTGAGTGGCTAGGGAGCTAAAAGCCTGGTGGGCTTTCTTCCGTTGTCGCTTCAACTCTTTTTCTGCTCTTCCTGCCCTGAGGATCTGATGCTTCAGCTGTCCTGAAGTCTCCCGGTACAGCCTGTCTAAGCCAGTGAGGTAGATAGACAGGTGTGACACAGTGTCCTCCAGGTTCTCGTCTCTCTCAAGGCTCCGCATCTGGGCGATCCACCCGCGTCCTCCACTCAGTGCGGGTGGGCCAAATCCTAGTGCTGTGCCTACAAGGTACTGCTGGTAGAGCACGCGGAGACACATCAGGGCTTTTCTTGCAGCTTTGCGGTAGGCGTTGGGGCGGTCGTAGCCAGTGGCGTAGACAAACCAAGGTGCCACTTCTTTGTAGAGTGAGCTCTCCTCCACAAAGATGAACATCCGGCACAGGCGGGTACCGTGGGAGGTGTACTCTCGGCAGAGATACTCGGGGATGTCTGTGACTCCAACATGTTCCAGGCTGAGCAGCAGTAACTTGGGAAGGCCAGGTTCTGCAGGGCAGACTCCTTCGCTCCAACCCTCGTCAACCAGCTGAGCCATCTGGAACAAGTCAGAAAGCCAACGGTGAGAAATTATGTGGAAAAAAGATATTAGGTGAGAGAACCTAAAGAGATAAGGCTAAAAAGGGGTCTCGATCCTAGGGGTTTCGTCCTACGGCCAACCTATCGGCTCTGATACACCTGAAGCGTCCCCTCGAAAGAGAGAACTTAATGTGATACAAATACCAGTCCCAGGATGCTGGTTCACATTATTACAACAGATGGTTCAGTACATAAAAGACATTACGGGTGACGGTAGCATTGTAGCGCTACTAAAAACAGAACTAGAGCTAAGCTCCAGATAACAAGGTTGACGACAAAGAGGTCTTCATCAGAGCGGAACGACATGCCGCTTCAAGCGGGTGACCCTAACACACAGGCAAAGGTTGGGTGCAGAACGAACCCCCCTAAACAACGTCCTCGGGGACAAAGTCCGGGTCTGCCTCTGAAACAAAGTAAGCAAGGGTGAGTACATACGTACTCAGCAAGCACAAACACATCCACGGAAGGAATATAACAGAAGTATGCTAGGAAAATCATCAAGGACAGGTTCAAGGTCTATTTGCAATAAAGCTAACTTTTACACATGCAGGGGTTTGTTTTATAACCAGACTTTCACAACCAATTTTATTAGTGGCATCAATAAACACAGTTGTTTGTCTCTCAGGATTTCCATGCTACCAGACTTCCCATCCGTCGTAGCCACAGACAAAGTCCTTCCCAAAACAACTTACACCATAACTCATTCCCAAATACTCATTTTATTCATCAAAATCCACTTTATTTTAAAGCACACACTCAGTTACTTTTGTAAACATCAGATGATTTTAATGGAGGGTATAACAGTAAAACAGTCCTAAGCATTTCTAGCAGTGACTAACCGGTTTGATAGCCATTCCTTGATTGCTATGACTGTTTCCTTGACATCCTAGATTAATGTTTGAATATGACATTGCTCTGTTTGAATGTTAATCATGCAAGTTTTATAAAACAGGCCATGGGTTGTGTTTATAAAAGCTAGGACAAAAATATGCATCAAAGGATGGGATTGCACTTGCCGTTTTCCCAACCCTCGGGGGATTCCTGCCCGGGGTCTTGGTCTCCAAGCTCCTGCGCGTAACCCGGCTCCTCCTCGAGTCCTTCCTCGGTCACAGCGTGGTCTAAGGCACACACAAGCAAGCATACAATAAATAAAAGAAATAAAGTTTTTGCTGAGCTCCGAAGAAAGAACAGAGGGTGAAAAGTAAAGATGGGGAGAGGGTTATTTTAGAGAAGGGACTGGATGGCTTGGCGGGAATGTAGTGGTGATTATTATGGTGGAGTTTGGGGTGGACCCGGGCTAAAATGACGCATGAAATGACACGTCATTAGGACTATGGTGGGTATTAAAAGGAGGAGGATTTATTTGAAAGCTTTTATGGAGAGCTAGGGGCTTATTTGAAAAAGGTCAGGGCTTATTTGTGGTGGTTTTGTGGTGCTGGAGGGATCTATTTGTGAATATATAGAAGCTGGTGGGTTTTTGTGGAAAAAGAAATGGATTTTGAAAAGGTTTAGGGGCTGTTTTAAAAGAAAAGGACCTAACTGTAAATATCAGAAAGGTCAGGGGCCTCTGCCGAAACAGACAAAGAGAGAGGGAATAGGGCCTTGGACTGCGGGTTAGAAAAGAGAAAAGGGCAGGGGGTTATGCGTGTTGGCACTTCTTACGATCCAATATCAGAATTGGGGAATCCCAGTACTGGATGCAAGAAGTGTTCAGTGGTTTTCCTTATGGCTTAGTAAAATATGTAAATATTCCGCAAGCGCACAGAATCCCCGCTGTAGCACTTCACCTGGGAGTATCCCGAGGTATCGTAATTTATATTTCCGCAGGGAAGCTTTGGCAAGACAACTAGTGAACAGATATTCGAGACTATCAGAGAAGGGTACACAACTAAACAGGACGGGGGATAAACGGTATTTGGATAGGAGTGGATACTGGACACACAGCTCAAGGGATACTCGGATAGATGAGATAAGGTATAGATAGTTGGGAGGACAACGAGAAGAGATAAAGGATTCCTGGGTACTCTATCTATCTACTTCCTTCCTATCCCTGGGTGGTTCAGACATACCTGGTGGGCGATCTCTACAGGGCCCTCGACACGCAGAAAGGGATGAGAAGGGGTGCCGACTACCCTGAACCTTGGGTCCTAGGACACTGGAACTAACGTGATGGGCTGCAAAGACCGAGAGGGCTGTCACCACCTCACGGCTACCACCTCCGTTGCGACGGGCAGAAACTAAGGTTACTGACAAGTCTAGGAACCACTCCTACACAGATCAATAACTACTTACTCCGCTAGCAGAAGCAAGCACCCTCGTTACTACTCTTGGTGATAATTCACCTCAAGTACTAAGCAAGAACGAAGAACCAATGGAGACAGAGACTTAAGCAAGAACTAGAAGCACTATGAACTAGAACCAACTATAGTCTAAACACGATATAGAAGCTACTAGACTAAAGTAGAAGCAACTATATAAGGCACAAGTAGAATAAAGTAGATAACTATATTGATAACTCGAATGTCATACAAAAGAAAAGGTAAAAGATACAAGAGCTAATACCAGAGCTTCTGAAGACGACTCCGGAACCTATAACCAGTAGGTTGTAGGCTAGTACACTGTACACCATAGCAAATTTCTAAAAAAAAATCTTAATTAAGCGTACATGCATAATAATTAACACACGATTATGCGAAGGCCAAGAACCCACGCACAAGGCCCACAATGACCAGCCCAATACAACAACTCTACCCAAATCCTTGTGCGTGGGATGTAACGGTCACCGCCCAGGATGTAACGGTCAAGCAAAATAAAAAAGAAAAGAAAACCCACCACGGGCCCCATATACCGGCCTTACTCTTCCCTAGCTCACTTCGGCTCCTGCGCGCTCGCGCATTGGTTGTGTCCCAGCCTCGCCCGCTCGTCTCCCTCCTCCTCTTTCTAAAACCTGTCGAGCCGGCCCCAAACCTTAGCCGCCCCTATCCTCCCCTCCATTCGTGAAGCCACCGGAGTTCGCGCCATCGCCGTTGTTCTCCCTCTGCGGTAAGCCCCCTCACCTCTAGTCGTGCACCTCGTATGTTCCCGATCCCCATCCACATTTGCCAGCGCTCACCGCCCTCTTTCTCGCCGTGTGTGGGGCAGTCGTTGGTCGCCACCATTCTCTTCCATCGCCGCTCGTGGGCCGCCGTCGTCGCCGTCCATCCTCACCGCCGCCCTGCCATGCCGTGCGCGAAGTGCGTGCAGTTATGGCCTCCGGGTGGCCTTGACCTTGGCCCGCGATGCTGGGCTATGGGATGCCTCCCATGGGCCACTGCTGGGCCGGATCTGGGCCCTAGGCCCAATGTTTGCTGTTCTGTTTATGTGTTGATGTGTATATGTGCATGCAGATCTTGTAGAATTTTTATAAGATCTTGTTGATCTCCAAAATTTGTGATTCTTAATTTTTTTAGTTCCTGTTGTGATTCTTGATAAAAAAATACAAGTGCACATGCTCCTACTGTTTATTTTAAGTTGTGCATTTATTTG
>OAMR01000463.1:301479-321526 GCA_900205405.1 Echinochloa crus-galli | reverse complement strand
GCTCGCTCGCGCGCGCCTGGCTCTCTCACTTTTGGGGGGGGGGCGGACGTTTGACTCGGGCAGGTGAGGGGCGGCGGCGGAGGTCGCCGCAGGCGGGCGAGGCGGCGGATCCGGGCGCGGGTGGATGGGATCCAGGCGAAGCGGAGACGGGAGGAGCGGTCGCCGCGGGCGGGCGAGGCGGCGGCTCCGGGCGCGGGTGGGTGAGACGGCAGTGGCGGATCTAGCGGTGGGGCGGTGGGGCTCAAGCCCCCCTACCGCCGGAAACCCCTGAAGCCCCCCTGCCCCTAAAAAAAATCTGCCATTGGAGTGAACGGTAGGAGCGGCTGGAGAGGATCCAGAGGTTGAAGACGAGTTTTCCTGAGCACGAGATGGGCTACCAACTGGCAAAGAGGGAATGAAATCTGGCCCAACCTACCAAGCCCATTAGTCTACCTAGTAAACAGCCCACTCCCAACAGGCCAACTGTCTTTTTTCCCCCTTTCCTGTCTCCAATCGCACACAACCTTGCCGGCCCATTTGTTTTGTATGCAATTTAACGGCTAAATAGCAGATTTTGGTGTTGGATATGAGAAACGTATTTTACTGTAGCGCTAGGTTCAGCCCCCCTACATATTTTTTCTGGATCCAGAGACGGACGGCGAGGCGGAGACGGGGAGGAGCGGTGGCCGCGGGCAGGCGAGGCGGGGACGACGGGCGCGGGTGAGGCGAGGCGGGACGGGCGGTTCCGCGGGGGAGGAAGAAAAGGAGTGGGGCGGGCGGTTCCGCGGGGTGAGGAGTGGGGAGGGGCGGACGGGAGTGCTCGCGGAGCCACCCTCGCGAAGCCGCCCTCGGCAGAGCCAAAACTCCTCTTTGCTTTTATAGAGTTGTAGAGATAATATTAGATTGGACTGCTGGTGTCAAGTAACAAATTTCCATTCCTTATATGTTGCCCAAATTTATTGTTTACTGCATATATAGATGCATCGACCGGTCATGATGGTAATGGGCCAAGGATCAAACGTGACATGTGTATAGAACCAGATGACGATGATGAAGCAAATTTGCTTGGCTTCGAAGGTTCCATTTGATATATATTCATTCAATTGAGTATATATATGTATTTGTTCGCAAGGGTCAAACGTGACTTCACAAAATGTTTACGCAGATGATAATTACAACAGCGACGGAGGAGAGGGAGGGCCTGATGGAGATGGAGGAGAACCAGACGGTGATGCATTATTTGAGTGAAAATATTAATTCGTGTTGTCCGTTGAATACTCTAACGTGCTCGCAATTTTTCAGATGGTGGTGGTTCACGCCGATATGTTTCAGCTCGGGAATACTACTGCTACAAATTACAGATACGTGTAGGAGAATTCAATCCATTTTTTCATGCTGGCCGTCTTTTCCAACAATTCTGTGTAGATATTATGTGAAAGTTGAGTCGATGCGCCTAGATTGGTACTCTAAACCAGCACATCAGGCTATAATTCGTGCAGACCTCTACCAGGTGAAGACAATTTAACTGTACCTGTATCTATATATCTGTATCTTCTGTATATAGCAGTATAACAATATTTTACATTGGGGATGTAATATTCATTTTTTCTTACTGTTTGGCGAGTCTATTTGTGTACCTCTATATGTTGTTGCTAGGGTGTATCATTCAAAACTTCTGGATCTCCATGATTTTTTGATCAAGAAGGGTCATTTGGGTAACGTTGCCGCTTGGGCCCATGTAACCGAGTTTCAGAAGAGGGGCTTACCACACGAACACTTTCTGTTGGTAATGGAACATGGTAGTAAGTTAAAGAGTCCTGATGATTATGATAGATTTATTTCAGCAGAGATACCGGACAAGAAAAAATATCCTGAGTTGCATGGGCTTGTTTGTAAGCACATGATTCATGGTCCCTGTGGTAGTCTGAACAGGGATTGTCCATGCATGGTTGACGGGCAATGCCGCTTCCGGTTTCCACGGCAGTTTAGTGAAACCACACAGCAAGGAAAGGATTCTTATCCAGTATATAGAAGAAGGGAAGATGGACAAAAAGTGAAGGTGAGAAAAGAATGGTTGGACAATAGGTGGGTGGTGCCATACAACCCAGTGCTTCTAATGAGATATAACTGTCATATCAATGTAGAAATATGTTGTAGCATCAAGTCTGTTAAGTATCTATAAAAATACATATATAAAGGGCATGATCGGGCGTCATACTCTGTTGAATCAAAGGACAATGGTCCGTCGGTAATTAATGAGATCAAGCAATATCGAGATGCAAGGATGATAACAGCAATTGAAGCAGTTTACAGGTTATTTGGTTTCAAGTTATACTCAATGTGGCCTCCGGTGTTACAGATGCAAGTACATCTTCCCGGTATGCATATGGTTGCCTACAAGTCTACTGATAATATGGCAGATGTAGTGCAGCGTGCAAAATCACAGCGATCCATGCTAACGGAGTATTTTAGAATGAATGCGACCAAACCGAGTGCTAGAAAATATCTTTATAGAGAATTCCTGGAATATTTCACGTGGAACAAGTCTAAAAAGTTTTGGAAGCCTAGAGTAACAAAACGGACTCAAATTGGGAGATTCGTGTATGCAAATCCTACCGAGGGTGAGAGGTACTACCTTAGGGTGACGCTGAACCATATGAGGGGAGCGACCTCTTACGAGAATCTTAGGACTCGCCGTGGTGTTACATACGATACTTTCTGAGAAGCTTGTGAGGTCATGGGTTTTGTTGAGTCAGACAAGTCACTAGATGATTGCGTCCGTGAGGCAGCCACATTCAGGATGCCTTGTGCTCTTAGGAGACTTTTTGCAATTATAGCTGTTTTCTGCGAGTGCGTCGATGTACGTCGGTTGTATGACAAACATTATGATTCAATGTCTGAAGATTACCGATGGTCAAACGAAAATAGCACTGTTGTTGAGCAACTTGTGCTGAAAGATATCTCAAGTCACCTGCAGTCCATGGGGAAAGACATTAGAGACTATGGTCTTCCTGAGCTACATATGTCAGGTAATGCTGCTTGTGTATGACACATGACGACTTCATTTGTATGCTGCTTGTGTATTTGTTAACAGATTAGTGAATTAGTAATTAGTAAATGTATATTACAACCATACACTACACAAATTTATTACTACACCATTATATAACTATTAATATACATATACATATTATTTACAGAAGAAGAACCGATAAGAGACCATTATAGGGAGCTCACGGAAGAACAGAACATTGGGTATGATGATGAGCACTTGAAAATTATAGATACACTGAATGCCGAACAGATGGCAGGTTATCTACAGATAATGGAGCATGTCTTGAGTAAGAAAGCACAAGTATTCTTCGTGGATGGACCGGGAGGCACTGGGAAGACGTATTTGTACAAGGCCTTGCTTGCTAAGGTACAGTCTATGGATCTTATTGTCGTTGCCACAACGACATCTGGCATAGCAGCATCTATCATGCCAGGTGGATGCACTGCTCATTCTCGGTTCAAGATTCCAATAAAGCTTGGTGATAGTACTATGTGCAGCTTTACAAAGCAGAGTGGTACTGCCGAGTTGCTTAGAAGGGCGGCCCTAATAATATGGGATGAGGTTGCAATGACTAAGAGACAAGCAGTTGAGGCACTTGATCGAACACTGCAAGATGTCATGGGGTGCACATTGCCTTTTGGTGGAAAGGTGATGTTGTTTGGAGGTGGCTTTCGTCAGGTTCTTCCAGTGGTGGCTCGTGGTACAAGAGCACAGATCACTGATGCAACACTTCTGAGGTCCTATATATGGGAAAATGTCCATCGGATACAATTGACCCAAAACATGCGAGCTCATCAGGATAGTTGGTTTGCAGAATACCTCCTTAGGATTGGCAACGGTACTGAGGAAACAATTAGTGACGATTATGTGCAGCTGCCTGATGATATCATGATTGAGAGCCATGTAGATGATGGATCCATTGACCTCCTCATTGACCGTGCATTCCCAGGCATTCATGCTAATTGTACATCGGCAGCCTACATGAGAGAGCGTGCGATCCTTTCTACAAGGAATGAGCATGTTGACGAATGCTTTGATGATTGACAGATTTCCAGGTGAAGAAAAGGTATATTTCAGTTTTGACTCTGTGGACGATGATTTGCGGAACAACTATCCTCTGGACTTTCTAAATTCAATCACTCCAAATGGGTTGCCTCCCCATGAGTTGAAGGTAAAAAAGAACTGCCCAGTTATCCTGCTCTGTAACCTTGATCCTCACAATGGCCTTTGCAATGGCACTCGGCTGGTGATGAGGGGATTCCAAAATAATGCTATTGATGCCGAGATTGTAGATGGGCAGCATGCAGGAAAGAGAGTATTCATACCAAGGATACCTATGTCTCCTTCTGAAGACCTCTCCCTTCCCTTTAAATTCAAGCGGAAACAATTTCCCATTCGTTTGAGTTTTGCTATGACTATCAATAAGGCTCAAGGCCAGACCATACCATATGTTGGTATCTACCTCCCTGAGCCCGTTTTTGCCCATGGACAGTTATATGTAGCCCTTTCTAGGGGTGTTTCACGTGACACTACTTGGGTCCTTGCTAAAAGAAACATTAATATTGACCCTACCGGCAAGGCAACCAAGCATATTGTTTACAGAAATGTGTTGAATTTGTAAGTTATGCGTCGTTCATAATTTAATTATTAGAGCGTTGGAGTAAAAAATTTGTTATGTTAACCGATTTTTCCTAATAATGAAAAAGTGTTTCCTGCAAAGACAATTTATGGAGGAAGGCAATCTATGGAGTTGGTTATATAATCTTAGTAGCAGTCCTCAGTCCTAGGTTCTAATCCCCGCGGCCGTGGGAGCAAATTTTAGGCTCCTAGCAAATGCCCGGGATGGATATGTTCTAATTTACCATCTAATAAAATGAGTGGCTGATTAGTAACCATTCTAAACAATTCACTGACGGCGACCTGCAAAAAACTAATGTTTTTTTTAGTGGAAACCAAGCCTCACAGTTCACTGACAGTCAGTCCTGGTACATGGGGATATCTTTTGATCACGTTGACTGAAAGATCTTTGCACTTTGGGCTTACATTTTTCTGAAAAAAAGAAGGAACTATAGTGTTAACTTGAAGTTTTGCTTCACTGAAACATCCCATTTCTAATTTTATTTTCCTCTGAACTATTTTCTTTGGATTGTTAACTTGAAGTGGAGGCAGATTATCATTCTTCATTTTGCTCTTTGTTAACATGCTGCTGTTTTTTTTTCTTTCAGATTGGTCTCCAGAAAGGTTCCAAATCATTTGAGGAAGTATGTGCTGATGGTGAAAGTCCTTGTTTGGTTTTGGTAATTGAGTGACAACTTAGGTGGACTAATATGTGTTAATACACAGGTGATTAGTCCACAGGTAATTATGTGATGAAGGAGCTCATTGCATATGAGACATGACATGGAGTCACGTGACCGAGAGGAGAAGATCAAGACAAGACTTGGTTTGACGGACCGGTTGTAAGTGTGAAGGGCAAGTCAGAGGCTAAGCGCTGGACCGCGTGGCGGGATGCTTGAGCAATGACTTGGCGCCGATGGACCGATGCAACGGTGAAGAACAAGTGGGGTCAAGATCAATGGATCATTAAGTCACATGATGATATGAAGTGGATCATATCATTCGTGATGATGTTGGTGCATGTGTTGCATCAACAATGGAGAAAATGGAATGAAATGCGCAAGGCAAAGGTATAACCAATAGGCATTTCATTTAACCAGTCATAGGTGAGTAGAGAAGTTTATGACCGAGTTTAGGATAGAGCCATACTATCAAGAGGGGCAACCTTGTTTGCATATCGGTTATCTAGTGCCACTTGAGAGATCTAACTTTGCGATGTTGCTAAGATCGAGTGGCGTGGTGAAGAGTAAAAAAAACCCTTTGCGAAATGTTTGTGAAAATGCTAACTCACACACACATAAGGTGGTACACTTATGGGGTTGGCACATTTGCAATGGGTTGAACTTTGGATGATGGTTATGGCCTTGTGTGATCTTGGTTTGAATTTCTGCTTTGATCCAAAGTGTTTTGGGTCAAGTATTCAGTTGGGATGGATAGCCCTCTGAATGAGCTTTCCATAGAGTCCAAGATCACCCAATTTGGACATCGGAGCTAAAAGTTATGGGCGTTTTACCGAGTGCCGGCTATGCTGAAAATAGGGTGGCGGACGGTCCGCGATGACTGCGCGGACGGTCCGCGGATAGTTCGGACAAGTCCGAACGGACCACTGACGGTCCGCGAATTGGGGGGGACAGTCCGCGGTTACTGCGGACGGTCCACGATGACTGCGGACGGTCCGCGGAACAGTCCGTAAATTCGCCCGGTTTTACCAGAAGGTTTGGGGGTTCAAGATCTAGGGGGACTTGGCGGACGGTCCGCCGTGCACGTTTTTGAACGGGGTTTTTTCCCCAACGGCTAGTTTTTTGAATGGCGGACGGTCCGAGAATTCACCGCGGACAGTCCGAGGTAGCCGTTAGAGCTCGAGAAAAGTGTGTAACGGCTAGTTTTCCCCTCCCCTCTATAAATAGATGGGTGCCCGGGGCTTGGAGTGGGTTGAGCACCTTGGGAATGTGTTTCCCATGGTTGTGCTTGCCTTGGGAGTCCACTAACTCACTTGTTCATGCTAGATTGCGAATCCATTGCGAGTGAGTGCGAATCTAGTGCATTGCTTTGAGAGATTGCATCGAGTGGCACTAGGTGTTCGTGTTGCAAGCCGGTGTGCTTATTACTCTTGGAGGTTGCCACCTCCTAGACGGCTTGGTGGATTGAGGCTCCGTTGAAGCACGCAAGGTGATTGTGCGGTGCTCCGGAGAAGGATTTGTCAGGGGGATTGTGCTCACCCCGCGGGGATCGCGAAGAGCAACTCTAGTGGAGCGTGTCATTGAGTTACCTCACTTGCGAGTGGTGTCTTGGTGTGCCTTGAGTGGCCAGCGGCTTGCGAGCTTTGCCCAAGAACCATCGAGGTGTTGGTCGACACAACGAGGACTAGCTTGGTGGCAAACAAGTGAACCTCGGGATAAAAATCACCGTGTCAACATTGTCTACTCTTCTTGATGGTTTGCATTTCTCAATCACAAGCATTTTATTTACATCATTATATATCTTGTGCTTGTGTGGTTGCTCTCATAATTAGTTGGCTTGTGTAGCTTGCTAGTTGTCTTCTTGCTTGTGTAGCTAGAAGTAGTGATCTTGTGACTAATTAGCTTGTGTAGCTTAATTAGTCTCTTTGCTTAGTTTGTGTAGCTAAGTAATTTGAGCCTTTGGATTAGACTTGTGTAGTCTCGTCCATTGAGCATTGCTAGTGAGCATAGGAGCTTTGTGCTTTTGCTTACTAGTTGTGTAGGAGCTCCCCGGTGGGTGAATTACTAGTGGCATAGGTTTGTGTGACCTTGCTTCTAGAATTGTTTAGGTGAGCTCGTGCTAGCTTGGCACCTTATTTGCTTATTTAGGATCTTTTATAAGGTGCTAGTGAACATAGATAGATGGGTGAAGTCTTAGCTAGGCCGATAGTTTTAATTCCGCATTTATTTCGGTTAGCCGGTGCATAAAATTTTAGAAAGGACTATTCAACCCCCCCCCCTCTAGTCCGCCATCTCGACCCTACAGTTGCAAGCTCAGGAGTTCTTTCTGTTTACAGCTTCTTTTGTTCACCAATTCAGTTCCATGGCATTGGAAAGGTTGAAATTCACAAGGACTCCCTGGCCTTAAAATAATCAGAGCTTAATATTATTGCATAAAAATCCTTTTCAGATTATAGGATTGCTATGGTTGGGAAATGTACTAACAATTTATCTTCCCTTATTGTTAGAATTAATGTCATTATTGTTTTTAATTAACTGTCATTCAAGCTCAAAATATTTATGAATGGTTGATACAGTTCAATAGCTAGAATGTTTGGTAGGCCAGAAGTGAGAGATCTCTTCTACTTTGGATGTATCATGGAATTCAGTCTTAGTCATGCAGATAGAACTGAGCTATCCTATTTAATTTGTCGTTACTGCATTGATGTAATCCAAATTGTACCTTTTAGTTTTACTGCATTGATGTAACCCAAATTGTACCTTTTAGTAGTTCCTTTTTACTATTTTTTTCTTGAGCTATCTTCATGATTTGAGGCTACATAAGCTCTTTTATACACGTGCCACTACACGTGCCACAGGCACGTGCATACCTACTAGTAGAATCAACAACTTCTTGATTTGAAAGCCTCCACTTTCCGTTGGAATTTTAAGTGGACAGAAGAGTTATATATATGATTAATTCGAACCATTGCCCATTTGTCAGATTAAATTATATTCTATAGTCCTACCTTGGTGGTGCATCGTATGGGCTGCTCCGCGGCAATTGTTAGCTAGAAAATATATCATCTGCACTGCATTTTTGGCGTGTGATGAAACCCAGTACTTATTTCAAGTTTTTTATGGCATATACAATAGTTAGACGGCAGTTATCTTTTTGTTGCTATACAAGTAAAATGAGCTGATGTGGCTATCATTTATTAATGAATAAAGAGAGTGTTGCTGCCTACTATCTCGCCTACTGCTTTGACACATGCTCATGTGCTTCCATGCAAAACAACAGCTGTCTATTTAGTTGTCTATATGTACATGCCCTTAATACATTTTCAACCCAATTTTTCTTAGGCTGTTGTCTTATAAAGATCTTTTAGGCTGCGCCATAACTAAGCTTTTGGGCTAAATACATTTTTATCTATTTTTTGTTCAATGCATCTTCGTTTGAAACACTTTATAGTAAAAAGTGTAATACTCGAGAAAATCCAAAAAATATCAAATTTTTCTTATTCATTTCAGATATAATTTAATTATATTTAAGACCGTTGCAATGTACGGACACATATCATATGCTAGTAAAACCAAAGAAGGGAATTGCGTCACTCGATTTTTCGTCCGCTCCTCCGTCCGCCCGCGGAACCGCCCGCCCCTGTCCTTTGTTTCCCCCGCGGAACTGCCCGTGCCCCCTCGCCCGATCCTCCCCACCCCCGCGTCGCTCCACTCGGTAAAAAAAACCGCCGCCCCCCACCCTTTCAAATCAATCTGCTCCCATACCGCCGCCCCAGCTCCTCCCGCGGCAGCAGGCGCGCCCCATGGCCGCCGCCTCCTCCCGCCGTGCGTCGCTCGGGTCTGAGATGGCCTCCTCTCCCTCCCCTCACCGTGCGCCTGTAGCTACCGTCGGCTCGTTCTGCGGTGGAAGGGCATGGCGTAGGCGTTCCTCCGGGGATTCTCGGACGCCGACGCCAGCGAGAGCAACGACAACGACGATGACGGTCGTCGCCTCCTGCCCTCCGTCGCCGCCCGTTGCCTCCCGCCCGCCGTACCTCGACATCCCCCTTTTTTGGTGTGTTTTTTGTTCTCTTTTGTCGCAGCAGGGGAGCGGTCCCCGGATCCGGACGAGCGCCTGACTCCGGCGAGCCCAAGGCCTGCACCGAGTGCCACACCACCAAGACCCCGCTCTGGCGCGGTGGCTAGGATCATGTTCCGCCATCACTATCACTACCTCCGTTCAACTTCTGCTGCCGGTGAGGACCCCTAGGACTCACTCCCCATGCCCCCAAACTTCTGACTGGAGGTTGTTTTTTTGCATGCCTGCTAGGTGTTGTTTGTTATGCATGCCTTCTAGGGTGTTTGACAAAATGATGGTGTGCTATGTTCGCTCTTGCTTATTGTTCTTGGCTTGGAACTTTGGATTGGCTGCAACTGAATTGAGAGGTGTTTTCTTGGCGATTCTTGAATTTTTGGATCACTTAAATGAATCTTGGTGATTGGATTGATAGAATCACAAGAATTCAAGAGTGCCATGAGGTGTGAGGACAAGTAGGCACTGCAGGAGGACCCTTATCCCGAAGAACAAGACTGATGCCCACGGCGTTTGGGGGGTAAATTTTGAGCTTTGTATGCTTGTCAATTTGTGCTTTCATGATGCCATTTTCTTGCACTGCCTCATTGGTCGACGGGGAGCCATAATGGTGGAATCCAACGTAAGATTCCCAAAAGCTCCCCTTGCTAAATTGAATTCCAAGCTTCTTGCATCTGCCCGATTTTTAAATCCTTGTTAATCTATTTGATTGTTAATCCTTCTTACAACTAATTGATGCGTTATTGTTATTGATCTCTCTTGGTGTGATGTTAATCTATTTGACTGTTTGCTTTGTTTAAATATTTAAATATTATATGTTATTTGCTATAAATATTTTATTGCCCGTAGCAACGCACGGGCACGATCCTAGTCAACAATCAAAAGCCAAATGAACGGTCGTTGAAAGCATCAAAGTTACAGTACTTTGAACCAAAAAGGCCAGATTTTTTTACATATTCGAACCACGAGAAGCAATTAGCTGAGCGATCCGATAAATCCTAGACATAACCTTAATGTCGATTTTCATCGCAACGAGAGATAAGGGGAGCATCGAAGGAGTTAATAAACCCCCACAATCCAACGCATGCAAAATATCTCACATCGGGGGGACGTCTGGATACTTATGCCGGCGTTGGGATCTCAGCAGCGGCGGCGGCGAAACGAGTGGGGAAAGTGAAACAAAAGAAACCTTGTCTAGTTATATAGGCCAGCGCCGGTCAACCCCCCTCCCCCCCCCCCCCCCCCTAAAAAAATCACATCAACATCATCATTAAATTTATATCTATACATAACGACTAAAAAAACTCCCCTACCCCACTTGTCGGGCCTTTTCGTGAACCCGAAAATAGCGGAATAAAACATTATATTGAGAAACCAAAAAGGCCGTCAAGGCCGTGGGTTGCCGTCCGGCTGCTGCTCGGGCAGGGTGGACTCACCGTGGGCCCCTACCTGTGCCCTCCACAGAAGGCCAGCGAGACAGCCGCGCAGGGCAGGCGATTGAGGGTAGCTGCAGCACAGCGGGCCGCAGCTTGGCGGATGGCAGGTCGGCAAGATCGCGTCGGTGCGGTTGTCGATCGATCGGGAGAGGCCGTGAGGAGGTGATCCGGCACGTCGATGACCACGGACAAACGGCCCTGGTCGGCCTCAGTTCCTGCTGCCTAGATTGTTAGGCCATGGCAAACAGCGATGTGAGTTTTGTTATTCCTGGATTCCTGCTCTTTACTGGCTTTTTCATCTTAATTGTATGGAACTACTTACATTCTAACTTGAAACACACTCTCATGTTTATACTACTTACCCTTATACCAGGTGTTCCATGCACATCTCTTTTCACATACTTTGATGCAGGAGAATGGTCACAGATGGGTTTTCTTCAGCTGGTTTCTGTGAAAATTATGGAATGTGCTGGATTTTTTTCTACAGCAGAGAGAGCATCCCCTGTAAGTTTCTTGATGAACAGGTAACTAGACTTTCCCAACTTTTATGCGAGGGTATGTTGGATTCATCTACATGTATCCTTTCACCAGTTCATACACGTATTATATCAAGTCTCTCAAGAATTTACTTTTGGTAACTTGACAGTCTTAATCTTTTGCTACATGCCATTCATAGGGGTTGTGGATTATTTTTTCTGCTCTACGCCTCTGCATTAATTTGAACTTTATGAAATACTAAAATTTAGTGAGATTGAATTGAGAGAATGATGATTCTTGTTGGTCATCTGTAGGAACTAACCATTTAATACATTTGGTACTTGCATGGTGTAATCATATATTATTGGCCAGTTAAATTTCAATTTTTGGCCTATATTGAATGGTGTGCTGCCACCTCTCTCTAATGTTTTCTGTTTCTTTTCTGCTAGGTATTGCTATCTTTTGGGTGACTTGACACCAAAATTGTTGGACAACAAAAGTTCAAGCTGTGAAGATTTACTGGAGTATCTTCGTAAGCGAGGACGTGAGGCATACTTTCGAAAAGCTGTAAGTTGTTTGTCTTTTGGCTTTCACGAACAGTGTTGCCACGTGGTTCAAAATTATTGGAGGCTCATTGAGTTCTTAGTTATTTTCAGCACTAAATTTGATTTTTTTATGTGTAATGGCAGAAATTGCTTGCTTTAGTCACCACTGCCAGTTTGTATTGTTCAGTTCATGGCTTGATGTGTGCACTGCAGTTTTATCCTTGAGATCCGGCATGGATTGATGGTAGAACATTTCCTTCTTCACATTTCTATTTTGTAATTCTTTTAGTGGGAGTAGCTTTAGGATGTAGCTCGAGCATATCTATTGCAATTAACTAGCTGCATATGGCATATATATTGTTCTTTGCAGATTGAGATTGAAAAAAATGAAATGCATGGATTTTGCTTCTTTGAAAGTCCTTGTTTGGTTGGATTGTTGGATTGTTGGGCCTATGGGTTGGGTATCTTGTGGCTCATGGTGATCATTTCCTATCATGTTTGGTGTGGTTTCAGATGAAGCTCAGCCACAGCTTGTGGAAGGCACTGGCGACGATGAGCAAGCTGAATAGAAGGTGACCAGGTGGACAAGAACGAAACCTTGGTCTTTCCAGCCAACCATTGGGAGTGGGTGTGCAGGTGCGGTTGAGGGGTTTCGTTGTGGGGAATAGGTCATCGACAATGGTCAGGTTGTGAGGCCTGGAGTAGGTGGCCGAATCCCCATGCGGAGTTTGACATGTTGCGCCAGTTGGATCGATTTCTTCCTGTTTGGTAAGTAACCCAAGCTTTCTTCCACTTGACCATTCTGCGTGGACCTTTGATGTGGCACAGTTGTGAGTGGTGAGCCTATGAGATATCAGTCACCTCTCATTATTTGGTCCTCTGTATGAATTCAGCTAGCTTTGCATTCTTTGGCCCATTTAATTAACCTATGTTTTCAATTAGGACAGGAAATGGCCAGGTTACGTGAGGATCTCAATTCTCAAACCAGGGTTACAATGTCAGGGAGAGTCCAAGATATCTTATAATAATCTTGCTTTCGATGCTTTCACTAGCAGCAATTTGCCACATCTGGGAAGGTACTTCCTTCAGTTATAATTTGTAAATAATTTTGAATAGAATTTAACCAAATGCAACCTTTTGAGTATATATGGTCTAGATCTGCTAATACATCCCTTTTGTATTCATGCTTTGGAACATGTGTCGACACAGTTTTTCTTCCAATCATGCTGATTTTGAACTTCTGTTTGCAGTTTGCCTGCTGACACATTTAAAAAATATCCACCCAAGCTGATAGTGTTCAAAAATATCTACCCTTAGCTCGGGTCTCATACCATACACCCGCACCCAAACTTTAGGTAGTAAGTACCCCTCTTAGTTCTCATTCCATATCTCAAAATTCATTCTTGTACCTATGGTCACTCCTCCCTCTTTGACATCAGCCCCACCGAAGGCAATTGCACGCTGCATCTCTGGTTTGGAAGCGAACTGTGTGATAAATGAATCCTCCTTATGCTCCTTCACTTCCCAATTCCACTTTCCTGGATATAGCCTTTGAAGTTGCTTCATCACCTGTTCTTTGTTCAACGACCCACCTTCCACCCTAATCAATGCCATATTCGATTCCTTTCTTGCTCTAGGCAAAGGAGGGTGCGGAATATGGTAGAACCCCAATCCATACACTGCATAACCCACCGCATGCGCCACCGGCCGCGGTTGCTTGAGAATTGGGCACTTGTGATTCATGTGGTCATTGTGAGTGTTGCAAATCACACAATACAACTCCACTGTACACTTGGCAGCCATGTGCCCTTTCTTAGTGCACCTTGAGCATTTCAAACCTGGCCTAGAACTCTCTGTCTCCACTTCTCCTTTCCCTCCTGCTTCCTCCATCCTCACATCTTCTTTTCCCTTAGTTTGTTCCTTAAGTGTTGCTGCCATGTCGCCACTGCTATGTGTATCAGGCCCTCCCTCCTTCTTATTTCCTTCCCTGCCATCCATACCACTTTCCCGCTGTTGCCCATGCTCCTGTTTTTTGTTCCCGTCTCTCACCTGCCGAAAGCTTCCCGGCGGCGCATAGCCACAATGCCCTCTCCATCCTCTGAAACCAGCGCCCATCCGGCCATGGACATGGCCTCCTCCTCCAAACCTCCCATCCCTCATCTCTCCACGACCTCCTCCACGCCCAGCGTTTCCCGGCGTGAAGCTGCCCCGAGGAAACATCTGTCCCTCGCGGCCACCGCGCACAGCGCCACCAGGGCGCCTACCACCTGCCCTCCACATCTTGCTGTTCTCCCCCTCGCCCTCTCTAGGGTTTAAAGTGGAATGCGAAACGATGTCGAATTCTTCGTGTGTGGCGCTGGGGCGACGACCAGACTGCTTAAACTTCCCCCCGTTGGAGAATAGCTGACCCAGGCCTACAGTACACCAGAATATCGGGTGGGCTCCCATGTGGACGTAGCCCACTTTCCCAGCCCACTCCACAGGCCCAACTATATTCTTTGTAATTTGTAATAAGTCTCAATGAACATAGCTATTCTGTTTTGCGTGGGTGCTACATTTATTGATAGTTTGCTGTATGAGCTAGCAGAGTGGCTGTATAGTTACTCTTTTCAGCTTGTAGAACCTTCTTGAACTACATTGTACTTCTAACCTCTGATATTCTAATTTATTTGCTCAACGTAGGAGTGAGTATGACTGTTCTTCATAGTTAAATTATGTTCAACTTTGCTGTCAAATGTCAGTATGGTTGTCTAATGGAGCATAATGAATGAAACTTAGGGCAAGTACAACGGGTCGGCGTGACCCGTCGCCATGCAAGCAAATTTCGCAGAAAACTCCCCACGCGAGTGAAAGTCCTTGTTTGGTTTTGGTAATTGAGTGACAACTTAGGTGGACTAATATGTGTTTAAGTGAAGTATACAGGTGATTAGTCCACAGGTAATTATGTGATGAAGGAGCTCATTGCATATGAGACATGACATGGAGTCATGTGACTAAGTGGAGAAGATCAAGACAAGACTTGGTTTCATGGACCGGTTGCAAGAGTGAAGGGCAAGTCGGAGGCTAAGCGCTGGACCGCGTGGCGGGATGCTTGAGCAATGACTTGGCGCCGATGGACCGATGCAACGGTGAAGAACAAGTGGGGTCAAGATCAATGGATCATTAAGTCATATGATGATATGAAGTGGATCATATCATTCGTGATGATATGAAGTGGATCATATCATTCGTGAGGGGCAAAATTTTGGGATGTGAATTTCTAACATAATTAATACAATATTTTTCTCAATTTTCTAAAAATTTTCAAGATTTATTATAATTTTTAGGGAATTTAGTATAGGAAAAATCATGCCCGAGCCCCGGCGCCCTAGAACTCCCCGGCCCTATATAAATCGAGCCCCAAGACCCTCTTGAGCATCCCTAAGCCGCCACCCGAGCCCACCGCCGCGAGCTCGTCGGAGCAACAAGCGCCGCCGGCCATCTTCTCCGCCACCGGCCGCCTCGGCCAATTTCGGGACGAGCCGTCACTGCCACGCGCTTCTCCTCGCCGAGCCGGAGCTTCGCCACCAAGCCTTGTCGACGTTCCGTCGCCGGAGCCCCGTCCCCCGCGACAGCTTCCCGCCGCCGCTTCCGGAGCGCCGCAGCCCGTCGTCGACGTTCCGCCCAGAGCCTCCCCGCCCGTCCAGAACCCCGGTAAGCTGAACGCGTTGGTGAGAAACCCTCCGAGGCCCCCCATGCCCTTTCTCCCCCCTTCCTGGCTTGCGCACGTGCTCGCCGTCGATGGCGGGCCGCTGCTCGTCATCGCGGGCCCTCGCCGCTGCATCACCGTCGACGAGAACCCCTCCCGTGAACTCGCCGTGCACCCCGCTTGCTCCCCACCCTAGTCCGACGGCCAGCCGAGCCCCCATGCGCCAGATTGGCTCTGCGCCGGCGATGCTCCGCCGCGGGAGCCGGCGGCGCCGCCGCATCCCACACTGTCCCGCCGGCCGCTTGCCCCCTGACCGGTATGGACCATTGGATCCAGATCCAACGGCGCTCAGCACCCGAGCCCCGAGTCAACCAGGCGAAATACCGGTCAACCTCGGCGTTTATTCAAAAGAGACCCCCACCTTTACAAAAATAAACCCGCCGTCCATCCCCGTTGAAAAATAATTACATGTAGGTCCCAATCTTTTTGGATAACCCCCTGAGCTTCTTCGAAATAGATTCCGCGGTCCAGCCCCTGCTCTTTTACACGGTAGCCCTCGGGGTTTTTACGTAATTACGTATAGGTCCCTGGTTTTCTTCAAATAAGCCCCTGAAACTTTTAAAACTTTGCCAACAAGCCCTCGGACCTTAGAAAATCCATAACTTTTCCGTTTTAGCTCCGATTTAGGTGATTCTTGCGCTCACGTGTTCGTAGCGAAGCGTAGAATAGTTTGTAGCCTCCTTTGTCCTGTTTTTACTGTTTGGTGTATTGTTCTTAGTTATTCTTGTTTGTTTGCATGTATGTTGTGCTCGATGATTGATGCGAGTAGAGGGACGCCATCAAGAGCATTCAAGGAGAAGAATTGAAGATCAAGAGATGTGTATAAGAGACAGCACACACACACCTTTCTCGACGTGAAGGGCAAATTCCTGTACACGTACGGCTATCTGAAGACCCAAGGGCTCGGGCCGCCAGCACATATGAAACATGTAAAAGGTACAGGGCCGGACGGCCGGTCAGTATCTGCAGGATCCGGCGGCCACGCTGCTTTCGCGAGATCCAACCGCAAGTGGGCGATATACGTGGGTGCCTCTCGTTTTTAGAGCATGGATATTGTGGGACCAGGATCCCTAGGACCACTCATCCAAGGATTAAACTACTCGATAAGGAATGTTTGATCCGACTACTTTAAACTAGTCGGCTATGGTACAAGACGGCGTAGTTGATTAGATAAACTAGTCGTATGCTGGTAGGAGACTCCCCAAAGTATTCTGTTGTAGTACTCCAGGTTGTATACGACTAGGATGTTGTAACCGACTTGTAACTCTGCTCCCCAGACTATATAAGGCGGAGCAGGGACCCCTCCAAAAGATATACGAAATACAATCAACCATACAGGACGTAGGGTATTACGCTATTCGCGGCCCGAACCTGTCTAAATTGTGTTGTTCGTGCACCATCGTTCCTAGAACTCGGCGAGACCCTCGCAAATCTACTCCTCGGGGTATCCCCGGTTAGACGTGCTCGACATAATTCGTCGACACTGAGTTCCAATGGCCGCCGAACATAGAGAAGAAGGAGGTGGGGGCGGAGGGAAGGTCCGGCGGCGGAGGCGAGGCGGTGCGGGAGCGCCGCCGGCCGGGCGGGGACGGACGGGCGGTGGGCCGGTGACCGGCGGCGAGAGCCACCGGGTTAGGAAGAGCGGGGAGGAACGGAGGGGGCGGATGGTGGGCGGGCGGCAGGGTGGCGATTGAAGGTCCTTGTTTGGTTTTGGTAATTGAGTGACAACTTAGGTGGACTAATATGTGTTTAAGTGAAATACACATGTGATTAGTCCACAGGTGATTATGTGATGAAGGAGCTCATTGCATATGGGACATGACATGGAGTCATGTGACTAAGTGGAGAAGATCAAGACAAGACTTGGTTTGATGGACCGGTTGCAAGTGTGAAGGGCAAGTCAGAGGCTAAGCGCTGGACCGCGTGGCGGGATGCTTGAGCAATGACTTGGCGCCGATGGACCGTTGCAACGGTGAAAAGCAAGTGGAGTCAAGATCGATGAACCAATATGTCTCATGATGATATGAAGTGGATCATATCATTTGTGATGATGTTGGTGCATGTGTTGCATCAACATGGGAGAAGGTGGAATGGAATGCGCAAGGTAAAGGTATAACCAATAGGCATTTCATTTAACCGGTCATAGGTGAGTAGAGAAGTTTATGACCGGATTTGGGATAGATGGCCGTACTATCAAGAGGGGCAAACTTGTTTGCATATCGGTCATTTAGTGCCACTTGAGAGATCTAACTTTGCGATGTTGCTAAGATCGAGTGGCGTGGTGAAGAGAGTGAAAAACCCTTTGAGAAATGTTTGTGAAAATGCTAACTCACACACACATAAGGTGGTGCACTTATGGGGTTGGCACATTTGCAAAGGGGTTGAAGTTTGGATAATGGTTATGGTAAGTGTGATCTTGGTTTGCAATTATGCTTTGATTCAAAGTGTTTTGGGTCAAATATTCAGATGGGTTGGATAGCCCTCTAAATGAGCTTTCCATAGAGTTCAAGATCACCTAATTTGGACATCGGAGCTAAAAGTTATGGCCGTTTAACCGAGCTTCGGTTGTGCTGAAAAAGTAGTTGCGAACAGTCCGCCTCTATGGGGTGGCGGACCGTCCGGGGGGTCCAGACTGTCCGCGGCCTGGAGGGCGGACGGTCCGCAGTTGATTTTCAATGCGAAGAAGTTTGTGAGGCAGACTGTCCGGGCCCTTGTGGCGGATTGTCCGCAGGCAAATTTTTGTGAGGCGGACTGTTTTGGCGGACAGTTCACACAGAGACATTTCCGAGCAATCTAGAGCACTTTTGTGAGGCGGACTGTCCGCGGGCAAAAGTGTGAGTTGTGGCCGGTTGAATTTTGTGTGTGGCAGACAGTCCGTGCCTGATGGGCGGACTGTCCGCCTGTCTCTAACGGCTACTTCTGACACCGTCTGACACGTTTCTAGCCGTTGGAACTCTGAGGCGGACAGTCCGCCAACTGTGAGGCGGACAGTCCGCGGAAGCCGTTGGAGCTCGGGAAATGGATGTAACGGCTAGTTTTCTTCCCCTCTCATAAATAGATAGATGGCCCGGGCTTGGGGGAGGCTGAGCACCTTGGGAATGTGTTTCCCATGGTTGTGCTTGCCTTGAGAGTCCACTAACTCACTTCTTGTTGCAAGATTGCGAATCCATTGCGAGTGAGTGCGAATCTAGTGCATTGCTTTGAGAGATTGCATCGAGTGGCACTAGGTGTTCGTGTTGCAAGCCGGTTTGCTTGTTACTCTTGGAGGTTGCCACCTCCTAGACGGCTTGGTGGATTGAGGCTCCATTGAAGCACGCAAGGAGATTGTGCGGTGCTCCGGAGAAGGATTTGTGAGGGGGATTGTGCTCACCCCGCGGGGATCGCGAAGAGCAACTCTAGTGGAGCGTGTCATTGAGTTACCTCACTTGCGAGTGGTGTCTTGGAGTGCCCGGAGTGGCCAGCGGCTTGAGAGCTTTGCCCAAGAACCATCGAGGTGTTGGTCGACACAACGAGGACTAGCTTGGTGGCAAACAAGTGAACCTCGGGATAAAAATCACCGTGTCAACTTGTCTACTCGTCTCGGTGGTTTGCACTTCTTGATCACAAGCATTGTATTTACATCCTTATATATTTCTTCCAGTCTTTGTCTATCCCAACTACCACATATTTTATTCCACCATCCCAACTACCATCTCATTTTAACAAACACATTTCTTTTTACTCAACCATCTGTAACTACCGTCTCAAAAATTATTTTCTTCTATTTTTCCTTTCTTTTTTTTCTTTTTTTCTTTTTCTATTTTTATTTGCCTCTCTCCGCCGGCCCCACCCCTGCTACCCCCTTCGCCGGCCTGGGGCTCCCACCTCTACCTCGCCTACGAGCTCTCGTCGGGGGGCCATGATGGCGGCGTGCCTCTACAGCCCGCGGAACCCCAGCTTCACTGCGCTCCACACCTGGGTCTCCGGCGTCCAGGTTGCCGCCGACGTCGCCCAGGGAATCGAGTACGTCCACCACCACACAAGCTTCGTCCACGGTCACGTCTCCTCCACCGCCGTGGTCATGCCCGACCTGAGCCTCCGCGCGTGGCTCACCCACTTTGGCCTACGACGACGGCTTCGCGACGCTACGCTTCCTCGACAACCCCACCAAACACCGCCACCTCTTCACCGGTGACGACGTCCCGACCCCACCGTTCGACCCAGGGGTGAATCCAGCGGTGGGGCAGCCGGGGCTAGAGCCCCCCTGAAGGTCCTTGTTTGGTTTTGGTAATTGAGTGACAACTTAGGTGGACTAATATGTGTTTAAGTGAAATACACAGGTGATTAGTCCACATGGATTATGTGATGAAGGAGCTCATTGCATATGGGACATGACAAGAGTCATGTGACTAAGTGGAGAAGATATATAGGTTAACGGAGGGGGTGTCTCTGCCCAGCC
>OAMR01000463.1:252907-292351 GCA_900205405.1 Echinochloa crus-galli | reverse complement strand
TGTTCTGTTTACCATGGTCCACTAAAGTGACACTGTCTCGCTAAGGAGCTTTCCAATGAAAGTATTAAAACTTGTGAGAGCTCATCACTTGGGTCAAATGATCAATCACATAATGTTGCTAACCCTTGTGATGTAGAGAAGAAGCATGTATCCACCTCTTGTAATGATTTATTGGATGTGCCATATTTTTCACAAATAGATAAATGTTCTACTCCTATATTTTGTGAGACTAACTTTTTGAAGGAGATCAATGAGCTAAAAAATGAAGTGAAGAATTTGAGCAACAAGTTAGAAAGCAAGAGCAAGGGCAAGAACAAGAAGATGCACGAAGAAAAGATATCTTACATCATGTGCTATCGGTGCCATGATATAGGACATCTTGCAAAATATTGCCCAACCAAGAAGCCTCAAGTCAAGCCTCAAGTCTTGGCTAGACCGATAGTTTTAATTCCACTGTTGTTTCAGTTAGCCGACGCATTCAATTTTTAGAAAGGACTATTCCCCCCTCTAGTCCGCCATCTCGACCCTATGCGTCGCCGAGGCCAGGTCGTCGCCTCGCTCGTCTATGATCTCTGCTCGTGCTCCAAGGACTGAGCAACGACCTCGTGCGTGTTGTAGAAGCCGCTGCGGGGAGACGACGACGGTGGAGATCCCTTGTGCGCGCGGGAAGGATTGCTTGCCGCCCACGGTTCGTGCCAAATCGAGCTCCACCGTGCCGGCCAAACGTCTGCCACGTGGGCCGCCGGCCGCGCTGGGGAGAGGAGGGGGGAGAACGTCGGCGGTGGAGAGGATGGTGGGAGGCAGAGAAGATAAGGTTATATGGGTGGGTTCCACTTGTCAACCACACATTTGCATGTTGTTTGCATTACCTGATGTGTACAACAAAAAAGCTACAAAGATCAGATATGTAGTAGATCATAATTAGTTTTTGTGTCAAATGATGAATTAAACACCATGTAGACAGCTAAACAGACAGCTCATTATACAAGCTGTCCGTTTGTGTCAAAAAGACAACAGTCGTCTACACTGTTGTACTTGCCCTTATATTGGTATGTATTTCTCAATACTTGAAGCCGTTCTTATTTTGATTACACAGAGATATGAGCTCATGTTGAACATTTCATACTGTTTGTTTTCTAGGTAAGCTCCATTGGATTCTCATAATTACCATTCATGCAGCACTAGAATATACTAATGGCAAGGTGATTGCACTTCCAAGATTCACCAATTTCTGTAGTCATATTTATTTTCATTGTTTCCTCGCCGTTACTGTATCAAATGAATAATCTACTTGCTTTGACCTCCCCTGCTGGAATTTTCAAATCTTAAACATCAAGCCTCGATGCATGCCCCTGCATTGTTTTGTGTCTCCGGCCGCGGTGATCTCAATATTAAGTTCCATCGTGTACAAAGGATACGTTAGTACAAAATCACCCCGCCCACAGTCATATACTCCCATTATAGCTATTAGTTTCTTTTTTTTTCGAACCACGTAGGAGAACTGCATTTCATTTCATTAAGGTAGGAACAAAAGTGGGGATCCCACAAAAAGTATAAAAACACACCACACACCCTCTTTATTTATGTACAACACACACGCACGCCGCACAAATAAGGCAGCACCATGACCAGAGAAAGGGTCCTAGAACCAGCCCTTAATCTCCTAAAAACAACCCCCTGACCATCAGTTCCTGGAGCTTTTTTTCTCCAGCACTGCACCAATTAATCCCTTCATTCCTAACTGCCTCAATCACTTCCTGAACATCAGGCCTATTATTTTCAAATACACAGGAGTTTCTGTGTTTCCAAATATCCCACGCCACTAGAATGATCAGGGAATTGAGGCCCTTTCGCGTGTCCTTTGGGACTGCTGAGATGGCCGTCCACCACCATTTGGAGAAACGATCTGTCCCTGTGTTTGGCGCCAAGATGAGGAGGTCCACTTGATGAAGGACCCCAGTCCATACTTTCCGGGCGAATACACAGCCAACTAGGATGTGATGGATAGTCTCCTCAGCTTGATCACATAGGGGGCATGCCTGGGGATGGGGCAGACCTCTCTTTGCAAGCCGATCAGCCGTCCAACATCGATTGTGAAAGACCAACCAAATAAAGAACTTGCAGTGAGGTGGTGCCCAGCTTTTCCATATTCTCCTCCAAGGCCCAAATTTGATGGTGCCTATGAAGAAGGCGTTGTAGGCAGATTTACTTGTGTAGAGACCAGATGAGGAGAATTTCCATACAAATTGGTTTGGTTGCTCAGGCTGCAATACTAACCCATCCACCATACCCCAGACCTGCAGGTACTCAAGAAGGACCTGCACCGTGAGTGCCCCTTTTATGTCATCCACCCATTTGCGGTGCTAAATTGCCTGTGCCACAGTCCGTCTTTTGGTTATACACTTGGGGATAGCCCTGAATAAATTGGGTGCCAACTCAGACAAAGTATGTCCATCCAGCCATCTATGTGTCTAGAATAAAATCTTCTCCCCATTTCCTATAATGGCATCCACTGCAATATTGAAGAGAGCCTGAGCATTGCGAGGGACTTGTATAGGAAGGCCTGCCCATAATCTAGATGGGTCGGTTTTTTCAGCCCACAGCCATCTAATTTTCAAAGCACAGCCCAGGAGTTCCAAGTTGTGAATTCCCAGCCCCCCATATTCTAGAGGTCGTTGAACCTTGTCCCATGATACTAAGCAATGGCCTCCTTGTGCCTGTTCCTGTCCTTTCCAGAGAAATCCTCTCTTTTTTTGTCAATAGCTTTGAGAACCCATTTGGGCAGATCCATAGCAATCAACAAATAGATGGGGGCAGCCGTCAAGACAACTCGAACCATCATCAATCTTCCTGCTCTGCTCATTAGGGTGGCTTTCCAGCTTGCAAATAATCTGCTACCTTGTCAACTATTGGCAGCAAGGCCTCCTTAGGGGGTTTACCAATTGTGAGGGGGAGCCCAAGATAAGTACAAGGGAAGTCCTTAACTGAACAAGATATATAGGATATTTGCGGTGATGTTCAGATTCTCACTAGTGCAATGAATGGGAGAGAGAGAACTCTTGGACAGGTTGGTCAGGAGACCTGAAGCGTGCCCAAAGATATCCAGGATGTGTTTGATTACCAGTGTATCCTCCCTTGTTGGCCTAAGGAATATTACCGTGTCATCAGCATAGAAGGAGATCCGGTGCTGCACATGCTGAACTACTAGAGGTTGCAACAATTGCTCCCTAGCAGCAAACTCAACCATTGAGTTCAGGACATTCATGACCAATATGAAAAGCATTGGGGACAAGGGGTCTCCCTGCCTCAGTCCTCGTTGATGTAGAATAGGTTCCCCTGGTTCCCCATTTACCAAAACCTGAGTAGATGAAGTAGACAGCAACAAACACAGCAGATCAATCCAGCGCTGTCCAAATCCAATGTGACTCAAGATTTCGATCAGAAAAGACCAAGAAACCGAGTCGAACGCCTTGGATATATCAAGCTTGAGAAGGATGTGGGCCTCTTTCTTCTTGTTCTTGTGTAGGGACTTGACCATCTGTTGCACGAACATGAAATTATCGTGAATTCTCCATCCTTTCACGAAAGCAGTTTGGTTGCAGCTGACCAGATCTGGTAGAACAGGAGCGAATCAATTGGCCATAATTTTACTCACCAATTTGGCAAAGCTGTGCACTAGGCTGATAGGACGATAGCTATTAGTTTCTACTTGTTATCTAGGCATTCTTGGAAATTACTTGTCTTTATATTAGTCCGTTACCAATGCTACATAGGGGGGCATAAGTCATAGGCGACGAGCTTTGTTATTCGTCTGTTACCAATGTTGAGGCATTTGTAACGGACCATACAATTGTCCGTTACCAATGTTGAGGCATTTGTGATGGACTTTATATTAGTCTGTTGCCAATTCTACAATTTATGTAACGGATTTCACACGATATTTGTTACTAATAAGTAATAACTTCACTCAGGGTAACGAGAGAATTGAGCTCATAATTTTATATTGTTATTGGTAATGGATTTTATGCCTATTAGTTCTTATGAAATCTGTTGTGAAATAAAATGTAACAAGAGAGCTGTGAAATAGTGAATTGGGTGAATACTCATTGATTTCAGGGTCTCTATTTATATAGAGATTACAAGATAGTTGTAAGGTCTCAACATTAGTTCATTACATATTACATGAATTCTCATTCTAAATGACAGCAATAAGAATCCTTCATGGCACCAACAATTAGAAAGATTCATGGTGTCTTTTCATGTCCTAGGGTCTTTCATGGCCTTGAACCATTGCAGTTACCAAGGCTTTTATCCATGGCTCCTGCATTGACGAGTTCAAATTAAGACCTTCTAACACTCCCCCTTTTCATTGAGTCCATCTTGAGATCAACATGTTCTTAGTTTCCTTTGAGAAACTTTGTGGGAAAAAGTAGGAATAATTTGTCTGGTGAGAAATCTATAAGGTTTAGGGAGTAACATATGCCTTTTTTATCTCCAGAAAAACCCCGGCGGGGAAAACATGAGATAAGGCATATGCTTGCATTAATCATTGTATCATAAAAATTTTGCATGAGAAAAAGCTGATGCGTTTGAAAAGATCCATCATTCAGAGATTTTCCCCCTGAAGCTCGCAAGTCTCTGAGCTGTCTCATACCAATTCCCTTAATGCATTTCTCGAGCGGGGAAGTAGGTAGGAACTTGGTGAAGAGATCTGCCATATTATCGCAATACTTTGTTTGTAAGATGTTTATTTATCCACTTTACTAAAGCTCATAGGGATAAAACAACTTAGGAACTTGCTTTGACATCCCCTGCAGGAATTTTCGAATCTTAAACAGCCCCTGCATTGTTTTGAGTCTCCAACCGTGATGATCTCAATTTTAAGTTCCATCATGTACAAAGGACGCGTTAGTACAAAATCACCCAAGAGTCATATACTCCCATTATAGCTATTAGCTTCTACTTGTTGTTATGGTTATCTGGGCATTCTTAGAAATTATGTGTCTTTATATTAGTCCATTACCAATGCTACATCGGGAGGCATAAGTCATAGGTGATGGCGAGCTTTGTTACTCGTCTGTTACCAATGTCGAGGCATTTGTCACGACCACACAATTATTCATTACCAATGTTGAAACATTTATGTAACGAACTTTATATTAGCACGTTACCAATTCTACCATTTACGTAACGGACTTCACATGGTATTTGTGACTAATAACTTCTCTTAGGGTAATGGAATAATTGAGCTCATAATTTCCGATTGTTATTGGTCATGGATTTTGTGCCAGTCTATCTATCTATCTATAATAAAAGGATCTAGAGAATTAAAAACACTTTCCACAAAAAAAACCCACCTCACCCTCTCGCAGGGGACCCATCTGTCGGGTTTCGGGAGAAGGGAAGAACAAAGAACGCAACAAAAAATTAACTGTTTTAGGCTCTTTTAGTTGTTTCCCCGCTCAACATTTTTCACCCAAAAAATGATCCACCTAAATATACCCACATTTGTACCCACGTCTATACACAATTATCCTGTATTACTAATAGACAATAAACCGGAGAGTTTTTCTTCATATAAATAAATACAAACTATTGAGTTTTGAGAATACATAAAGCTCTCTATACATGAGAGGGAATATAAATTATTTTTAAAAGCGCTTTACACGGCTGTTCTGTTTACCATGGTCCACTAAAGTGACACTGTTTTAGTACAATAAACGTGCGTAGCACATGATCATGAGTTGAGACAAATGTATAGAAGAGAGTTTAGCACTACGCGCGGGCATTGCAACTATATTGTATATGTTATGTTTGATTTATTTTATATATGCGCGTGCGCATATGGGCCTTTGCTAGTTATTTTTTATGAAGTCATTTAATTTGTCACCCATCTCTAGTCACGGGCGTATAAGTACGTTACCAGTGGGTATCTTGACCCTTGACAAAAGGCATGTACATTCTCGTCAACTTGTGGGCAGTCGAGAGAGATCCAGGGGTATGACAGGAGCCTCAGCAGTTTGTGCCTGAAAGATTTCTTGGCAGCCAAGCCCCTGGCTTTCGAGGCTTGGACTTTGCCTACAAGCCATTTGGGACGGGGCGAAGGATGTGCCCCGGATTGGACTTTGCCACTCGATTGGTGCCACTATTGTTGGCCTCAGTCCTGCACAAGATTGAATGGAGGCTGCCCAGCGGGATGGCGTGTGAGGATGTGGACCTCAAAGATGGCTACAACATGGTGCTGGAGCTCGCCAAGCCCCTTCAATTCGTGCCGTGCCGGTGTGGTGCACGCCATGACGTACATGCTCGGCCGCAGACATTAATTGCATAAGTTTAACCCTATATCGATAAAATAGAATCCAAGATTCTGATTTGAGAGTTTGTGATGATGCATATGTAATAAGTAACTGGGGCAGTATGATTATCATCATGCGAAAGGCCCCTACTACATTTTCTCAACTCAATTGAAGTGAAATAATTCCGGAAATTCTTGAGATGTGTCATGAGCAATGCTCAGGATTCTTTTTTTTTATTTGGTAACGCAATGCCCAGGATTTACCCACACATCATGTCATGGTTACATGCATCACACGGATAGCAAATCCATACATAAAGAGGTTCAACTAGTAGCTGTTCTGTAGTAGAGTGGATAACATGTTGGCAACCGCCACAGAACAAGTCTGAAATTGTAAATGTTTCACGCAAACGAAGCTATTTGTTCTGTTCCCGTGCGCTAGTAAGTTGTGGTTTGAATTCTAAACTCCAAGTCTCTAGACGCTGCTGATGAAATTGAATCGTGCCAAATCTCAGAGTCAATAAGCTATATATGGACCCTTATTTCATTTTTTGTTAGAAAATGACGGACCCTCATTTCATAGTATCACAGGGCTCAAATCTTCGAGTCGATTAAGTTTGCCGTGAAATTCATAATCGGTTCAAACATTAGAATTGCCGTGTCCATATACTAGCTTCAGCACGTGTAAGCTAGCACATCACATAATTGAATTTAAGTTTCGGTACTCCAGTGCACCAAAATATGATTATGATTCGTTTGCTAAGAAATTGTATCAGATCTCAGATGATCATAGCTGCAATTAATAACCTAGCTCGTATCAAATCTCAGAGGCCTAAATCTCAATTATTGGCAATGGTATCCGAGGCACGTTATGCAAGCTGTCAGTCACTCAGTCGTCGCCACCTTCAAACATGCGAAGCCATCTGTGGCGGTGTTTAGTTCCCAAATTCACACCCCAAAGTTTACTATGTAAAAAGAAAGATTCCCATCACATCAAAATGTCATAACATGTATGGAGTACTAGATGTAGATGAAATCAAAAACTAATTGCACAATTTTGTTGTACTCTACGAGACGAACATTTTGAGTCTAATTAAGCAATTTTTGGATAATTTTTCGCACATACAAACGAAATGCTACAGTGGCGCATTTATGGACCCTGTCAGGGCGGCAGGCCGGCGCAGGCCCAATTCGGGCGCCGGTATTCGGCATCTAAACGCGGCCTGTATGTTCGCTAATGTGTCTCCTCCCATATTTTTTTTAAAATGAAAAGCTTTATCTATCTATATAACCTATATAATTGGTACCCACTACAAGTCATGGTTAGATTTCTCTCAACATACAAGATGTCCACGTCACCATCTACTAGATCTTCTCTCAACATGCAAGCTGTCCACATTACCATCCACTAGAATCATGAATTTATTTCTTCTACTGATTTTCTGCGGTTATGCATTGTGTTAGTCTTTGCAAGTAGTCGAGTACCATGTTATAAATTTCTAAGTAGTTTTCTTGATAAAATGAATGTGTTTTTCTCTACATTGTTGTTTGCAAAAAATAGCGAGATGCAATCATTTTAGTGTTTCTACTTTTAAATGGCATCTTCGAAATTCCCACAGCAACGGGCGGAGTTAATTTTAAAGAGCATTATAATTGGTACCCACTACAAGTCATGGTTAGATTTCTCTCAACATACAAGATGTCCACGTCACCATCTACTAGATCTTCTCTCAACATGCAAGCTGTCCACATTACCATCCACTAGAATCATGAATTTATTTCTTCTACTGATTTTCTGCGGTTATGCATTGTGTTAGTCTTTGCAAGTAGTCGAGTACCATGTTATAAATTTCTAAATAGTTTTCTCGATAAAATGAATGTGTTTTTCTCTACATTGTTGTTTGCAAAAAATAGCGCGATGCAATCATTTTAGTGTTTCTACTTTTAAATGGCATCTTCGAAATTCCCGCAGCAACGGGCGGAGTTAATTTTAAAGAGCATTACATTGAAATGATACAACGGCAACTGAAACTTTACGGCCTCTGCTGAACAGCACACACCTGTATAAAAAGAAGAAGGCCGCGTTTAGATGCCGAATGGGGACAGCCGATTCGGGCCTGCAGCCTGACAGGCCTGTCCCCTCGGCTCCTGTAGCGTTTCGTTTGTTTGTGTAAAAAATTGTTCAAAAATTTATCAATTAGGCTCAAAATATTCGTCTCGCAGAGTACAATAAAACTGTACAATTAGTTTTTAATTTTATCTACATTTACTACTCCATGCATGTTATGACATTTTAATGTGACAGGGAATCTTCTTTTTACATAGTGTATTTGGGAGTTGCTTTTGGAAAACTTTTTGGATCTAAACGCGGCCGAAGTGTCTCCTCCCACATGACGGGACCTGCGCGACCCTGGCGCCATATCCGAACTCCTGTCCATTAAAAATTGAGCCAGGCCATTCTGCAGCGATTAGTTTAGTTTATCTTCTCTGAACCAGCCCGATACGATTTGGTCCGTTGTCTCTACTAGCTGTTTGACTAATAAAGGAGCTGTGAAATGCCGTTGCCGCGTAGCTCCGTCTGCATCTGTACAAGCAGTTCTTCAGGGAATCGAAGAAGCAAGGTCACAACTCATCCCAAGCTTGCAACAGACCGGCCGGCTCGCATTTGCCTCTGCTAACCACAGCGCTCTTGCGCGCCACTGTTGCAGTTCCCACACGTACTGCCTTTTAACTTGATCGTCGCCTGAATCATCCGGTACGTAGGTTCCATTGCCTTGGCTTGCTTCCATGGAGGTTGGCATCGAGGCGGCGCGGTGGGTGGTCGGCAGGGCTCTGGGCCCTGCCTCCGGCGGGCTGCTGGAGGCCTGGGCTGCCAGCACCGAGCTCGGCCCCAACATCAAGGCTCTCAGGATGGAGCTCCTCTACGCGCAGGGGATGCTCAACAACGCCCGCGACCTCGGCAACGTCGTCCATGCCCGGGAGATGAAGAACCCGGCCCTGGGTGAGCTGCTGCAGGAGCTCCGGGACGTCGCGTACAGGGCCGACGACGTGATGGACGAGCTCGACTACTTCCGCATCCAGGACGAGCTCGACGGCACCTACCATGCGGCGGAGGAGCATGCCGGGGGTTGCCTGAGCAACCACGCACTCAATGCCGCCATACGGCGAGAAATATTAGAAAGATGCTTGGCTTCTCCAAGTGCTCCCGTGGCTCTGCTACAAGTACTAGCCACGATGAGCCAGATGATGGCACAATCAAGGGAGCTTGGCCGTGTCTTGGGCTGACAGCTCAGCATGAAGAAGATGATGAAAGCAGAGGAGTCCTCTGTGGGGCTGTTTGGCCACGCACAAGCAGGGCTTCTTCGACGCCAGCGCCCAGGCAAGGCGACCAAGAAGAGGCCCAGGACAGATGTATGGGTAGGCTCACCTCTGCTGCCCATGACACCATCCACGCAGTCGGTAAACACCTTCCATGCTACTCTGTTTCACATGCTCAAAGTGCTGCCAACTCCATCGTCCTCCCAACTAGACATGGTTCAAATGAGGCACCACAAACACAACGCGTCCTTATTCAAGCACCGAAACTGAAATTCGATAGGGTCGAGATGTCTCGAAAGATGAAGGAGATTGTGGAACAGCTAAAGCCTCTATGTGCAAAGGTGTCCACAATCCTTAATCTAGAATTGGTGGCATCCAGTCGTAGCACTGCCCATCATATGGCTACTGGTCGGCCTATAACCACCTCAGAGTTTATAGAGCCTCAAATATATGGTAGGGAAGACAAGAGAACTAATATTATCCGTGAGATAACCGAAGGAAAATACTGCAACGAGGACCTCATAGTACTTCCAATTGTCGGTCCAGGGGGCATAGGGAAGACAACTCTAACACAGTACATATACAATGATGATGAGAAACTTCTTAAACATTTTGACATCAAATTGTGGGCGTGTGTGTCTGTCAACTTCAATGTGTATAGGTTGACACAAGAGATTGCAGATAAACTCACAAATGACAAAAAGGATAGTCCAGATAAGCGGATAGAAGAACAATTGAAATCTAAAAGGTTTTTGCTTGTCTTGGATGATATGTGGAATTGCAGTAATGTGGATGAGTGGAAAAGGTTTCTGGTGCCTTTCACTAAAGGACAGACAAAAGGCAGTGTAATTCTAGTCACAACTCGATTTCCTGCATTAGCACAAATGGTTAAAACAACTGAAGATAGGATAGATTTGGAAGGTTTAGACCACATATCATTTAAGAAGCTATTCTTAGCTTGTGTCTTTGGTAATGAGAAATCGGCCAATGATCACAGTGAGCTACTTGGTATTGGAGATAGGATAGTTGAAAAATTAAAGGGCTCTCCTCTAGCAGCAAAAACTGTGGGAAGATTATTGAGAAGCCACCTTGATATAGGTCATTGGACAAGAGTTTTAGAAAGCAAAGAATGGGAATTACAGAATGGAGATCATGATATTATGCCAGCATTGAAGCTTAGCTTTGACTATCTTCCTTTCCATCTGCAACAATGTTTTACATATTGCGCATTGTTTCCAGAGGACTATAAATTTGGTACAGAAGAGCTTGTTCGCTTTTGGATAGGACTAGATATTTTGCATTCTCATGGTGAAAACAAAAGCATTGAAGATATTGGACTAAGCCATCTGACACAATTGGTTGATCATGGATTTTTCAAAAAGGAAGAGGATAAACGTGGGCGCACTTATTATATTATTCATGATCTATTACATGAGTTAGCTATGAAGGTTTCGGCAGATGAATGCCTTAGCATATGTAGTTCAAATAGTATGAGATCCCTACAAATCCACCCATCAATACGCCACTTGTCTATCAACATAGATGAGTCAAGTGTCATGGACAAGAAGACTTTCAAAATTTGTAGGGAATATTTTAATGCATTAGGAAAAAGACTGAACGCTGAAAAGCTACGCTCTTTAATGATATTTGGGTACCACCAGGATAGTTTTGTGAAGACTTTCCATGGTTTGTTCAGTAAAGCAAGAGCACTTCGTGTTATTTCTATATCTGGAGATAGATTTTGCATAGAAGATTTATTGCAAAACTTTTTGGAACTTGTCCATCTCCGATATCTTCGAATGTCTTCATTTTCTTCACAATCACCCAATAGTATATTAATATTTTATCACATGAGGATCCTAGATCTACCAAGATGTGAGAAAAGTTGCTATGAGTTAACAAGATATATGAGAAACCTCATAAAATTGCGCCACTTTTGTGTTGGGTATAATCGTGAAATGCACTCAAGCATTGTAGAGGTGGGGAACTTAAGGTCATTACAAGGGTTAAAAAGATTTGTGATAAAGAAAGAAAGTAAGGGCTTTGAATTGAGGCAGATAGGACCTTTGGTCGAGCTTAGAGGACCATTGAGCGTTGAGAACCTTGAAAAGGTTGTGGGAAGGGAAGAAGCGGAAGAAGCAAAACTAATGGAAAAAAACAACTTAGAAGAGTTAATGTTAGACTGGAATGTTAATCGATCTAACAAGGTTCCTGCACGTGAACAACTCGTTCTTGAAGGCCTTGAGCCACATAGCAACCTTCTAAAGCTAACCATTAGAGGACATGGTGGTGCTACTTGCCCTCTGTGGCTAGGTGCAAATCTCTCAGTTAAAAACTTGGAATCTCTTCATCTAGATGGCGTAGCTTGGGAAAAGTTTCCGCCGATAGGACAGTTGTGCCTAGTTAATGAGCAAGACAAAGAGTTGTGGAGTAATATACCTGACCATAGCTTTCAGAATTTGAAAACAATAGAACTTGTGAAGTTATCAAGGCTGCAGAAATGGGTTGTCAATAGCACCGTTAAATTGTTCTCCCACTTGGAAGTACTCATCATTAGAGGTTGCCCTGAACTAGTGGAGCTGTCCTTCTCAAATTCTACATGCAGCCAAAAAGAACAAAAGACTTGGTTTCCTAGACTGCGACGTCTTGTCGTAAAGGACTGCCCAAAATTGTCTACCTTTCCTTCCCTTCCATGGACTCGTGATCCCTGCTCATTTAGTATAGCAGGAGTTGGTTTAGGCTTTGAGGGACTATCCTATCAAAAAGAGGGTTGGTCTGGATTATTGTCCTTGTATATTACTGGCAAGCATGGTGACGATAGTTCATTCTGGATGGCCTTGGACTTTGATAACCTAGCCGAGGTAGAGAAGTTGCACATAGAGAGATGCCCTCTCCTGCCGCTTGATGTCCTCCCAAAGATGTCATCGGTGAAAACCCTGAGCATATGGGAACTTTTTACTGCCTCTTGTGCTCCTGGGAAGGAATTAACACAAATGCTCTCATACATGCCAAACCTCTCAGACTTGGAAATAAGGAAATGTGAGAAGATAACAGGGTTAGCAGTGGCGGAGCAGCAGAAGGAGGCAACATTTTCATCTGACGGAGTGGACAAAATAGCAGAAGGGTTGCTGCTCTTGCCTCCCCAGCTACAGAAGTTGAGTCTTGAAAGGTGCCCAGAGCTAACCCTCCGCACAGATCCACTCGATGGTGATAAAGAAACAGAAGAAGTAAGTGCAAGAGTATGCGGTCTTCAAGGTCTGCGCTCCCTTCGTTCCTTGGTGATTTCAGATTGCCCCAAATTCTTCTCTTGCTGTTTGCCGTCATCGTCATCTTCGTGTTTATCACCCTTCCCAACCTCCCTGCAAAATCTCCTCCTTTTTGGCAGGGTGGAGGGGATGGAGACGCTTGCACCCCTGTCGAACCTTGCCTCTCTCACTGGCTTGAGCATATTCGGATGTACGGATCTAAGAGGCGAGGGCTTGTCGCGTCTCCTCTACCATGGTTGCCTGAGCAGATTAATGGTCTGCAGTACTCCTAATTTCTTCGTCGGTTGTCAGCCCTCGCAGCTGCTTGAGCAAGGGCTTTCTTTCCGCTCCACTAAACTACAGCTCCATCTTGACACGGATGACGTCGCAGGAGTCCTTTCTGCGCCAGTCTGTCGCCTCCTCTCTTCCTCGCTGACCACGTTACAGTTCCGGAACAACGAACTGGAGCGCTTCACCAAGGAGCAAGAGGAGGCTCTACACCTCCTCGCCTCCCTCCAAGAGCTCTCGCTATTTAGCTTAGAAAAGCTGCAGTGCCTCCCAGCAGGCCTTCGTAGGCTCACCAACCTACAGAGGTTAAAGATCACCGAGTGTCCAGCCATCCGGGCGCTCCACAAGGACGGCCTCCCTGATACACTCCAAGAACTAGAAATCTCCCGCGGTTCAGGCATCCGGGCGCTCCCCAAGGACGGCCTCCCGAGTTCACTGCGGCTATTAGATGTCCAGTTTAGTGGCAGTGAAGAGCTACGAAGCCAGTGCCGCAAGCTGATTGGAACCATTCCAATAGTCGAAGCCTGACACGTACATCAAGGTCACACACGTACACTTTCTTGCTTCTACTTGCCCCCACTAAATTTCATTATTTGCTTTTGCTAACCTCTTGGCCGTCCTAGCCATTCTCATTTTGTTATCGTTTCACTGCAATTACATGTCTCGTTTCTGCTAATAAGTAATAACCTGCCTGTTCGGATCAACTCTGCAGGGCTCCTGTTTCAGATGTACATTCTTCTGCCTTGACAGTTGGATTCTCTCTGTATTGATGCAAGATCTAATTTTGAGCTGTCAAGTTTCAACATCTCAGCTTGTGCCTTCCACCCCATACATACATAATATGTGGTCGGTATTACATACACTGGTGTAGTGTTGTTTATATACCCATATATGGTCTATGTCCATAGCAACGCACGGGTATATTTGCTAGTATATACTGTTGTAGTGCAAATACTATTTTTGCCCCCTTTCTCTGCATAGCTCTCCTGGAATTGAACATTCTTGTAGCCTCATAGTACTCTTTCTATATTCATGGATAGTTCTCTATCGTCAACCATGAAAATCTAAACTCGTATATCCTGCCTTGTAAATAAAAGTGGTTAGTTTAATCTGAATCGCCATATATATGCTATTAATTTGAAGTTATTCACACATCCTACTTCTTGCTATTTGGTTATTTGCACCTGTACAACAGGCATTTGTGGTAGCACCATAAATGCCCATATTTGTGCTAGGGTCCATGTAAGCGATACTATGTGCTAGTGGTTGCTTTTGTAGCCCGCGTACAAATCAACGAAACATTTTCTTAAGGGTACAAATCATAATTTTTCATAGGAAAAAGACTATTTTACTACCTTCATCTATCCACTTTGTCCATTTAACTTCCTAAACAAAAGTTAAAGTCATTTTACTATCCAAATTATTTTAATTAGTTCAATCTAGCCTCTATAATAAGATTAGTCATTTATGTTTCTCCCTACACATGTTGAGTTTGAAGTTCAATTTTGGTGAGATGACTTATAACATGATACCCTATATTCATCATAAAAAAATATATTGAATTGTTTATGATTTCTTTGCATACACTTTTGTATCCTTAACATAAATTTAGCATTAAATGTTTCTACTCTATGAAAATAACTATGAAAATTCAAAATTCTTAAAAAAATTTCTAACACAAGACATCATATTATCTATCTCCTCACAAAATTAAACTGCAAAACTTACCTTATATATCAAGAAAAAAAATCTCATTAGGGGGTAGATTAGACCAAATCAAAGTTCAGGGGTTAGATGGACAAAGTAAATTAGTGAGGTAGTAAAATGAACTTTTTCTTTTTTACATGAAGTCAGATGAAGACAGACTTCTCAAAGATATAGAACTCAATGAGATCTAAAAACTTTGCATTTGATATCTTCGTTCTAGATAGTTTATTGAGCCAAAACCGCCAGCACAAACATGTTTTGACAGTTAGCACAAATAGTTTGTCTACCAAGGTTGTGCACTTTTCCCTTTGGTAATGTTTGAACAATTCAAATTTCACAAGTGTTACGAGTTGAAGAAGCAACTACTAAGGCATACAAATGTTTTCACTTGCAGTGCCCTGATCTCTGAATATGTCAATTTTACCACTTCTTAGCTTCGAGATGAACTGCCTTTTGCCTTGAGGTACTGGTGCAAATGCATTCTCAATGCTTGATGCTTCGGTATTTTCATTCTGAAATTACTACCTTGTTTGGTTGGATTCTGATATTTGAGTATCTATGTGCAACACATGACTATCATGTTGTTCAAATTATAAGGAAAATGGCCCTATGTGCTATTGTTTGTGATTTTGGTGATTGAGTGACAATATATCATTGAGACTAATATGTTTGTTAGTGTGTATATTTATAGGTTCAAAGGTTTGATTCCAAGCCATCAAAATGATGTTAAGTTCAAATAAAATCAATTGGAACAAAGATCCTCGAAGAAACAAAGTGAAAACAACAAATATTCAACAGAGTCACATTACACCGATTCAGTCAGTGCTAGGAGAGGATCAATTGGTGCCAGGAGAGGATCAATCAATGCTGATGGAAAACAGCTACTGAACGGATATAGATTGAATCGGTGCTATTGTGCACTAGGAGAGTATCAATCAGTGTTATTGTTCATGAAGGAGAACAACTACTGAACGAACACGGATTGAATCGGTGCTGTTGTGCACCAGGAGAGTATCAATCGGTGTTGACACCAAATCAATCGGTGTTGCAAAGGCTGCAAAGATTTTGGCTCTGGAATAATCGATTCCTTTGGTCATGTCCAATGCGACACCGAATCAATAGGTGCTGGCAGATTTTTCGTTGGAGCAACTGCTAGTTTCTTTGGTTGGGGATATAAATGCCCCTCCACCCGGCCATTTCAAGTTTGCTAGAACTTGGATAAGTTGGAGATGTTTCTTGTACACAAAATTGAGTGCTCTAACCGCCAAAGTGATTAAGGAAATATTAGGGCAATTTGTAACAAGGCTTAGGTCTTTATTAGTGCTAGTTTAGACCTATTAGCGCATTGCTTTAGAGATTAGCATAGAGTTAGGCGAGGTTTGCACACCTCTTTGCTCTTGGTGCTTGTGTGCACCTTGTGTTGTAATTCCGGGGCTTGTAAGTCTTGCGAGACCCTCCAACCGAATTTGTGGAGTGGCCGCCGGTGATTGTGAGAGGGAGGAGAGGCCCTCGGTGTTTTGCCGAAGCTCTACCAAGTGGAAGCGGCAAGGAGCATCCGGGAGAGGCAAGGTGGTGACCCGCTTGAGTCTGGGAAGAGAATATCGGCTATCCATGGAGTTACTTGACCGGGGAGCAAGGCCCTTGCGCGTGCATTCCCTAAAGAGGGGCTCCAACAACGAGGACTAGGGGAAAGTGTTTCTTTCCGATACCTCGGGATAAATCATTGTGCTGGAATTTGCATTCTATACCATTTACATTCCGCATTATTTCTTGCACTACTTTATGCATTTACCTTTGCAAGAATTTCCATGTGTAGTTGATAGGATTGGAACATAGGGTGCAAAACTTTTGAGCCATAGAGATAGAAACAGATAGAAAAGCCTAGCGCACATTTAGTTAGAAATAGAAATTGGAATAGGTTTTTATATATGCTTCGAGCCTTAGTTTTTTACAACACCCAATTCACCCCTCCCCCCTTCTTAGGGTATCATAGTCCCTCCACATATATCGTAATTTATGCGCTACTTTGCTGCAGTTGTCAATATTATTGACTAATTTAGTTAATGGGCTTATAATGTTTGTATCAGTAACTGCACCATTATGTTTCTATTACATAGAGACTGCAATTATATCCAAATATTGCCATCCTGCAACATGTTTTGTAGTCAGGTCTCGCTCTGGGCCCACATAACAGAGGTCACAATGGTCAATATAAAAGATCTCAACCACCCAAAAGAACATTTCAAAGTTTTACCACCAGAGAGTCCTAGATCTATGGGGCCCTGCAGGATTGGGTTTGGCGGTGGCGAGGTTGGATTCTGTCGGCGGCAGTTGTGTTCGGGCACGTTCTGTTGGTTCTTTGGGTATTGATCCGTCGGCGAAAGCTTTGATCTGGCATGCCAGATTGGCAACGGTGTTTCCCTGTTGGGGGCGTTGCTTGGGATCGTTCCTTCTGGCGGTCCGCGGAGGTCTTTGAGGTAAAAACCTGACGCTAGCGTCGGCTCGGCGTCTTTGCCTTCCTGAAGGCATTGTTGTGTTTCTCCTCCTACGACCGTGACGTCGATGCTTTGGACCCCGAGGTTGGCCCTATCTTGCAAATTCTGTGATGGAGTCATGGCGTTTTAGGTTTCTACCTAGAGTAGCCCCGGGTTGTCTCTGATGTATCGCTTAAAGGGTCCTATTGCGGTTTTGTAAGTAGTTGGGGTCGTCTTGGAACATGTACTGCATTGTAAAACTAGTAATCCCAATATCATTGCTTTATCTATAAAGCGACCAAAGCCTTTTGGTAAGATCGTGAGTTCCTGACAGGGACGAGGCAACACCTGTTAAACAAAGCCATCCTCCAAGATCAAAGGCATTCACCGATCTACTTCTTCGCATTTTTGAATGTACCATGAGCACACCAATCTCCAAAGGTGCACTATCTGGAGTGAACAAAGCATGTAGCCATTGCTACAGTGTTTTAAGAGTAGCTTATGTTGCTTGGCAATATATCTTCGGAAAATTTCCGATTGTTCCTCTTACGTTGCTTTTTGAATTTGTTATGTACACCCTACATAAATCTTCCCTTAGTACTTGAGTGGCTTTGCAATGATAGGTATCGGAATGGTATTTTGGCAGTATTCTCGTTTTTTTATTGTAAAATTCATTTTGAGAGGAAATTTCCTTGTATAACAAAAATATAGACAGAAAATAATAATATGGTAATTTTCTTGTAGGGGCATAGTTTTTGTTGTACATGATCATACAACAAAGTCCTGTGTTTTGATTTTCACCAGCTCTGATGCAATCCACATTGTAGGTCTCCAGTACCTTGTTCGTGGACGAAGTCATCTGAACTTCCAATCGCGGTTTTGCTGGCGTTGTCGCGAACTCTCGAAACAGCAGACTGGAAAAGGCGGGAAAGCAAGCGGCGATTTGGCGCCAAGCCGCCAACGCGCAGAAAGATCTCAGCCCCCTCCCCCTCGAGCCTCGATTGCATTTTGCTTCCGTCGTTCGCTCACGCGAGGGAAGGTAAGGGGAAGCAGAGAGGCGTCGCCGAGAAGCGGCGGAGATGGAGATCCGCGTGCGGTGCGGGTGCGGGGAGTCGTCGTGCCCGGAGTGGGCCGTGGTGGAGCTGCAGGGCGTGGTGCAGCCGCAGGCCTCCTTCGCCGGCGGCGACATCCGGGGCCTCCACATCGGCCGCCTCTGCTCCGCCCCCTCCCCGTCCTCTTCTTCCAAGGCAAGAGATCCCCATCCCGATTCGCTCGCTGGTCTTCTCTTGGCATCTGGTTTTCTTGCCTGATCGGGATGGGATGGGAGGTGTTCGTTCTTGATGCGGTTGCGATGGTTGCAGGGAGGGTACACCTTCACGGTGGGGTACCATGAACTCGCCGGCACCAAGGTAACCCTCAAGAAGCCCCTGCTGGTGCTCAGGAAGAAGAAGGCGACCGGTGGTGCTGAGGATCAAGAGCGACCTGCAGAGGTGGAGCTGGAGGTGATCGGCATCATCCGGCACAATATCTTCTTCGGTTGATGAGAAGGCACCGTGTCTGGTGCTATTTATAATGTAGAAGCTGCAGACACGAAGGCACGCATGTGTATGCGCAACTATAGCTGATGGACCTGGAGGTTTGCACACGCCTACACCGGAGATCATTGATCTTATTGTATCTCATTTTCAGTGAAGTTGTATGGCCCTACACCCCTGTTGATTTATGTGGAGCTGGGAAGTAGAGAGTGCCGAATGAGCTAAGGTCAGTTAATGAAGTGGATACAATATTGTTGCGCATGCTTTTTCAAATTGAATTCAATGTAATCCTAACTACTGAATTATAATCAGATAAAGCATGCGCAACAATATTGTATCCACTTCATTAACTGACCTTAGCTCATTCGGCACTCTCTACTTCCCAGCTCCACATAAATCAACAGGGGTGTAGGGCCATACAACTTCACTGAAAATGAGATACAATAAGATCAATGATCTCCGGTGTAGGCGTGTGGAAACCTCCAGGTCCATCAGCTATAGTTGCGCATACACATGCGTGCCTTCGTGTCTGCAGCTTCTACATTATAAATAGCACCAGACACGGTGCCTTCTCATCAACCGAAGAAGATATTGTGCCGGATGATGCCGATCACCTCCAGCTCCACCTCTGCAGGTCGCTCTTGATCCTCAGCACCACCGGTCGCCTTCTTCTTCCTGAGCACCAGCAGGGGCTTCTTGAGCATCATCTTGGTGCCGGCGAGTTCATGGTACCCCACCGTGAAGGTGTACCCTCCCTGCTACCATCAACCGCATCAAGAACAAACACCTCCAATCCCAATCAGGCAAGGAAACCAGATGCCAAGAGAAGACCAGCGAGCGAATCGAGACGGGGATCTCTTGCCTTGGAAGAAGAGGACGGGGAGGGGGCGGAGCAGAGGCAGCCGATGTGGAGGTCCCGGATGTCGCTGGCGAAGGATGCCTGCGGCTGCACGATGCCCTGCAGCTCCACCACGGCCCACTCCGGGCACGACGACTCGCCGCACCCGCACCGCACGCGGATCTCCATCTCGGCGATGGGAATCTGTTTTCCCCTTCCCTTCCCTTGGCTGAGTGAACGAACGGACGCGGATGCAAGCGAGATCTTTCTGGGCGTTGGCGTTCGCTGGCCGCCACACCTGAGGCCGCCGGTCGCTAGTGGAGAGGCAGAGCTGAGAGAGGAGGGGGGGGTAGAGGATAAGGGAGGAGGTTGGAGAGGAATTCCTGGCCGCCGGCCATTTTTGTAATGGGTTTGATGCTGCGGGTGATCTTATTGCCCGTTCCTCATGTGACCCCTGCCTAAAAACGATCTATATTTTTAGGTAAGGGTCGTCATGCGGCCCGTCGCTGGAAATTGATTTCTAACTACGGGTGTTTGCTACAGTATACGTTCTCTGTTAGTAGGGGAGGACCGCATTTTCTTCCGTCCCTAGAAAAAAAAGAGCCGCTCTTACAAATCTTTTTTGGTAGTGGAAATCAGCCCAAGCAAATTCATACAGGCATGGCATGCAAGTCCCTGCTTCTCCTTGGCATTGTCCTGTCCTCTCTCCTGCTCATCACACAGGATGTAGCTGCCACTACCAATTAGTTCACTAACAAGGCCAATGGTTTGCACATCCATCTGATCTCTTTTAGACTTGTATGGATTGAGAAATGGGCATATATACATCAGTATATTATGAATTGGCCTCTAAAATTTAGAATACAACTTGCATAATGCAGAATCTGATGGGAAGAATGTGAAGCCTACCGGTGTGGATGTCACCAATGAAGAGAAGATGGGACACACACATGGGCACTATGGCGGTGGTGGCTATGGAGGGGGATATGGCGGTGTTGGCTATGGTGGAGGGTACAGTGGTGCATATGGTGGCTATGCAACAGGGCATGGCGGTGGGGTGGGTATGTTCATTACTCTGGGCATGGTGGCAGATACGGTGGTGGATATGGTCATTACCTTGGGCATGGTGGCGGATATGGTCATTACCCTGGTCATGGTGGTGGATATGGTCATTACCCTAGTCATGGTGGCGGTTAGCACTGAATTACAAAGCTTCACTGCCATTACTTATGTCATGTGTATTGGGTGTTGTATCTTGATCAGTAAAACATGCTTACTTTGTATGTTTTTTTATGAAGGAAGTTTTATTAAATTCCAAGCGTAGAAATGCCGCAACAAACAAGTCTTGCGAAGCTGGCTTGTGTAGTAAGCCAATGTATAATCAAGAAGATAACTTCCGATATATAAAGGTTATATTTTTTTCAAAGACTACATCATTGTGCATAGCCATAATGACTAACATGTAGTAGCGGGTCCTAGCAGAAATAGTGGTGTCGGTGCTGAGATTGGCCGACCAACCTCAACGCCTAACAGAATGCGCTGTGTCCCGTCCCTCACCGGTTGATGCAAGAGCTAGCACAATGACTCAAGGGATTTATCCTGGTTCCGGCCACGGGGCCGTACGTCCAGCAAGGCGTGCTCTTGGGCACTATACTATCTTGCACCGGGGTGCGGGGGGCTACAAGCTCGGCGGGAGAGGAGGCGAGGCCTCCAAGTCCCTGTGTGAGTGGATGATTGAGGCAGAATGCCAATGTCGCGATGGGCGTGTGTGTGTTCTATCGTGAATGTGGTCCTCTTCGTTTTTTTTGTGTCCGTCTGCCCGCCTCCTTCCTCCTTTTATAGTCCAAGAAGGGAGGGTGGCGTACAAGGATGAATACAAGTACAAGCACAGTACATGCTACAGGGAGAAGAAGACGGTGCAGCCAGCAGCAAATTGACGCAGTTTTCGGGAAGGGTCAGCAGCAAGTTCGTAGATCTTGAGAATCTCTGAAGCTCCCTTGGTTTGGCCTTGTGCATCCAAGGTTCTCTGAGCATGCGATTGTTTTAGTCACGGGGCATATTGGAATAGGTTTTTATATATGCTTCGAGCCTTAGTTTTTTACAACACCCAATTCACCCCTCCCCCCTTCTTAGGGTATCATAGTCCCTCCACATATATCGTAATTTATGCGCTACTTTGCTGCAGTTGTCAATATTATTGACTAATTTAGTTAATGGGCTTATAATGTTTGTATCAGTAACTGCACCATTATGTTTCTATTACATAGAGACTGCAATTATATCCAAATATTGCCATCCTGCAACATGTTTTGTAGTCAGGTCTCGCTCTGGGCCCACATAACAGAGGTCACAATGGTCAATATAAAAGATCTCAACCACCCAAAAGAACATTTCAAAGTTTTACCACCAGAGAGTCCTAGATCTATGGGGCCCTGCAGGATTGGGTTTGGCGGTGGCGAGGTTGGATTCTGTCGGCGGCAGTTGTGTTCGGGCACGTTCTGTTGGTTCTTTGGGTATTGATCCGTCGGCGAAAGCTTTGATCTGGCATGCCAGATTGGCAACGGTGTTTCCCTGTTGGGGGCGTTGCTTGGGATCGTTCCTTCTGGCGGTCCGCGGAGGTCTTTGAGGTAAAAACCTGACGCTAGCGTCGGCTCGGCGTCTTTGCCTTCCTGAAGGCATTGTTGTGTTTCTCCTCCTACGACCGTGACGTCGATGCTTTGGACCCCGAGGTTGGCCCTATCTTGCAAATTCTGTGATGGAGTCATGGCGTTTTAGGTTTCTACCTAGAGTAGCCCCGGGTTGTCTCTGATGTATCGCTTAAAGGGTCCTATTGCGGTTTTGTAAGTAGTTGGGGTCGTCTTGGAACATGTACTGCATTGTAAAACTAGTAATCCCAATATCATTGCTTTATCTATAAAGCGACCAAAGCCTTTTGGTAAGATCGTGAGTTCCTGACAGGGACGAGGCAACACCTGTTAAACAAAGCCATCCTCCAAGATCAAAGGCATTCACCGATCTACTTCTTCGCATTTTTGAATGTACCATGAGCACACCAATCTCCAAAGGTGCACTATCTGGAGTGAACAAAGCATGTAGCCATTGCTACAGTGTTTTAAGAGTAGCTTATGTTGCTTGGCAATATATCTTCGGAAAATTTCCGATTGTTCCTCTTACGTTGCTTTTTGAATTTGTTATGTACACCCTACATAAATCTTCCCTTAGTACTTGAGTGGCTTTGCAATGATAGGTATCGGAATGGTATTTTGGCAGTATTCTCGTTTTTTTATTGTAAAATTCATTTTGAGAGGAAATTTCCTTGTATAACAAAAATATAGACAGAAAATAATAATATGGTAATTTTCTTGTAGGGGCATAGTTTTTGTTGTACATGATCATACAACAAAGTCCTGTGTTTTGATTTTCACCAGCTCTGATGCAATCCACATTGTAGGTCTCCAGTACCTTGTTCGTGGACGAAGTCATCTGAACTTCCAATCGCGGTTTTGCTGGCGTTGTCGCGAACTCTCGAAACAGCAGACTGGAAAAGGCGGGAAAGCAAGCGGCGATTTGGCGCCAAGCCGCCAACGCGCAGAAAGATCTCAGCCCCCTCCCCCTCGAGCCTCGATTGCATTTTGCTTCCGTCGTTCGCTCACGCGAGGGAAGGTAAGGGGAAGCAGAGAGGCGTCGCCGAGAAGCGGCGGAGATGGAGATCCGCGTGCGGTGCGGGTGCGGGGAGTCGTCGTGCCCGGAGTGGGCCGTGGTGGAGCTGCAGGGCGTGGTGCAGCCGCAGGCCTCCTTCGCCGGCGGCGACATCCGGGGCCTCCACATCGGCCGCCTCTGCTCCACCCCCTCCCCATCCTCCTCGTCTTCCAAGGCAAGAGATCCCCGTCTCGATTCGCTCGCTGGTCTTCTATTGGCATCTGGTTTCCTTGCCTGATTAGTTAGGATGGGAGGTGTTCGTTCTTGATGCGGTTGCGATGGTAGCAGGGAGGGTACACCTTCACGGTGGGGTACCACGAGCTCGCCGGCACCAAGGTGACGCTGAAGAAGCCCCTGCTGGTGCTCAGGAAGAAGAAGGCGACTGGTGGTGCTGAGGATCAGGAGATACCTGCAGAGGTGGAGCTGGAGGTGATCGGCATCATCAGGCACAAGATCCTCTTCAAGGACCGTCCCAAGGCCCTCATCTCAAGTAATCAATCAACCAATCCACCGTTTTCTATTCATTCACTCAAGTTGTTGTCTTGGCAGTAATTCTGAATTTCGTGTATCATGTCGCTGACCGTGAGTGATTCGGTTTTTGGTGTTCTTCAGAACCTGTAACCAAGGAGAAGAAGACGGTGCAGCCAGCAGCAAATTGACGCAGTTTTCGGGAAGGGTCAGCAGCAAGTTCGTAGATCTTGAGAATCTCTGAAGCTCCCTTGGTTTGGCCTTGTGCATCCAAGGTTCTCTGAGCATGCGATTGTTTTAGTCACGGGGCATGATTGCACCAAATTCTGTCGTGTTCTGTTCTGGTTGGTTATGAGGATGGATGCTTCTACACTGATCTACTCTTTATTGCTCTCGGTGATCAGAGTCTGTCCATAAGATCGATATTTCAATGTTACTGTACCTCAGTATTGATTACTAGCTGGTAAAACATTTCAGTATTCGTCTTGAAGCAAATCAGGGGTAAAATATCTTTACAACAAAACTGAACAGAAATTGGAATGAAAATAAAAAAAATTAAATGATCAGCAAATAATGATACAAAATCATCACCAAACAAATAAATGGTGTCACAGCGGCAGATGGTGTCTTGCTCACACCAGACATAGATCATCATCATCATCATACTCAAAATAAATGTGGGGATCTACTGCATACAAAAGGATTTTATTAATTCTTCACTCTGCCTTACAAACCTGAATTCATACAGGCCATATGGTTCAGTTTGACATGATCTGATACCACACAACTCAACTTGGGCCAGAATATTCTACTTTTTCAGGCTCACAATATTCTATTAGGGCCAGAACATATACTCCAACGTTTAAAAGGAATATGAACGGACATCCTGGATAATTCTTCATGTTCACATCTTCCTACTCAGCCATGATCATTCTACCCTTTAACGTGTAAAATCATAACAGGATGCAATTTTAAAATTCTGTAGCGCTATCCTACCTACATCCAATTGATTCTGGATATTCCCTGTTCCAAAATTCTTACAGCATCCGTCATGATTTCTTCCCCTTGTCCCTGGGTTATGTGGCAAAGTGATGAGCCTCGAGAAGGTCCGAAAGCAATATATTTCCTCAGTTTTCTGTGTCCAGCCGTCAACATTGGTTGCAGATCATAATGACATCCTTTTTCAGGAATCTTTATACCTCCTTGAGCCTGTAAACTACAAGTTCTGATTACCAGGATAACACAAATAACGGTCAAACATCAATCAATGCAAAAACTTACGGCGTTTGCAAGCCTGAGGAAGCAAGTAAATCGATTTTCAGGAAGAGTTATAAATATGGCAAAATAACTCATGTTATCATGGAGAAAATAACATAATCGCAACCTACACATGATGCGGACTATAAATTTGGGCCGATTGCGTTCTGCATTTTTATGTAAATTTATGGGACTTTAATTTCCTAAAGAGATTCAAAACTTTACTAATCAGGCTAGTGAAACCATTGTACTGAACAAAATAACATATCACCTCAAAAAATATTATTTTATTCTTGGGTCCAATTGTCATCTTAGGATGGCAACAGATGTACTTTAAATTGGCTTAATATGGATGCAGATTCCTCCAGTTTGTATAACAAGACGATATGGTTTTCAGATTCCAATGCATCAAACAAAGACCAACGAAGATTGTACAACAAAAGGTTCAAATCAATGAGCCAATCAATATATGGATGCAAGAGTAAGTTTAAATTGGATAAACATGAACAGGATTTAATAATGTATTGCTTCAATAGGTAGCATTTACAGCAAATTTAGTAGGACTGGTGATGAAAAACAACTAATATCCCTATGTTTCAAGGGATTTGGTCTGTAGATGTGGTGCAAGCCAAAGATAACCACTTCTGTTTTTATGTCAATAATTATTAAGGTCCATATAAACAAAACCGTAACAGCAAAGTGGATGATTATAAGACATAGATAACACATAAAATATCAAATCCATCAATCACTCTAGAATAAAAATCACAAAAACAAGGGTTCATTGTTCTAGACAATGCATCAACAGGGTGAAAATAAATTTTATATGTGTCAATAAAGAAGTGAAAATGTCTACTCATCATTAAATGCTTCCTATGTTTCAGTGAACTGATGCTCTATCCTTATTAGGTGCTCGTAGAATTAGATGATCACATCTTAGACATATGGATAGCATACGAAAAAATGCATTAAGTGCAGTACTGGATCCTTGATTTTAACAGATAAGCATTATGGAATGATTAATCACAATAAAAATGGGAAATACATTGTGCAGTACACACGTATATGCTGCTGGACAAAACAAATGCACGAAACAAAAGATAATGTTGCTGCCCTGCCGGAAGTCAGACCTGGGCCTCTTGGGTGAGAACGGACTAAGTATCCTAACCACCTGTACAACAGATGCTTTGCAAGCAAAGCATTGCACAACCAATTGTCTCAAAGACTCCCAGTTTCTCACCCATCATCTTCCACGCAGCACTGCACATATGTCAGACTTTAAAATTGAGCATTCTTTCTTGCACAGAGGTTTCGATTGTTAAATGTATTAGTAAAAAATGAATATGGGTATCAGTGGCTGTTCAACAAAAAGTAAACTGAGCAAATAAAATCCATCCAAATTACTTACATGGTTACATCGAGGGATATTCTACCAGATATTTGAGGTATGAGTGACATTTGCCACTCCCTATAGAGTGCCTCCTTTTCATATGCAGTTGAACATAGAACGCATTGAACTTTTAAATTTATATAGCATTCAAACTTAACTTGGTATGCTCAGGGGATCATCCCAATCCAGACCATCAATCAAGATATCATACTTATGATCCATATGAGACTGCAAGCAATCAAGAACAGCCAGAACATCATTTACCTGGCTCTTTGATCTGTTTTCTGCTGTGAAAGTATAAACTTTATTGCCAACTTCTATCCAACTGCATCCAATGTTCGTTTTTAGCCCTCTTTCCTTCATCACCTTCCTCACTCTTGCAACATCAGTCCAGCAGCCAATGCTTGCATACAAATTTGCTAGCTGCACATGAGTTGCAGCACAACCTGGTTCAAGCTTGAGACGGTGTTCTGCAGCCTGTATGCCAATTGAAATGCTTCGGTGCGCCCTACAGGAAGCTAGCAGAGAGCCCCATATCACACCATTCGGAGCCATAGGCATTGTCTGGATCAGATCCCACGCTTCATCAAGCAGCCCTGCACGGCCAAGGAGATCAACCATACATGAGTAATGATCTAGCTCTGGTTTTATTCCATTTTCAATCATTGCCCTGAAGCAGCGTCGGCCTTCTGTCACAAGGCATGCATGCCGGCATGACGAGAGAACACCTAGGAAGGATATTGCATCCGGCATTATGTGCCCTTCCATTTCTTTCAGCAAGTCTAGGCAATGGTCAGCAAGGCCATGCTGTGAATATCCAAAGATCATGGAGTTCCAAGATACCAGGTCTTTGCAGGCGATGCTCTCAAATATGGATCGTGCTTGGTCAATACTCCCACACTTTGCATACATTGATATCAATGCATTGGACACATGCACATAGGAGTCAAAACCCATTTTCATTTGCATGCCTTGAACACTTTTACCAAGTGCAAGAAATGCATGGTTTGTGCACACACTGAATATAGTTGCAAATGTGATATCATTTGGCTTGCACACTGACTGCCTCATCAGTGCAAATAAATGGAGACATGGCTCCACCTGATTATCCTGGGCGTAACCAGAAATAAGTGCAGTCCATGACACAGTATTTTTTGCTGCCATGCCCTGGAAAACCCGATGAGCATTTTCCAACTGGCCAAATCTTGAATAAAAGCTGATCAGTGAGCTTCCAACAAGGACAGAGGAGTCATGTCCTATTTTCACTATTAAAGCCTGAAGCTGTGCACCTCCAGTAAGTGTTTTCCTATCAGCACAGGAACTCAGCGCAGATGCCAAAATAGATGCATCTGAACTGACGCCCCCTCTCCTATGCAGCTCCACTATCTGCATAAGCACGTCGTCCTTTGTGAATCTAGTCATGGGAGGCCAAACTGAGATATTGCTTGGCACAACATTACCGCCTTTAGTCCGCGCTTCATCTGAGCTTGAATTAACAAGGTTCCCTTTCCTCTTACGCATAAAATTCCGTCTTGATTGAACTCCCAGGATGTCAGACATACAGTCATTGATAAGGCGGTGATGGGACGGAACTTCTTCTTTTTCATGATGGTGCTTGGTTGGTACAAGGTCCAAAACACTCAATGCATTGTGGATTCTTCCATGCCCCTTCTTTCTTGATCTCTCAAGTGCTGAGGATGTACCAAAATTTGCCACGACTAGACGAACTGCCGCAAATGCTGGTAGAACAACACAGTTGTTGAAATGGGAGAAGAAGAGATGATTGTGCATGTCAACAGTCGCGGTTTAAGAAAAACTCCCATGGGTGTGCACACTCCTCAGCCGTCAACAGGTTCGGTTTACAGTACAGCTGCATCATATATTCAAAAGAATTAAGCCCAAACATTGATCTAATTGCAATATTAATTGTTACACATTGAACTGTCTTACATGCTTCTCAAAAAAAAAAGAACTGTCTTACATGCATACAAGATTTGAAGCTATCGAAGGAAAATTACAGAATCGCGCAATGTTGAATCATTTGGAAGTGATTTGCTAACAGGATATTACAAATTAGTCTAAGTTATAGAGTCAGTGGCAACAATTAATCTTCAAGAAATCAATTTGAGCTGGTTTCGGCATTAAACATGTGTACATACGATTAAAACAGAAATCAAGTTCATATCTGTGTGTAAAACTGGTAATTATACTAAGTTGAAAAGCTAAAAAACAATTAGTTGCTTATTTGCCTAATTGTGTCGAATAAAATGGATGCATTCTGAGCAACAGAATGAATTGTATGCCGATCAAGCTATGCTGTTTCTGAACTTCTGGAGCTCAACTGAAGTGCTAACAAGTGGGCAAATGTTTGAGAAGAAGCAACCAATGCACTTGATCATTAACACACCTACCTACGTCACTCAACCACAATTGATTTTCAGAAACTAATCGACGCCAAATCGGCGATCAAACCGAAATTTGCAATCGCATACCTATCTAAGCACGCAGACCAGCACCGGCCCACTGCAGCAGGGGATCCTGGAGTCCCAGCTGAATATGAAGGTGCCGAAAGGGCAGGTCACCGCGCTGCAGTCTGCAGCAAGCAGCGGAGGTGCGCTGAGGCGGAGCAGCAGCAACCAGCAGCCAGATGGAGATAGAGTGGATCCGCTCGACAGCGCAGCGCTTGAGCCTAGGAGACGGGGTGCCGCCGCCGCGCGCCTGGCCACGTAACCGCTGCGGCCCTGCGCCGGCCTAGGAACGGAGCTTCACGCCGTCGCCACTGCTATTAGGGACGGCCGACGGCGGATGGGGAGGGCGGCTGCCGGAGCTCCGGCAGCGGCGGCGGCGGTGCGAAATGCGATGCGAGGTGGGGCTAGGCCTTCTTCACGGGCTGCACATGGGCTTATGCTACATGGGCCGGTGGGTGCTACAAATGGGCAACCAAAAAAGGCTTCTGAATGGACTCATTCCAACTTGTACTCCATACCACAGAGGAGCTCTGTGTTTTTAAGGAGCTGAATTATTTGGTAATCGTGCTTCGTTGAACCGGATTTTATAAATTTTATATCGTTTTCCAACTTTACTCTTTTGGTCCTATATTTCAACCGTCATACTAATTTGCAAGAAAAAAAAGGAAAGTGACATAAATGTGTTCCGGAGTACAGTCACACTTGTTCTGATAATTCCATCATGCCAAATATTCCAAAGCCCATCTGAAGCTAAAATATAACTATGTTTCTAAGAGGCCTCAGCAGAAAGATCTTCAAGACAAAAGTACGACAAACCAGAAAATGAAATGGTCAGCCCTTGCGGCTTTGCTCAATCGACACCACCCAAAAAAACAAAGTTCGTGACAGCGGCAGAAGTTGCCTTGCTAGCATGAATCACGGGACGTCGTCATCACATCATCAATAAAAAACTGTGGTGTCCAACGAGGACATGTGTAACCAAAAAGGAGCCATCGATTCTACCTCAACAACCTCAACCATAAGGGTCCACATCCGACTGAATTCATTCCATGCACCTCAACTGTGGCCGCAAACATCAATTTTTGCAAGACACATAAATGATCGGAACAAAAATAAACAGCCTAAGCCCCCACCATATATTCTTAAAAGAATCTGAATAGACCGTTCTGTATAATTGTTCATATTTACAGCTGCCTCCTATTCACATCAATGGTCTTTCAACCACTTCTAGGGCAGAACCATAACTGGAGAGAAACCACAGATTTTATGAAGCTATATCCTACCTTCAGACAGATCTCGTCCCCTCCATTCGGTGTAGGCGAATGCCTCCTGATTCAAGCCTTGCTGATTTTGAAGGGGCCCAGATTCTAATACTGCTCTACAATTTTTTGTTTGTCCTAAGGCATCTATTATGATTTCTTCCCCTTTTTCTTGTCCCTGGGGTCTGCAACCAAGTGATGACTCTCCAAAAGGTCTGAAAGTGTAATCTTCCCACAGTTCCCTGTGTCCAGCCTTTGGAATTGATCACAGACCATCATGATATCTTTCTCAGAAATCTTCCCCATCTCCTTGAGCTTGTAAACCACAAACTCCGATTTCCTGAAAAATCGTAAGTAATGATCAACAACTGTTCAATGCAGCAGCAGCAACAACAACGACAAAGCTATTTAGCCCCCAAGCAAGTTGGGGCAGCCTTGTCACTGCAGCAGTTACAATTTTCAAAGCATCAAGCTGTGTTTTAGGCAGGAGGAAATAGATCATCTTCCAGGATTAGACTGCAAAAAATCCAGGATGATAGTCATTACGCTAACACTATTTTCCTTGTAATGGCAATATCTATAGCTAAAGAGTGTGTGGTTAAAAAAATACAGCAAAATTGAAATGTTCTGCGTGTCAGGGTTTCTCTGGTGTGTTGTGTTCCCATATCTGATAGCATATAAGCTGCCAGTACTAAACAGGGTGGAGAGCTTTATTGAAAGAGACATATAACTTCATAAGCAATCCAGGATTTCCTCCTGTACTTTGACCAAAGCAGAAGTACAGGATGTAAATTGTTGAAATTAAATGGAAGCATAAACCTGAAATTTTGGAAGACTACTATACATGCTGCCAAAATCATTGGTATCCCTCGATGTATAGGTCTCACAGGCTAATGATACTGTTTTACTACTGGAGTTCACATGCTGTGCTGAATGAAAATTGCTATATCTGAGAATTCTAAAATACCATGAGTCCAGTTTCAATTTTTTGAGTATGGCTATGGTATATATTGTTCAAATTCAAATACCACTAAATGCAAATGGCGTGTCTATATCCTCCATACATCAATCCGACACATCAAAGATAGCCAACTAAGTTAAGCAGTTAAGCACAATGTACAAATCAATGAGCCAGTAATGGATGCAAAAGCAACTCTCATTTGAATTTCAAAATCAAAATTACTAAAGGGTGGCCAAGTAATTTTAGAACATGGACAAAGATCATCAATATTTTCTTCTTGTACTGAGAAGTGAGAAACCATGAAGTATGTTCTGAGAATTCAGGGATAATTAAATGCATTATGTAACCACTGTCAAAATAACTAAGTGGGTGGAGCATAAGAGCATAAATAACACAAGAAAAACACGAAGTATAAATTATTTCCAACATAAAACCTACTTGAGCTAAGCAGAAGCAATTTGACATTTTCGAGAATTCACATCTGACTGGTAATACTTTCTACATGCTGGTAAAGATGAAAAGGTATATTTAAATCTTATTATTTTCTTCCTGTGTTTCGCAATATTCAATAGTAGTCCACTAGCAATGTATCCAAAGTACTTCTTTTCCAGTTTTGGCATTTGGCATATTCTCGCAGTGTGGTAACGGAATAATACTTAGCAAGTCTCCAAACAGAACAAGCTTTCATCCCTTTTAATAGCTTGTAAGTAAGCTGAATTCTTGCTCCATTTTGGTTTATCCTTCTATGTTGAAATTTTATCCTTCTCTTGAAATACCTGAAGCTGATGGATACCACACACAAACCCACTAAGTTTAGCATTGCCAATTAAGAGGTAGCATGCTCATCCTTTCTTTATGTTTGAACCCAAAGACACCAGAACTCATCTAGTGCAGGAACACAAGGAATAAACAGCAGCAAACAGAATAGAGTAATAGACAACCTAGTGAACAACCAATGTTAAATGATATATGATCGGACTAGTGCCTAGCTGGCTCTATGTTCATCCATAACTGGAGAGTTTTGAACTTTTTTTTTACGACCAGAGAGATTTGAATAGTTACTTTGCCCGAGTGGCAATAGGTTGATAATGCCTTACTGCCTAAGAAGTGATTTCCAATTGTCCAACTAGATGCCTTTTATTTGTGGATCTATAATCAATTAAGCCTCTCTGGAGGATAATCGATTTCGGACGGCAATTTGCATTGTTAGATCATTGATATTTCTTCAGCAAAGAAAGTAAAAAATAACTTGAATATAATCATCTGCTTAGTAGTTAATGCAAGAAAAAAAGGGGGAACTAAGGCTCGATGGACTTACGTGACATATCCATTGTTGTCAATATCAGCAGCAAAAAATTCAGACAGGGTCATGTCTCTCGACAGCACCCAGTTGGCCATGGCACGGTGCCTCTTGTCGATCCTCATCTCTGCCAAGTAGAGGAACGCCCTTGCGACAGCCAGGGTGGAAATGAGCAGCCAGGCAGATGCAAAAAGGCGCCCAGCTAGTGTCCGGAATGCATGATCCCCATAACCGACTGTAGTCACTGACATCACTGCGAGATAGACTGCATCAAGCCACCCCAGGGTCTCCACCTTCCTGAGAACCGCAGCTCCAACACCTACGCATATGGCGACAACGCCCAGCGCGAGCGCGACCTTCATGCGAATGCGCATCCTGCCCTTCTTGATGTCGAAGATATAGTTGTGGCGGTGCTTGCGTGCAGAGCTCGGGTTCTTGAGCGCAGTGATGAGGAGGTGCTCCTGCAGGTCGAGCACATAGGAGACCATCCCAGAGAGGAGGATGTCGACGAATCCGAAGCCGACGAGGACGAAGGAGACGGAGAGGAGGATGTCGACGAAACCGAAGCCGACGAGGACGAAGGAGATGGAGAAGAGCTTGGCAGCGGGGGTGGCCGGGCGTGATGTCCCCGTAGCCGATGGTGCAGAGCGTGACGATGCAGAAGTAGAGCGCGTCGGCAACGGGGTGCGTGGGCCCCGCGGAGGAGGTGAAGTTGGCCGGCGCGGCGGCGTAGAAGGTGACGCCGAGGGCGAGGTAGGCGAGCAGGAACAGGAAGGCGTGCAGCACGATGGCCGGGCGTTTGGGCGGCGCCGGCGGCTGATCCCCGCCGCGGCGGCAGCGCCGCGAGCGCCGGGCGCTGAGCGGCGCCATGGCCGGCGCGGTGCGGGAGCGGTGTAGGTTGGAGCGGCCGCCGGTGGCGACGGCGATGAAATCGAAGAGCGAGGGGGCGCCCGCCGCCGCCGCCGGCGGAGGCGGGATCCTCCGGGTCGGACGGCGGCGAGGGCGGGGACGAGGAGCATGACGGCGGGTCGAGATCGTGGCGGCCGTCGAAGGAGCCGCGGCGGTGGTGGGCGCGGTGCGGCGGCGGTGGCGGAGGGGGGCGGCGGCGGTGGGCGCCGAAGATGATGCGCTCCTTGTAGGAGGAGGCCGGGGAGGGCGGGGGGCAAGGAGGGCGGGGGTGGGGGGCAGGGGGAGGAGGGCGGGGGGCAGAAGTGGGAGACCTCCGAGTGCTCCGGCAGCGAGTGGAGGAGGTGCGTCGGCAGCAGCGGCTCCGTGTCCATGCCGCCGCGCGGGGGGCTCTCCTCGGATTCAGGTTCAGCGAGCCAGAGAGGTTGGACGGGGGTTGGATTCCACCGATTCCTGGGTTCGCCGGGGCGCGACGCTGTGGGCGGATTGAGGAGGAGGAGGAGGAGCAAGGAGACGGCGGCGGTGGGGGAGAAGACGGCGCGGCGGGAGCGGGTGGGGAAGCTGCGGCCGCTGATGATGTCTCTAGTCTCTACACGACGACGGCGAATCCCCTTCTTTTCTCCTCTTTTCTTTTCTTTTCTTTTCTTTTTTTCGTTTTGTTTTTTATGTTACGTACAAGAGGAATTTTTTTTTGTATCCGTGTAATCTCTGCTACTATTAGTACTTGCCATATTATGTGCGATTACTTGTGGTTGACTGTCCTAAAAGAAATTCATGAATCGCTCAAGACATGTCTGCAACACGAAAAGGTCACAAAAATTCCGGCCATTTTCTTATAAATGCATGGTGAGTTAATAAAGTACAAAAATAATATATGTGAAATTTGTTTTTTTTGTAAAGTTGTTGTTACCAATCCGCATATACTGCTTGCAGTTGGCCGTACGTTTTTTTTTTTTTGCCTCTGTGGGATGAATGGATGATTGAGATCCACCATGCTTCTTTATGCCACTGTGAATTTCACAAAATTTCAAATACCTATTCTTCTTTTAGGAGAATAATCGTTTGTAGCGTAAGATCTTTCGTTCAATCGTTAAAATGGTCTTCGTACCCCCTCCTTCCTAGGATATAGCTACGTTTAGGTTTTTGCAGAGTTATTTTTTTAGAGTTAAATGCATCATTAATACATAAACTTGGCGAGTGGGTGCGGTTAGATACATCATCTTTCTAATTACTCATTTAGGAACAACAACTTGACATATGAGTGCAAATAGGTCACCGACGTGACATCTGGGCAAAAGAACGCCATGTAGATAACATATGTGTACATTTTATGTTATTTTATTGTTATTTGGATTTATTTTGATATATACCAATTCGGACAAACAACAAGCTTTTTTATGATGCTAATACATAATGAACAATATATCAGAAGAATACAACAATTTGAGGATTTATATTACCACTCAAACTTTGTTAGAGGTAGGGACTGCAAATCGAGCTATGAATAAAAAAGTCAAATTTTTACTCTTATACAAACAAGGCCTACAGTGGTCCACACCAAATATATATCTTACTAGGTGATTCCCCGCGTGTTGCCGCGGGATGCGTGATAGATTTTACAGCTACTTTATTATTAAAACAAATAGTGATAGTATTTGTAGCATATTATCATACAAAATAAGATTATAAGTTTATATGATCTTGAAGTTTAAACCACACCGCTAAAGGACCATTTTGTTGATAGGAGTGTCAGTGAGAGGATGAGGTAGTACTTAGATGAGCAAACCGGCGCACAATTCTGTTGACTTCCGATTACTGTGCTCCCACCATCTTTCCAGTCCCACGCACTGAACAATCTTTCTAGCATCTGAAACTACAGGAACCCAGGTAAAACGAATGGGTTATAGCTACAGACTGATTATTCCTGAACATTTTGAAATGCCAAGGTCACTACAATCTGCCAAATCTCATAGTTCAGTTCTCGTTTCCAAAGTTCTGCACAAAGAAAGTGGAAGCAGTGAGCAACTTTGACTTAAGTTTCACCGAAGATTAAATGAACTCAAACAATCTGACATTGCATCTCACCTCATCTACTAAGCAAATACATAAAAAAAGATGGAATGATCCCATCCAACCACATCCCGTGGACCAATCACACCTTCTTTAAAAAAATATTTTTACATGTGCTACGAAAATATTGATTGTATAAATAAATCAGGGACTGACAAATTATATGTTTCTTCAAGGATCTTTCTACAAAATCTTATAAGATCTTATCTTCTCCCTGTTGCCCGAGCTCCTCAATCATCCATCCTCATCCCCACAGCTCAGGCGTGCTCGGTGAAAGGCTGGCGGCGGCGGAGCTCTTCCGTGGCTCGGCCAGGGTGGAACCTGCACAGCGCTCCCACGCCATGGCCGGCGCTCCACGCGCGGCCGGTGTGGGGCCAGCGGGGAGCGCCCGCACGGTCTAAGAAGCTGGCCCACGCCATGGCTCTTCCGGGGCGGCGTCACCGGAGCTCGCGCATGCCGTGGCCGATGGAGCCCACATCAGGGTCACGACGCGTTGGAGACGGAGCTCGCTAACCACGTACGGCGACTCGCGTGCTCATGCGGGTAGTGCCTGTTCGTCTACGTCGAAGGTGGAGCTCGACGGCTCGCACGGCCCCACACGGCTGAGGCGGAGCTCGCCCGCCCGTGCGTGGTGGCGGAGCTCGGTGGCTCACGCGGAGAGGCGCCCGCACCTCGGGGACAGTGCCCGCCAGGAGAGGCGGCGGATGGTGAGCCCGGTTGGATTTGCCTAGTGAAGATTGGGAGGGGAAGGAGCACGTCGCCGGTCGATTTATGTAGGCAGGCAAGTGGAGGCGGGGAGGCGAGCCGCTTCGGCTGGAGAAGTCGAGGGGTGGCGCGGTGGGGAGACGGCTGGTGGGTGGAGGCGAGGGGGGCATCAGCGAGATTAAGGCGCGGCGGCAGCGGGTAGAGAAGGAAGGGGTGGCGCGGGGTACGGTGAGATGACGTGGATAGCTGAGAGTAGAGAGAATTTCATGAGTGGGATGTTAGTGGGACTACTTATATAGGTATTATAGATTTGTTATATTATTTTATGTCACCTCATCAAAAATAAATAATTTTTGTAAAATATAAGATTTTGAAAAAAAATAAAATATTCTTGTTATAAGATGTTACAAACAAAATCTAAAAAGATACTACTAAACTAACCTAAATTACATAATGAGTAAAGACTTTTGCAAAAAAAAAGAAAGAAAAACTGGGTAACATATCGCTGTGACGCTGCCTACATGGCAATTTTTTTGCCTATGTGTCGTTGTGGTGACCTATTTGGACCAACATGTCAAGTTGTTGTTCCTAAATGAATAATTAGAGAGATGGTGTACCTAAATGCATCCACTCGTCAAGTTTATGTACTAATGATGCACTTAACTCTTATTTTTTAAATTTAACCAATCATATCTCAAAAATAAATTATTTTAGAATAAAAATATTATATATTATAATAGTTAGTTTCACAATAAATCTAGTAATATATTTTTATATTATTAATCTTCATAATTATTTTTCTATTTATAGTCAAAACTGAAAATATTTAACTTTGAAAAAGTCTAAACGTCGCTATATTATGGGACAGAGGAAGTATAGGTTTTGGTTGATGTTTGGGACCAAATAGATTTAATTTGCAAACTGGCTCGAGGAAGTAGTGAAGTTGACTCAATCTATCCATTTGAATTCGAGTCTCTCGTTAATCGATATGGGTGTTTATATTTTCTAGAGTTATTCTAGAACCTGTACTTTTAGAGGTAGGCGACGTATATATCGACAAGGAGCTGCTTGTTATTGATTTATCAATATTGACATCTGTTGATCCGGTCATTTGAAGATTTTTATAGGGTTTGTATTTATATATCCATAGGGACGGTGTATGTTTGAGCATCTATTTGGTGTTTTATAAATTAAAAAGGTAGACTCAACTTAAATTTGTTAGTTTCAAAATTTGATCAATAATTTGAGCACGGAAGCCGGCAAGTTAGCATTAGAAACCTTCCTCCTGATTTGTCTTATTTTTCTCCATTTCTCACCATGGCAGTTTAACCTTAGATCAAATTCATTCCAAACCCTTATTGTTTGTCACTAGATTTCTTTTGTTGATATATATTCGCTAACATGTTAAAAAATCAGAAACTTACAATAAAAAGTAGAGAGTGATAAATTTGCACCCTTGATTCTCCTCACCCCGAATAATGTGTGAATAGAAATAGAAAGAAGTAAAAAGGAGAATATTTGTCACCTTATATAGAACCAAAAACAAAAATCATGGCGTTTAAGAACGCGACGCATACACCTAAGAATACACAGGAAAGTCTTCATTATAGGCTGCTAGGCTATTTGGTGCCACAGAAACAATAATATCAAACAATATATTTTTCAAAGAGACGAAGGCGGTAACCCTTCGGACTAAGCCGCACATCAGGGACAAGATTAACGTTTGGCTGAGTAGCTTTTTGTAAATTCCGCTTCTTAGCTCTTGGGCCTAGGGCCTTGTAAACTACACATAAACTTTTTGTCCATATTTATAAAAAAGGGGGTAGGGGCCTCCCCTGCTGATTCTCGTAAAAAAAAGGAATACACACGAATAGTCTATTCCATGGAGGACTCTTAGAGAATGGGCCTGTCTTAGTAGAAGCCCTTTTAAGGCATCTCCAACAAGACACCGAAATCGTCTACCAACATGTAGATGAAAGATAATGTATTTATATTCAGCCAGGCGCTCCAAAATTGTGCTTATGGGAGAGGAAGACATTACGCCAGCTTAGTGGGGGTTTCATCTGAGTTTTATGGTATTAAATTTACTGATGTGGCAGAGGTGAGAGAAGGGAGAGTTTCATGGCATGTGAGAGGAGTTTCATGGTATTTGAGACTATGCACTAAGACTGGCCTTAGAAGCTGTGCGAGATAGACACGGATCCGTGTGCCAACGACATAAGTTTTCTACGGTTCATCGAATGAAATAATATATGTGCTAGTGACATCTCGAACCATTAAAGACGCCTTATCGCACATAAGGACCGGCAATCCACTGGGATACCCGAGTGGTGGATTTGTAGGAGGAGAATCATCGAGTCGAGAAGCTTGATGATGACACAAGAAGCAAGGTTCAGACAGGTTTGGACTATCCAGAGGTATAATACCCTATGTCCTATGTTGGGTGGTGTTTGTATTGCTTGTGATCATTAAAGTTATAGGAAGTCTGGCGAGCTTTGTGGTTACAATGGATGATATGTCCCTCTCGGTCTACCTTAGGCTGCCTTATATAAGCCGACAGTCTAGGGTTTACAAATCGGTTCCAATCTAAATCTACTACATTTACAATTAGGAAACGTATCCTACTAAATTTCTAATGATACTTAGAGATATCCACACGTGATTCGCCAGGTATACCGTGATAAATATTCGCCACGTCTTCACCAAGCTTGTCCAGCAAGTCAGTTATTCCTTGTGGGCCGGCTACCCCATGGTCAACCCACAATATTGTCAGATGTGGGCCCCAAGTCGGCTGTCATCCCTAGTGATGGTGGGCCCAGTAGTACACATATCCCACATCCTTAAGCTCACTTCACAAATAATGTATAAGTGAAGCCGGGATGGAGAGTCATTTTTAAGCAAATAATCAAAGTTTTTATATATTTTGATGATTGTAAAATTGAAGTGTGCCAAGGACATATAACGAAGTGGTTGATATGCTGGCTGCACAAGGGACAAATAATTTGTTGGCTCCTGGCTCATCTATGTCCATGAGCCATGTACCAGACCATGTGCTTAGATTTGGTTACCATCCACATGCTTGTAGCTAGATGTCAATGTAATTCAACATTTACTTTCAAAAAAGAAAAAAAAATCAACATTTCGTATAAAAAAGAGAGAGATTATGGGCCAGCGGATCTTGAGATCATGAAAGCCATGACTAACATCTGCTGAGTGGCTATATGATACTCGTAGGGTACAATTAGTCTCTAATAGATTACA
>OAMR01000463.1:235898-252590 GCA_900205405.1 Echinochloa crus-galli | reverse complement strand
AAAATCAACGTTGCCGCAACATGCCAAGAACGTAGATACAACATCATAGACAATGATCGTAACATTTCTGAAATATCAAAAATCAACAACGCCAGAAAAGAGGAAGGACGTCCTCGACGTCGTGCTGTGAAACCTTGCAACATCGGAACATCTAGATCTAGTTTCGCAACATCCGCATGAAACACTTGCAACATCCCTATGAAACATCCCAAACACGTGGGACATGCGCTTGCAACATACACCAAATCTTGCCTGCTGCACGCCATGGACACCGCCCGGAGCTTCTCTGACGGCTGGCGAGGGGAGCGGCAGCCCACGGCTGGCGTGGGGGAAGTCGTGGCGTTGTCGTTGACGCAGCAGCAGAGTAGCTCGCGCAGGAGGGACGGCGTCGGCGGCGGCGGCTCGTGGGCGGGCCCATCGGCGTCGGTTCATGGGGCGGCGACGGCGCGCCCGGAGAGAAGAGCGGCGTCGGCGTGGAGGAGCTGGCGCGGGCGTCGTTGGCAGCGTGTGTGGAGAGGAAGCCCCGGACGGATCGAGAAAAGCGGCAGCGGAGGAACCGAGGAAGCAGCTGAATTTTTTTCCGAAAAATGCGATGCGGTGCGGGAGATTTTTATCGAGGCGAGCAGAAGGTAGGCGCCGCGGAATGAATGGACGGGGTGTCCGATGCGTCGGACGCCCTATCCCAAGCATTACCGTTTTTATTAAGAACCCATGGTGCATGGACGGTTTCAAGTGAGGTGAGAAGAGGGAATGACTGAAAAATACGCCCTCAACAAGCAAAGAAGGGTTACAGACATGAAAACGCGTCGGAGCCACCTACTCAGCTACGTAGTTTAGACCACATTTATTTGTTTTTATAAATTATATCAGCTGAATTATAAGGATTATGGAGTAGTATAAATAACATAATTATTATAAAACCACAAATAATCTGAATATTCGAATAACTTTTTATCATACTCTCTTTAATAATGTATATAGTAGATTATTATAATTTAAAATAAACAGGAGCTTAGACAAGCGGCCCGGACAAGATCATCCCAGCTAACAGGCGACGACCCGATCGAGCTGACGTCTCCTGTCAGTCCAATCATGGTGAGCAAGCGCGTGGCGTGAGGAGAGGCTTTGACGATTGACGGCCGTTGGAAACAACAGCCGCACTGACAGGGCAATCATCACCGGAACGTACAGAGTACGCCACTGGACGATGCTGTGCCATGAGTCCCATCCGTTCTTTTTGAACGGAAGGAGTCCCATCCGTTCAAATTGCTACTGTACTTATTTTCGATATTTTTTGGGAACAAAAGGAACATCTTCTCTCTACCTTTCAAATAGTTCGGTGGGTGTTATGTTCCTTTTTGGAGGCGTTACATTAGAAGAGTTCTCTAAATAATGTAGCTGCTTATTTTTAGACATTTAAATATTTTGGGAAATTTTGCCATAGAACACTGGAGATACATGTAATTGGCCGGTTCACACCGCCAGACGGAGAATTTGCCAAAAGACATCACAAATTTGTGATTATTTGCGGAGACACACCGCACCGCTTATTTTATTCATATCTTAGATTTTAGCAGAGAGAAGATGCTGGAAATGTCTCCTTTGCCCTTATCTTCAACCTTTGATCGACGTCCAATCGCCCAGTCAAGTCCATTGCTGCTGCCGACATGAGCCATGTACCAGACCATGTTCTTCTTAGATTTGGTTTCCATCCACATGCTTGTAGCTAGATGTCAATGTAATTCAACATTTACTTTCAAAAAAGAAAAAAAAATCAACATTTCGTATAAAAAAGAGAGAGATTATGGGCCAGCGGATCTTGAGATCATGAAAGCCATGACTAACATCTGCTGAGTGGCTATATGATACTCGTAGGGTACAATTAGTCTCTAATAGATTACATCCCTGTCATTTGGCTTGCTTTATACCAAATCACTATATATACTATACAAATAGTCGTAAGGCTGAATATAGACCATCTAATATTCCCCCTGTTCGGCTGGCTTGTCCAGCCACCAGCCAGTAGTGTTTTTCTCTCTGAAAAACCAGCACCAGCCAATAACCACCCAGCAGTATTTTTCTCTCAGAAAAACCAGCACCAGCCAGCCGAATAGGACCATATTCAATATTCATGTTTTTACAGAAATTATGATTGATAGAACATCAACATTGAATGGAAGACTATGACCTATTGAGTATGATTTTAATTGACCATGAAACGATCCTACTTTTGGAAACTTTACTCTATAAGGCAGTCTTTAACAAACATTAGTATTTTTATTACGGGCTTGCTAGCGCCCGGACGTCCGACGGCCTTTAAAATATCGGACGGTACTGTAGCAGGTAAAATTCCCACCGCAACATGTACGTAATGTTGCATACAACATATAAATTTTTTTGAAACATTCAAAAATAACATGTGCAACATCATAAAACAATATCTGCAACATGAAAAGACATCGGTTGCAACATCAGGAACACGTACAGAAACTCACGTCGTCGGATATTATCTAGTTGCTCCGGGAGCCGAGTAAAAGTTCCCACCGCAACATCAGAGCATGTTTCATGAAACATCCAATTGCATATGAAACATCCAATTAAATTTTATACGAAACATCCAATCGAACTTAATGCAACATCAAGGCATAGCCACTGCAACATCAAAATTATGCAGCTGTAACATTGAAAAAAATTATTGTGACCAATATGCAACATCTGTAGACAGCGATTTCAACATACAAAATATAAAATCAACGTTGCCGCAACATGCCAAGAACGTACATACAACATCATAGACAATGATCGTAACATTTCTGAAATCTCAAAAATCAACAACGCCAGAAAAGAGGAAGGACGCCCTCGACGTCGTGCCGTGAAACCTTGCAACATCGGAACATCTAGATCTAGTTTCGCAACATCCACATAAAACACTTGCAACATCCCTATAAAACATCCGAAACACGTGGGACATGCGCTTGCAACATACACCAAATCTTGCCTGCTGCACGCCATGGACACCGCCCGGAGCTTCTCTGACGGCTGGCGAGGGGAGCGGCAGCCCGCGACTGGCGTGGGGGAAGTCGTGGCCCGCGGCTTGGACGCGCCGCCGGCGAACTTCGCCCCTAGCCGCGGGGGAGCAGTAACCGACGCCCGACCGCACCAGGCATCCCCGCTCCCACCCCCGCAGGCGACGGCCGGGGCCAGGCCAGGCCGCCGATGTTCGGCGCGGGCCCGCCCATTCCTCGCTGCAAGGAAGCAGCGGCCGACGGCGGAACAACTCTCCATGGCTCGTCCGCGCCTCCTCGTCGCGGCGGAGCGCCGGCCGATGACGGAGGAGCTCCGCGCGGCTCGCCCCACGCCTCATCACCGTCCTTGCTGCAAGGGAGCGGCGCACGGTGGAGGAGCTCCTCCCCGGCGGTCGGCGCAGGGGAACGCCAGATGGACCGAGGCACGGCGAGGTTGCAGGGAAGGGATAAGAACGGGGAGGCAGCAGCGCAATTGAAGAAACTTGTGGCGGTGGAAAAATGCGTCGTGGAGATAACGTGCCGTGGGACCTGCGTCCGTTTTTTATCCCCCGTCCGGACGCCCGCACAGGAGCATTACCGGAGAGAGATTGCAAAGTTTGTTCACTCCAATTTCTCGAACTTTACAAAGTCCAACAGTTTATTGATCATCCAAAGAATTCTAGACCCCTAAACTCGCAGGCTCACAGCGTCCCCGTTACAAACACCGCGATGGCTACCTGCTTGCGGAACTTGGCATCCTCCGCGGCCAGCGGCGACGCCCTGCGAAGCTTCCGGAACCCATACTCGCAGGTGGAGGGGGCGTCCAGCACCCCGGCGAGCGTCGCCGCGGCGTCCCCGTTCGTCCCCGAGGCGATGCCCTTCGCCGCCTTGCCGATCCCGGCGAGCGCCTCCGAGTACGCCTTGGCGCACGCGCGGAGGCAGGCCACCCGCCTCCTGTCCTTCTCGGAGCTCCGCAGGTGGTGGGCGATGCGGTCGGCGGTGCGCTCCGCGGTCGCCGCCGTGATCTTGGCCGCGATGGCGGCGAGGCCGCGGTGGTCGGCGGTGGCGCTGCCGTTGTCGGCGTGGAAGAACTTGACGCAGTAGTCGTAGCGGACGACGTGCTTGTGGTGCCCTGCGGTCAAGGACCGGCAGACGTCGTGTACGGCGGAGGCGTCGGACGCCGAGCAGGCCAGGCCGAGGAGGAAGACGAGGGAGGCAGTAGCTTGCAGAAGCTTCATGGTTTGCATTGGTTTCCTTGGTTCGATAATAATCAGTGAAGGGCAGGAGGTTGAAGACAAGGGTAGTGTGGACATTTTCAACACCTTGTCTCACCTGAAATCTGAGAAATGTATAGAATAATCGGTGCGGTGTGTCTGGCAAAGAACCTAAAATTTGCGGTGTCCTTTGGCAAATTCTCCGTCTGGTGGTGTGAACCGGCATATTACATGTTTCTTCGGCGTCCCACGGCAAAATTTCCCGAATATTTTTTATACATTTTAATTTTGAAAAGTAGCAGTAAAATAATGATATAGTTTAGCAAAAATGTATGTGCATATGCTCATATTAATTCTTCTAACTAACAGAAACAGAAATAAAAATCAGAGGAGGTTGAGAAAGTACCCTTGGGCTGGGCCATTGCCAAAGGCAATGGTTGCGTTTTTTAGCACTAGGTACTCAACTAGTCTTACTTGAAGTAGTCAATTTAAGCTCGTGTAATAGACTAATGGTGAGTTATAGCAGTGCAGTCCCTTGAACGGCCTTCTGAAAGTAGTCATACAGGTGCCCACTAGGAAGTGTTGTATAGACCAAGATGGCCATCGAGAAGTAGTCGTACGTGCATGCGAGGGCCACTGGGAAGTAGTTGTAGTAGTCGCATAGTCATACACTCCAAAAAACCTTGTCGCCAGACTATCTTAAGTAGGATCACAAGACAGGGAGATTCAGAGCCTGCTCACGCAAACTGTGTGCGTGCAGAGTTGCGCTGAGAATGCAAAGAGCAACAACAAAAATTATGGGAGAAAATGAGAGGTTTCCTGAGCAGAGTACATAGAGAGTTTAGTCGTGCATGTATACTAGAGGAGGAAGAGTCTCCTTATATAGGTGCCTAGAAGGGGAGGAGATAGGATGAACATAGACAGGGCTGCCCTGCAGTAATTGAATTGTTACTAAACGTCAGTTAGTAGTCCTTCTAAGGGCAATCCCAACCCAATGACTAGGATGATGTCCATGGCACTAAATAAGGTGCCATGTAGGATAAAAGATGATGTGGCAGGTGAGTTAATGAAGAAAGAGGAGGAAACCGGGTCTTACATGAGACAGGGTTTCTACACGCTATCCAAGACAAGATGAGAGAGGAGCAACATTTAATTTAGTCATGGAGCATCAGTGTCTGTTTTGAAAAGGTAGTGTCTTTGTACTAATTTCTTGATGATGTGAAGACTATGGACATCACTGCTAGTGTCTTGAGTTGGGACTGCATAAGTAATGACCATGATCGGCAATAAATGTCACGGCAAAACATTCACTTACCTCACCATTGTGGCGTCGCGTTGTGGCTCAGACACAGCCACGGCCTGGCCCAACAAGTGAGCACATGTGGCAGATAGTCCATCTGCTCTAGCCAACTTTACAAGCGGTGTGCAGATAGTCCATCTAATAAATTAGTTAGGATTGTCTTCCATCCAGAACTTTATGGTTAATAATTTATTTCTAGCATTAAATGGTGGATCATTTTAATTGTTATTAGATTAATTATGACTAAATAGGCCATGCCCAATGAATCCAACATATTTAACCGACTGGGAGGTTGCGGCAGCTATTCATGTGTGCTAAGGAGTTTACCTGGGGTTGTGATTGAGATCGAGCGATTTCATAAGATAGATTGTCAGGCATAGATGACTATTTTTCTGGCAGCATGATTGTAATATCAAGTTTCTAAGTAGACAAATAAACAATACGAAGAGATGCTCCTATATGAAGATAAAAGAACACGTTTGAAGCAAAGATGTTGAAGAAGTTCAAAGCTTAGGCCCTGTTTGGTTCAAGGTGACTTTTTTAGGTGACTTCTACTGACTAAACTTTAGTTAGTTGTTCTGTTTGGTATATAACTAGTTGGCCTGAATAAAGACCATACTACCCTTCATCCATTTCCCATCCCATGCAGCCACCACCACCTCCTCCTCCACCTCAGCGAGCAAGCCCACGCCCAGGCGCCGCCGGCAGCCACCGTGGGCTCCCCGCCTGAGCCCGCCGACCAGCGCCGCCGCGCCAGGGACGCCGAGCTCTTCGCGTTGGCCTTCGCCACGCGTCCCATCACTGCGCGCACCGCGCCGGCTAGGGGAGGGAGCAGGGGATCCGCGCTCAACCGCACGGCGTGCCGCCCGGCCGGCCGCCGCGCTCCATCGCCCGGTCGTCGCTTGACGTCGAAGCCGGAACACGCCATTGAGGAACGCGAGGAGGAGGCCAAGCCGGCGCTAGCGGTGGAGGAGAAGCGGCGCGGGTGGAGAGGAGGGTAGGGGCGGCGACGCGGCTGCAACCCACGGCCCCACCCCGTTCGCCGCCCTTCTCTTCCGCCGGTTCGGCATCTCCCCCGGCGTTGCCGTCGGCGAGGAGGCCTCCATCATCGATGACGTCGAGGAGGAGGAGGAGGAGGAGGAGGATGTGGAATTGTGGATGCGACGGAGGAGGCTCGGCTCGGCTCGGCGCGGGAGGGAGGGAGGTGGCGGCCGTGGTGATGAGGGTAGTGGGGGGAAAAGTCAGTAGAAGTCCCAAGAAGTCACCAAAATGGAGCTTATGGACTTATAGGGTAGGGACTAAAGTTTAGTCCCTTTTAGTCACCTGTTTGGCATTTTTGGGACTAAAAGGGACTAAAGTTTAGTTGAAAAAAAGTTAGGGTAACCAAACAGGGCCTTAGTCTTTCTAATTGTTTTTTTTTTGTAATTAAAAAACTATTAGGCCCGGTCGCTCTCCCCTTGAGGGCGACGCGGGCGGATCCCGCGCCACCGCCGCTCCCCTAGCTCCACCCAAGCGCATCTCCCGCCCCGCCGCCGCCCGAGCTTCCGTCGCCTCCGCGCGCGGCGTGAGGACGGTGGTGGCGGGGCCATCCCCTCCTTTTTTTCTTCTTCTTCTCCCGCTCCTCTCCGTGAAGTCCTCGGCGCCCGGTGTCCTCGCCGGTGCGCGGCTTCTTCACGCGGGCATCGTCGCGGCGGCGTCCTGTGGGGCGGCAGAGGTGCGCGATCGCCGGGCCGGCGGCCTCGCCGGGGGTGGTTGGATCCGGGGGGCGGCCCTAGATCTGTTCTCGCCCCGGCGGCCGGCCGGCGCCCTTGAGCCCGCTGCGGCTCTGGCGCGGTCTTGACGCCGGCGGCCGGATCTGGGAGAAGGGGCGTCCTCTCTTCCCGGATCTGTCGGCGGTCGGCCGCGTGCCCCCGGCCGGCGCCTGGCGCGGCGTCGGGTCGGCCGGGTCTTCCCCGTCCCCTGCGGCTGCTCGGCCTCCAAAGTGGTGTTGAGGCTGGGGTCCGTCTGCCTGCGGCTACACAAGAAGAGGTGGCACGGGTGGAGCGGCGATCTGATCCAGAGCCTTCATCGCTTCGCGTCGCTCCCCATGGGGACAATCTGGGCGGATTTCGTTAGCTGTCGTGCAGCTGCCTTCTCACGGGTTGGTGCCGTCCCTTTACCGGCGGAACCTTGCTCCGGGTGGCGGTGTTCGTCGACGGTGGTCGGAGTGCGTCTTTTCTTGCGATGGCGGAGTCCTGTGGCTGTGCGAAGATACGGTGTCCTTCAGGTGTGGGCGACTGTGGTGACGGTGGTGATGGCGATCTGGGGGAAATCCTTGTCTGGCATGTGCCGGACCGGTGGCTGGGATGTGTTGTGACACACACCTTGTTGAAGGCGCTGCTGAAGTCGTTGGTCAGACCGTCCCCTGTTATGTCCGTGGTTGATCAATAACTGGGTGAAAGCCTAGCCTGATTTCTCCAGGCCGGCGGCGGCAGTGCAGGCACGTCGTCGAAGTTCTTGGTTGCCAAGGCCATGTGGACACTATGTTTGGTATTCAGCGCAGGGCAAAGGAGGCATTGGATGGCGTAACAGTTCGGAGGTTGGTTAGCATTATCTGCACCAAGTCTTTGTGCTGTTGCCTTCGAATAAACATCATTGGTGGCTGGTGTCCAGCGTTTTCAGTTCTTTGTAAGGTCTGGTAAACGTGTTATAGCGATCTTGGTGGTCGTGTAGGACTACTTGACCCCATGATAGGATGTAATTTTCTATTGTAATTTTCTTATTTCGTTTGGCCGTAGCCGTTCTGGTCAAGGCCGGGTAATACATTATCCATTATCTAAAAAAAATTGTTTTTGTAGTCTTTTAGCTGTCTATCTTGTTTGTTTCTAGGTGTGAGTTTTTTAGTCTAAAAACTGAGATGCCAGATTTATATCATTTATGTTAAAAAACCTTTCAAGTTACAATTTACTATATCATTATTCTAAATCGAATTGATCTAATTCTAATTAAGTTTATAGAAACATATGATAGCATCTACAATATTGAATAGATGTGTTATCATCATATTTCATGACGGAAAACAAGTTGTTTGGCTACAACTAAAACTATTGCTATATTTGTTATAAATTACTATTCTTGAATTACTTATTATTTAACCATTTGTATTATTTTAAAAATATATATACATATTATTTGTTTTGTTTTTTATAATTTAATTTATCATCAAAGGTATTTTAAACATTATACTTATTATTTCATATATTTAGATTAATTTTTAAATAAAATACATGATCAGATATTATGAAAAAATCAATATATTAAATGAAAACTTAGAACGGTTGGAGTATAGATTTAGACGGAGGAAGGGATCGGAGTACTTACCCAACATATGCTCCCTAAGTCCCCGTCAGTCGCTTTATCAACGATCTCATTTGCCATCACAAACTGCTCCGGCTGGCCATTGGTGGCTGCAGTGATTCGACAAGCAACTGCCTGCCTGCCTAGCGCATACACGCGACAGCTCCCCTCCTCGCACATGGGCCATCTGCCATATGCGTTCGTTCGTTCCATAGTTTAAGGAGCAACAGAGTAATTTTATAACTAATATATAATCTAACTAATTTATACAATCCTAAATATAATATCCGTCGCAAAAGTCAGATTAACCAATTAAGTATATATGCAGCGGCGCGTGCAGTGATTTGGGGAGCTATATTTTGCCTTTGCGTACTGCCGCGCTGATGGTGATGGTATATGTGTATTATTGGTGCTTTCCTTGTGCAAGTGAGCGACCAAAGCTGGGCATAAAAACACACCGCTAGCATGACGTATCCCTCTTGCAAGTACAAGTCAAAACGTCCCGCTCACACTCGTGGATAAGGTCTTTCGTCGACGCACCTTGTTTTGAGGACCAAATTAAGGAAGGAAAATGAAAAACTGAGGATCGAAGATTCAAAGCTAAGAAGAAAGCAAGAATCCACTCAGAACCTTCGAACGAAAAACGCTTGATCATGTATTAAGTGTTAGATATGTTTCAAATTCATATCTACGATATAGGCCAGGCTTGGGCCGGAGCGAAGCAGAGGCCCATCATGCTGTGGTGTCTCTCAGAAGTGCACAGTTTAGTCCCACCTTAGTAACGCAACCAAGCATGGGTGTGTGAGCCGCCTATATATATGTAAGCCTATGTAGACGGTAACGTAAGACAAGACAAGGCAAGACAGATAAGCCATGTATCATCCATACTTGTAAACTCTCCTCAACAGTGATTCTCTTCCGTGGTTTTTTCCCGTATGGGTTTTTTCACGTTAAACCGTGTCTCGTGTTCGATCTTGTTTTCGCATTATTTGCTAACAAGTGGTATCAGAGCTTGGCACGAGATTATCTAATAAAAAAAAAATCGCTGCCGTTTGCTGTTGCGCGAGTCCAGCGCCGCAGAGAAAAAATTGTTGTGCTACTGCACGTCGGTAGGAGATATTGAGATTATTATTTGATCACTTTGAGTTAATTCATTTGATGTTTTGACAACATCGTTCATGCCAGCCTAGTGGTTTCTTTTACTCCTATGGAGTTGGTTAATTGAATGTGAAGGTTTTGCTCTGAATTGAGTTCGAGGTGGAGGATTCTAAGTGCAACAGAGGAAGTTTTGTTTGACTAGATACTACAGTGTTTTGTATTGCGGGAGCAGTACGTTTATTGCTGTCTTTGCTCGTGTTGAGGGATCTAGTTCAGAGTTGCTGCATAGATACTATAATGTTTTGTACTGGCCAGCATTCAGTACATTTATTGTTCAAGGTGGAGACGTCCACTCATGACTGCACTACTGCAGGGTCTATTGCAGAGGTTTATACTCCGTTGGTTGCACATTTATGCCTACATCTAAACAGTGTTTGAATGCAGTAATTGACCATATCATGGAATTTAGTTTCTTCCACAACTGGCAAGTGTATTGTACGTGATGGATACACGTGCTGGTTGCTCTTGCAAGAGCGTTGTTTTGCCAAGTTTAGTGTTCCTGGTGGAGCATATATTGTTCCATGAGATGAGTTCTTCACTGGATATTTATTTAATACCACAGGTGATATTAAGACTTTATGTCGTCGTTTGATGATTGAGCGTTATTACCATTTGCTTTTAAGGTCAGTTGCACAGACTCAAACTTTTGCTGGGATTATGAATTTGTTGAAGGCCCAGATTATTCATCTGCTTTGTTGATAGCTGTGTGATTTTGGACCTATTGGTTATTGGCTCAATTTTTGCTTCCTATGAAGTGTTGGAAAGAATACTCAAGTGATCTTACTCATTGGTTAGTCCGATGGACATTGGCATTCAAGATTTGAATATGGAGGTTTATTATTCGTCTACAAGAGGAATTTGTCTCAAGGTGGAGTTTGTTGGATATGTTCCAAATTCACATCCACGATATAGGCCAGGCTTGGGCCAGAGCGAAGCGGAGGCCCATTGTGCTGTGGTTTTCAGAAGTGCACAGTTTAGTCCCACCTTGGTAACTGTTGACGCAAAATCTGCAGTTCACGCCAAGCACACAGCAAGCCGAATCAGCTGGCTTCACACTTGGCTCGAGCGTTCAGTTCCTGGAAGCGTGCCAGTCAATTTTCCTGAAACTGACAAAGGAAGAAAAAATGTTTAGATACAAAAACCTGGAACGTGTCGGTCGGTACCAGACAGTTCCATATTTGCGGCTTGCAAAGCCAATCTTGATCGATATATAGCAGCTCGGAGATCTTCCAATGGTCGCCGCCGAACGAGACCCAAACGGCAACACCCTCGAGAGGGAAGAGTAAGCACCGTTGCCCGACCCTAGGAAGGATCAAAGCTTACGCCTGAAGATCATGTCCGACGAACCGAGAGCGCCTGTTCCTATGTCGCTCGCGCCCATCCACAACCCACGCTTCGCATCCACCAAAGCTATCCACAGGGCTCCATATGCAACCTGCAGCACCACCCGACACCTCGGGGAGATTGGTTCTCTCAATGATACGCCAAATCTCATATCGCCCCTCAATGGAAGACACTGGACTGACCAAATTGGGATAGAATTCATGAGCCAAATGGAGGAAGCTTGATACCGAAAGGGAGCAGCTTGGTTGGCGAAGTGCAGATCGGAGGCGGCGCCACCCGCATGACGACGCCGCAGGCAAGAGCTCCTCCCTCCCCCTAATCCGCTCTGCCCACAGGTCAAAGCAGACGGAGGACCAAGGCAGGGCGGAAAGAGGGGCTCATGCCGTCCCAGCGCCGCCGCCGCAGCATCTCCCCGCCGGAGAACCGGACCCCCGACAACCACCGCTGGATCCCAACGCCGCCAGGCCGAAACGGCCGCGCTAGTGCCATCCTCCTGCCGCCCACCGGAATCCCACCCCGACGGGGAGAGGCGGAGATGTAAATTGAGTCCCTTGATCTGTGGTAATTGTCTGAGGAATTCCAAATCTGTAAATGATGTGCTCTTTGACAAATTCAATCATATTTTCTGATGCTACCTTTTTCAATGGAATTGCCTCAACCCACTTGGTAAAATAATCTGTTGCTAAAAGTACAAACTTATGCCCCTTGCTCGATGGAGGATTTATTTGGCCAATCAAATCTATTCCCCATCCTCTGAATGGCCATGGCTTGATAATAGGATTCAAAGCCGATGCTGGAACTCTCTGAATGTTTCCAAATTTCTAACAGTCTTGACATCCCTTATAATATTCAAAGCAATCTTCCAACATTGTCGGCCAGTAATATCCAGTTCTTCTAATAACCCACTTCATTCGGTAAGCCGATTGATGTGCTCCACATAATCCATCGTGCACTTCTCCTATCAGCTTTCTTGCTTCTTCTTGATTTAAGCATTGTAACAACACTCCATCCAATGATTTCCGAAATTTTGGGATGCGCGCCACGATCAAGAACTCGACGACACGATTAAAGGACTCGAAAAGGTGGCGCAAGGCCGGTTTGTTGTATGATTGTCCGGTCTCTATTACAATTGTCATGGGTTTATATTTATACCCAGACTTTGACACGATTCCTAATCGACTACGATTACAAAACGTTTATTTCCAAAGAAATACATCAAAATGCCGTATTCATCTCGCATTCTTTATCAATCATCAATCTCCTACTTTGGCTCAGTTGATGACCAGACAATCGGCTCTTTGCCCCACACTATTTCTGTTGCAGCTACCTCTTCATTGTCCTCATACTCATCTTCTTGATCTGCTCTTTCGAGGAATTGGTTGTAAATATCGGCTACATCATTTTGCTTGGCAAATCTACCATATTTCTTGAGGCCATATGCTTGGTTACTCATCAATGTCAATTTCTTTGACAACTGACTTAGATCTTCAAACTCCATACCGAACAGCTTTTCACGAATTGCAGGTAGCATCCCAGTCACAGCCATACTAGCCAACTGATCATCTGGAATATTTAGAGAAAAGCACATATTCTTTGTCTCCCTGAATCTTCTGAGGAATTCTGTCGGTGTTTCATTAAATCTTAGACAGGAACGATATTAGAGATCCAATCCGCGTATTTACATGGCCGAATGAAATTTGCATCTAGTAATCTTTCAATCTCTTTTTTCACATCGGCCAACACTTCTTCCTTGTAGATTTTTCGGGGTGGCTGTTTGTAAGGTTTATAACCAGGCTTGATTGGCAACCGATGCTCAACAATAGAACGGTCTAGACCAGGCATCTCCGAATAATCCCAAGCAAAGCAGTCTTTGTATTCTCTTAATAATTTAATCAACTCTTCTCTGAAAACTGAATCTAAGTTTGCACTGATGAATGTCGGCCTTGGTTTGTCACCATCTCCAATGTCCACTTCTTCTAGCTTATCAGCCGACACAAATCCACGTCCTAACTTCCCGTCAGTTCCATCAATTGGATTCTCCATTAAAAATTACTATGAGAGCCGACTGCTTCGATCGGCTGTTGATCACTGCTGGCTGGTGCAACAGGACCTTCTCCCCAGTCTTTGCCTGAGAAACAATCTATGCCTTGATATTCCCAAAAAGCTGGTTCCATATTTGCCACGCTTATTGAATCATCTGCTTGGACAATTTCCACCTCATCATCTATCCACTGAATGAGCTGTTGATGCATGGTGGATGGGATACAGCAATTTGCATGGATCCAATCTCTTCCAAGCAGCAAGCTATATGCCCCTTTGCCCTCAATGACAAAGAAAGTTGTGAGCAGCACTTTGGATCCAATCATCAGTTCTACATGAACACAGCCTTTGGTGTCTGAAGGATTTCCAGCAAAATCGTTTAGAATTATGCTCGTTGGTGTTAAATCTCCAGGGCCCATGCCAAGCTTCCTAAATGTAGTATATGGCATCACATTCACAGCAGCTCCACCATCGACGAACATCTTGGTTAAAGGCTTCCCATTGACAAATCCTTTCAAATATAGTGGCTTCATGTGTCGATTCTGGATTGGCTTTTCAAAGACAGCTTGCTTATTGAGCATCAATTGTGCCATTAGCTGTTCGACTTCATCTACCTCTGACAACGCTTCCTCCTGCACAACTTGATCAGTGGGAGCCATAAATTCATTCGGCAAAAAGCATACCATGCATGTAGGAGCCGAATGACTATGTTCGTCAGGCCTGTCTTTTGGGAGCCATATCGATTTCATCCTAGGTCTTGCTTGCTTTAATTCTTGATTCCTCAGGCGTTGAACTCTTCTCTTCTGACTCCTTCTTAAACCAGGTGGACACCACTGTCCTTTTTGCCAAACATATTCACGGTCTTCTTCCTCATGATCAATCCATCTGCAATCAGCATGTCTCTTTCTTGGTTGATCATCAAAACGCCGATCATCACTAAGATGCACCCTACCAATTCTTTCATGGACAGATCGGCGATTGACAGTTTCCTGCCTATATTCATCATGCCTATCATTGCATTCAGGACAATTATTCCATGTGGGAAGCTTCAAACCTTCGTTCCAACAGTGTCTGAAGAATGCACACCCCCAATGCGCGCGTTCCTGCTCTCGAGCATATTCCTCTTGTTCCTTCCTATACTCTTGTTCCTCCCTATATCTTTCTTCCTCTTCACGTCTATGCCTTTGGTAACGCTCCTTTTCTTGCTGACGTTGCCATTTGTTAAGGAGGATACGTGTAAGAAAGATATAGGGAAGAACAAGAGGAGTATGCTCGAGAGCAGGAACGTGCGCATTGGGGGTGTGCATTCTTCAGACACTGTTGGAACGAAGGTTTGAAGCTTCCCACATGGAATAATTGTCCTGAATGCAATGATAGGCATGATGAATATAGGCAGGAAACTGTCAATCGCCGATCTATCCATGAAAGAATTGGCAGGATCACTCATCAGCCTTTTTGCTTCTTCATGGTTTAAGCAATGTAACAACACTCCATCCAGGGACTTATAATACAAATTATCATCAAGAAGAACAAACTTTAAAGCTTTATACCTGAGCTTTCAAGAATGTCTTCTGTGAGCAGCAGGCAAAATTCCGAGCCTGGTGCATCTAGCACCTCTAAGAGGAGGTTATTTCCTTCTTATTCCATTTTATGATAATGCAATCACTCTTATCTTGTTTGCCCTTACACAGGAGAATCGATGATGATCTTCCAGAAGACCTGATTCATCAGGTTGTCAACTTTCAACTTATCCTGGAAGATAAGAATCAGGAGATTGATCGAATTTCCAGGGAACGTGACATTGCTCGGAAGCGAGCTGCTGGTGAGTATCTTCTTATTCCTGATCTTGTTTTTCCTTCTTGCTTTTGCTCACTCTTTCTTTTTAGCTCTGGAAAAACAACTTCAGACTCTGGAAGCCGCCGTCGCCAGGCTTGCCTTTACGGCCAATGCAACAGGCAGGACGGCCTTGGATCGGGTGAACAATATCAACCAGATCCTTCCTGATATCTTCAGGGCCGGTATGGGTTATGGTGCAGCACTTGCCTTCAACGCTGTGCGGATTCATTCCGGCGTTGATTACAGTAGATTCGACGTTTGTGAGCGGGGCCTGGAACGTGAAGTAGAGCATTCCATGGAGGACATGAAAGAAGCGGGAACAGATCTGGCCGATTCTTTCAATCATGATCTCCCGATTAGGCATAGGATTGGGTGGATCAACTAATCCCCATTGTAATCTTGTGCCTTCCTTCTTGTAAATGGTCTAACCAATGGAAGTCTTTTGTTTAATTTCTGGAATCACTCCGTGATCGATGTATATATTTTTGTGCTAAGGGCAATACACTCTAGTATTGGCCATTTTCCTTTTGTTGGAATTTTTTGTTCTGAAGGCGGCTCTTTCCCGAATGCCGGCTATTTGACTCCATGCTGATGACTAGCATACTAATCAACGATCAATTTCAATACTGGGATAATATTTCTTCAAATATCTTCCATTTATCCACGTAAGGAAAAGCGCACTGCCGACCGCATGACGTCATCGTGATGAAAGATCAGTTTTTAATTACATTACCGTTATAGCATTTAACCTCAACCGATTAACGAGAATTAAGATTCGTAAACGTGAAAGCACGATCGTAGATCTCTAATAAACAAGAATGCATAGGTTAAAAGCACTAGTCTACCGCATGTCTAGGTACTTTCGATCCCGTCGAGCATAAAACCAAACAAATTAATCCACCGCATGATACAATTTGTTTGAAATCACACCAACAACCAAGATTAGATCAGTCCACCGCATGACATACCCTAAACATGGAAGGCTAAAAGCATTCATTATTTAAAACAAAGCTACGAAGCGCATTTCACTCGTTAAGGGACTGCCGAATACGGCTAGATAGCCGATTCGGGTTCCATGAAGAAGGAACAAGCTTCGTCAACGATGATAGACCTATCAGATCGATCTCGAGCTCTAATCCACCGGATGATTAGTTCTAAAACGACACAAAAACCTGCATCTACCGCATGATACCCGGCTCTGTCAAGATCCATACAAAACCAACAAGTTTGAACCCGCGACACGTGGCAATCTAGATCGACTCGAATTCGGCTATGTAGAGAGAACGTGATCATGCCTTGCAACGAGTCGAGACCGAACCTAACCGATCTAGATTGGGCAAAAAGAGTGTTGTATGAATTAAACATAAAGTAAAACCCAAATAACACAAGGTAATTCTTTCACAAGGAAATCAAATAATTTGTCTGCCTTAGTCACATCAAAATCATATGTGCCCTTGGT
>OAMR01000463.1:222887-235840 GCA_900205405.1 Echinochloa crus-galli | reverse complement strand
ACACAGGAGAGTCGATGATGATCTTCCAGAAGACCTGATTCATCAGGTTGTCAACTTTCAACTTATCCTGGAAGATAAGAATCAGGAGATTGATCGAATTTCTAGGGAACGTGACATTGCTCGGAAGCGAGCTGCTGGTGAGTATCTTCTTATTCCTGATCTTGTTTTTCCTTCTTGCTTTTGCTCACTCTTTCTTTTTAGCTCTGGAAAAACAGCTTCAGACTCTGGAAGCCGCCGTCGCCAGGCTTGCCCTTACGGCCAATGCAACAGGCAGGACGGCCTTGGATCGGGTGAACAATATCTAGAGCGTAAAACCAAACAAATTAATCTACCGCATGATACAATTTATTTGAAATCACACCACCAAACAAGATTAGATCAGTCCACCGCATGACATACTCTAAACGTGGAAGGCTAAAAGCATTCATTATTTAAAACAAAAGCTACGAACGCGTTTCACTCGTTAAGGGACTGCCGAATACGGCTAGATAGCCGATTCGGGTTCCATGAAGAAGGAACAAGCTTCGTCGATGTTGATAGACCTATCAGATCGATTTCGAGCTCTAATCCTCCGGATGATTAGTTCTAAAACGACCCAAAAACCTGCATCTACCGCATGATACCCGGCTCTGTCAAAATCCATACAAAACCAACGAGTTTGAACCCGCGACACGTGGCAATCTAGATCGACTCGAATTCGGCTATGTAGAGGAACATGATTTTATCGTGCAAAGGATTAAAACCGAACCTTAATCAATCTAGATTGGGCAAAAGAGTGTTAATATGAATTAAACATAAAGTAAAACCCAAATAACACAAGGTAATTCTTTCACAAGGAAATCAAATAATTTGTCTGCCTTAGTCACATCAAAAATCATATGTGCCCTTGGTTTGTTTGATCCATTTCTGATTCACTGTAACTGGCTCTTTGCCCCATAGCACAGTTTAGTCCCACCTTGGTAACGCAACCAAGTACGGGCGCGTGATCTTCCTATATATATGTAAGCCTATGTAGACGGTAGGGTAAGACAAGACAAGACAAGACAAGGCAAGACAGATAAGCCATGTATCATCCCTACTTGTAAACTCTCCTCAACAGTGATTGTATTCCGTGGTTTTTTCCCGTATGGGTTTTTCCACGTTAAACCGTGTCTCGTGTTCGATCTTATTTTCGCATTATTTGCTAACATTAAGGGCGATCTGGGAGAAGCCAAATGAAGGGCGACAAAGCAAAGGTTACACAAAAATACGAATGAATAATTTAAATTTCAGCGTACATTAAACTTGGTCATATAATGCGTCCAAGTAGGTAGCTAGCCATGCTTACACTTATGCTCTTCAGTTAGTATATTTTTCACTTGTTTTGGGTTGTGTTGTCATCAACCATTAAAAGGGACGATCTACCACTTTAGGGGCATACGTGATTCTGATGATTATGAAAGCATACTTAATATATGATTAACATATTTGCTAATAATGTGCAGGCTGAGATTAGGTCTACTAGATAAAACAAGAGAGAAGACACCAAAGCCAGGATAAACGATAAAGAGAGAAATGCAGATGATTTGTTGACCTGAGAGTTTTGATCTGATCAAATGGGATGGAATTTTACACAATAATGTATTGCTTGTCACAAGCTTTGCAAATTCCATAATAATCCCTCCTAGCGGCCCCATCCGCCAGGTAATTTTTTCGTCAAACTTTTGACAACCGATAAATCCACCAGTCGTTGAAACATAACCCCTTCTAGCGACCCCACCTATCATACCTTTTTTCGTCAAACCTTCTGCCTCGCTTGTCTGTCTGTAGTATGGAATCGTCGAGTTCGTAACCGACATGGTCTCCGGTCAACTATCTGTTATACATCTTATTTTTTATTAAACGTGTGTGTCGCAGGTACGTTCTTCTCAGTAATTACAAAAAACTCCCTATTATCCCACATAGTGTGTTATCAGGCGAACATGCCTAGGCTACCTGCTGTTTCATGTGTTGCTTCCATAGTTCCATGTTCCATCCCATGTGCCCACCTTAATTTCAAGGAGAAAAGAGAGCGGGAAGAAGCTGTTATCATACATGTTAAACTGATCGCATCTGCAGCGCTTACATGCTTTTTTTTTTCACCGTCACCGTGCAGCCAGATGAAGCTACAAGCAGTCGGTGTCAGGTGCACATGTGCACTACTCAAACAAAATGAGGGGCTGATTTGTCTTGTTCTACAGAATATGCGTTCTTCCCTCTTCTCGATCGATTGACAGAGCTCACACACATTGTACCAGAAGAAATATTGCAAGTTGAAAGGAATTTCCTTCATTTTGCAACAGATGTAGTTATCTGATCCAGATGCGATAAGTTTAACATCTGTTTTTGACAAAAACCGTGATAGATGGGGGCGGTGCCCATGGGTCGGTTTTCATGAACAATGGCAATAAAATTCTACTGCTAGTGATGAGGACAGAGGCCAACATGAACCTGTCGATGCATGATGATGATGGTGTAAAGACACATGCACTAATTTCTCCGTTTCTTTCTTCCAAGTGTCGAGGATCAAGCTACAATGAGAGACGTACAAGAGCTTCTCGACAAATCCAATACTCATTGACTCACTTGTTTTGGGTTGTGTTGTCATCAACCATTAAAAGGGACGATCTACCACTTTAGGGGCATACGTGATTCTGATGATTATGAAAGCATACTTAATATATGATTAACATATTTGCTAATAATGTGCAGGCTGAGATTAGGTCTACTAGATAAAACAAGAGAGAAGACACCAAAGCCAGGATAAACGATAAAGAGAGAAATGCAGATGATTTGTTGACCTGAGAGTTTTGATCTGATCAAATGGGATGGAATTTTACACAATAATGTATTGCTTGTCACAAGCTTTGCAAATTCCATAATAATCCCTCCTAGCGGCCCCATCCGCCAGGTAATTTTTTCGTCAAACTTTTGACAACCGATAAATCCACCAGTCGTTGAAACATAACCCCTTCTAGCGACCCCACCTATCATACCTTTTTTCGTCAAACCTTCTGCCTCGCTTGTCTGTCTGTAGTATGGAATCGTCGAGTTCGTAACCGACATGGTCTCCGGTCAACTATCTGTTATACATCTTATTTTTTATTAAACGTGTGTGTCGCAGGTACGTTCTTCTCAGTAATTACAAAAAACTCCCTATTATCCCACATAGTGTGTTATCAGGCGAACATGCCTAGGCTACCTGCTGTTTCATGTGTTGCTTCCATAGTTCCATGTTCCATCCCATGTGCCCACCTTAATTTCAAGGAGAAAAGAGAGCGGGAAGAAGCTGTTATCATACATGTTAAACTGATCGCATCTGCAGCGCTTACATGCTTTTTTTTTTCACCGTCACCGTGCAGCCAGATGAAGCTACAAGCAGTCGGTGTCAGGTGCACATGTGCACTACTCAAACAAAATGAGGGGCTGATTTGTCTTGTTCTACAGAATATGCGTTCTTCCCTCTTCTCGATCGATTGACAGAGCTCACACACATTGTACCAGAAGAAATATTGCAAGTTGAAAGGAATTTCCTTCATTTTGCAACAGATGTAGTTATCTGATCCAGATGCGATAAGTTTAACATCTGTTTTTGACAAAAACCGTGATAGATGGGGGCGGTGCCCATGGGTCGGTTTTCATGAACAATGGCAATAAAATTCTACTGCTAGTGATGAGGACAGAGGCCAACATGAACCTGTCGATGCATGATGATGATGGTGTAAAGACACATGCACTAATTTCTCCGTTTCTTTCTTCCAAGTGTCGAGGATCAAGCTACAATGAGAGAGACAAGAGGTTCTCGACAAATCCAATACTCATTGACAAGTAGTGGCCAGCTTCTAGTGTGACAGTTGACGGTTTGTGTTGCTCGTCTTTAATTTGCCACACATCCACTCAATACCAGTGAGAAAATACAAAATGGCTAACCGAAATAACACATTTAGACCAACTTCCAGAAATTGATTCTTTTTATGGTTCCATCCTAGAAATAACGGAGCTCAAGTTTTAGTCCCAACTCCAATGATGATGACAAAGCAACAGCCCAGAAGAGTTTGTTGCTTAGAAATCCACAGCTGTTTGGAGCATGTGGAGGCCCAATATTGGCCCAGTCAATGTCACACTCGTTTTTGCAAACATCAAGCAATCAGCAAATGTTTCTCAAAAAAAAAAAGGCAATCAGCAAATGATTCGAAGGAACAGCAGGTCCAGAGAGAGGAAAAATGGCAAACGAAATGTAAGGGGAACAGAAATCCCTGTCATTTCTCTCTTCACCTCATCACCTGTGGCGCCGATCGCGCTCCCGACTCTTCTGTCCTGTCGCTGTCACGGTCTCTGCTCTGGCTTCGGCTATGGCTCCGGCGCCGCTCCTTTCTTTGATCACCTCTCCATCTCTGTTCCTGCTTTCCTTTTTTTTTCTTAATTGTCCCTACCACGATCCCTGCTCCTATCCCTGCGTTCCCTTTCACTGGAACCTACAACAGCAAATTAACAGACAAATATTCAAATATACTCATACATGATGTTGTAGTTGGGACTTGGGACTACAAACAGAATGGACCATACAAGGACTACAAACATGCAAATGAAGCATGGCAGAAATATACTGTTATAGAATGTTATATAGCTGGGAGATATGTGTGAAAAATCTTTGATCAATCTCAAAACCGAGCTTTGGGCAAATTTAAAATATTCTAGTTAAATATTTCTACGCAACATTCTAGTTAAAGTCTTGGTTGATTTATAATGTGAGAGCCTGTGGCAAGAAAGAATACTCTAAATTTGTACATCAAGCGTATTTCTATGGAATAATACATACGGTCCAGAAAAAAATCTAAGAAACCAAACATTGTATTAAAAAACAAGAGCAATGCACTGGATGTTTCCATTCAAAAGATAATTGAAAATTTTGATTGTGTATTTTTCAAGCCAAAGTTTTGCAAAAAAAGAAAACCTTTGAAAACATTTTACTACAGATATGGTGATGTATTACGTAGCAAAGTAGTCAGATGTCTAAGGCCTTTCCTAACGGATCGGCGAAATCGCCAGACGACGTGGAACTTGAACAAAATAAAAAACAACGGTCTGCGCATGAGGAAAGCATGTGGGGCCACAGAGCAGAGAGCATATGGTTCATCGGGTATTGTATGAGCCAGCCGCTTGCAGGCGCTAGCGCGCTGTTTGCTTGTATTCTCTCTCCTTCTGATTGGATAGAAAATATAGCAGGCTGTCGACTTCGACCACCGTTGGAGAACGTAAAGTTTGTCTAATGCTGAATGCCACACACACACGCAACAAGTTACTAAGGCTGACTCCAACAATGTGGTGTAAAATGGGAGAGGCAAACGGTGTGGTGTTTTGCATCGTATACAGTTACTCCTTCCGACAGGCAAAATATCCTGTCTCCAATAGACGAGGGGCAAAATAACTCGCTCGCCCAGTTTATTAAAAAAAAATCGCTCGCCGCGCTCCGCCCGCAGCCTTGCACCGCCCGCTCGCCTCGCTCCGCCCGCCCGTCCAACCGCTCGCCGCCACGCACTGCTCCACCCGCCCGCTCACGAGGAGCACGACGACGGCGCGGAGGCCAACGAGCTCCGCCGCGGGGAGGGGAGGGGACGACGCGGACGGGAGGGGTGGAGGGGATGCTCCACCGCCGAGCTGCCCCACCGCCGAGCCGCGGCACCGCCCGCCGCTCCGCCTCGACCATGAGCACCGGCTGCTCCACCCTCGCGTCCTCCGCACCGCCCGCTTGGCCTCCATGGCGGCGATCCACGTCGCCGCCGCGCTTGGGGCCGTGGAGCCACCCGCGGGGAAGGAGGAGAGGAGAGGGCGGCGGCGGCGTTGCGGCGCGGGGGATGAGGAGATGGCGGTGGCCTTGTGGCGCGGGGGATGAGGAGATGGCGGTGGAGCGCCTCACCAGCCGCCCGCAGGGGCTCACCTCGCTGCAGCGCGTCAGCGTCGGGTTCGCCCTCTCCGTCGCCGCCATGGTCGTGTCCGCGCTCGTCGAGAAGATGCACCGCAACGTCGCCGTCGGGGATGCCCGCGCCGCTATCATCGCTTTCTGGTTCGTGCCGCAGTTCTTCCTCGTCGGCGCCGGCGAGGCGTTCGCGTACGCCACCGCAGCCCCTCCCCTGCTCCTCTGCCAGCTGCTCCGCCCGGCCCGCCCCACACGGCGCCGCCCCCGCCGCTCCGCCCCCGACGCCACCGCGGCCCCTCCCCTGCTCGGCTGCTCCTCTGCTCCGCATGGCCAGCCCCGCGCCCGGCCGCCGCCACGCATTGCTCGCGCACGCGCTTGCCGTTTGCCTTCGAGGAGAGAGAAAGTGTATGTTTGCTTCTCCTCTCTCGTCGGAAGGCAGTTTGCCTCCGCCTTTGCATCCGCTGTTGGAGGAGAAATCAAGAAGGCAGAATGCTCACCGAGAGGTAAAAATGCTTCTGCATGCCTATGGTTGTTGGAGTCGGGCTAACTCAGCATGTCGGCATGCAATACGACAGTAGAATATATAGGCCTTTCCCAAATTCAACCTCCAAAGTTCACTGTGTAAAAAAAAGATTCTCATCATATCAAAATATCATAGCATGCATGGAATACTAAATATAGATAAAATCAAAAACTAATTGCACAGTTTTGTTATACTCCAAGAGACGATCATTTTGAGCCTAATCAATCAATTTTTGGATAATTTTTCACACATATAAACGAAATGCTACAGTGACGCAATCATTACCCACTCCCAAATTTAATGCTACCAAATTGAGATCTAAAGAAGGCCATAATAGCTGACTTATCAACATTGCGTAAACTGCTGCACGTACGTACGGTTCAATCAACAGTACAAGGGGTCTGCCCGGTTTAACAATTCATCTGTAGTTCATCAACCTACCAGCCATCAGGAGACTAACCCGATAGGCATAGCCAACTGGCCAAATGGCATTCACACGAACATTTAAAAAAATCGATAAATATAGCACGGATGGGTGGAAATCAATATGAACAGACACCGGATCAAAAGGCCCAGGTATTGACGTATTGCTGCATGTGTTGAATGTAAAATTAGTCACACTCACACACATCAAAAACATAACCAGACGGTGGGTGTGTTTAGTTCCACGTCAAATCTCCAAACTTCCTAAAATTCTCCCTCCTCATGCATGGAACACTAAACGTGGGTAAATAAAAAAATAATTACATGGTTTTGATGTACACGACGAGACGAATCTTTTGAGTCTGCTAGTTAGGTCATGGTAGGACAATGTTTACCGCAAACAAACGAAAAGTGATACAGTGCGCTACAGTGTCGGATATGACATTTTTACCAAACTTTTCCTTCATCTTTTTGGAACTAAACACACCCGGTGTCTTCTGAACTGCAACAACTCTGCCAACAGGATACTAGAAAATCAAATATCAAATGTAACTCAGAATAACACAAACATACAAAGTAAAGCCCCCAACCGATCGCGAACTGATCACATATGATGACTTCCTGAATTTTAAGAACAAATCTATCGATATAGTCTCTCATACGTTCTCTACGAATAAGATTAGCGTACGCCGGTATATGTATTCATAGGAATGATTATGCATACGCGTTAGGGTGCACCGAGCGGGACGAGCTGACGCTGGCGGAGAGCCCACGAAACCCTAAAGCCTTCGCAGTGTAGGACGGAGATATGAGCGCAAAAGCCGACCTGGAAAACCCAGCTATCCTTAACCTACGGTTTATTTTGGCCTGTTTAGATGCAAATTAGGAGGGGGGATTTGGGGGTTTGAGGTCACTTCGTCATTAATACGTCACTGTAGAATTGTCTAAAAATTGATTAATTAGGCTCAAAATATTTGCCTCGCAAAGTACAACAAAACTCTGCAATTAGTTTTTTATTTCATCTACAGTTAGTACTCCATATATGTACCGACATTTTAATGTGATGAAAATCTTATTTTTGCATAATGAATTTTGTGGTGTAAATTTGGAAACGGAAACGAAACAGAATCAAGTGGGGGCAGCGGTGATGCTTAGGTGGTCGGCGCCGTTGCCATCGCTGGGGACGAAGAGGGGCGACAAAGGAAACCAACGGAACGACTATCTGTCGCGCGCGACAGATCGGGTGGGCACAAATGGCTGGCTTTTTCGGCTTGTTAAGGTTTTGGGCTGCGCGGAGTACCATAATAAGCCCAATAAAAGCTCATATATTACTTTTTTTTATTATTTTTATTTTTATTTACTTTTTCTATATCATTAATTTATATATTTTTTCTTTTCTATTCTATTTATTTATATTTATTTTCTGTACTCTTATTTTTTATACTAACTTGTTCGTCATGTATATATATATATTGTTCGCAATGTGGATATATTTGTTCCATTAATTTGTTCGCAACGTGGATTTTATGTCTCCACGTGTATTAATTTATTTGCAATGTTGACTCATTTGTTCTCTATGTGCTGTAATTTGTTCGTAATGTGGACTAATTTGTTTTTCATGTGCAATAATTTGTTCGCAACACTGATTTATATGTTCTCCATGTGCAGCAATTTGTTCGTAACGTGAACTCATTTGTTTTTCATGTGCAGTAATTTGTTCACAATATGGACTTACATGTTTTTCATGTGCAGGAATTTATTCGCAATGTGGACTGATTTGTTCTCCGCGTGCAGTAATTTGTTCGCAGCTGGATTCTACTGTTCTCCATGTGCAACAATTTATTCGCAACGTGGACTCATTTGTTCTACTTTGATAAAAAATATTTACAAGAATGTCATCTAAATATAGTCAAGTGGGGTTTTATATTAAAGATTTTATCGCAATAGTTATTATGGTACGATCGAAATTTAATTTGGATGCTTAATTTAAAAGTAATGACTTTTTTCCTAAAATTATCGCATGCAAGTGAGGCATTCTATTTATTTTTTTTAATCTGCTGCAGTGCTGCTCCACTTTTTAGGGAACAGGTCTACGCATAAAACAGGGCCAAATAATGAGCCCAACGTCAGCCCAAGAAGAAAACGAAAGCGCGCACGCTCCTTCGGGCGACAGGTGGCGGCGCATCACCCGCGTGATGGCCAGCCGCACCTCGGAAACCGGGGGCTCCTATGTGGCTTCTATGTGCTGGTTAAGCAACATGGCTTAGAGGCCCAACTAGGCCCAAAAACACAATAGTACTATTTATGATCACTTCAAACCCGTATTCATTTCCCCACAATATTTTTTTTGTTCCGTTGAAAACAATCGCACCCGTAACTATATTCGAAACTTTTTTGCCACGAAATTTTATTAGCCTCCAACAATTTCATGTGATACCAGATTCAACATTTCTATCAACCTAATTCAACATTTTAAGAATATTGGTTCAACACACTTGGAAAACTAATTCAACATTTTCTAGAAAAATGTTGAAATTGTATATCGTAAATGTTGAACTAGTCTACGGTAAATGTTGATTTAAAAAAACAACTATCAAAAATATGAAATATATTCAAATTGGAGCTTGTTTTCTTGCATAAATTCGAACTAAGACGATGGTTCAAACGGATTTGGAAAATGATTTATAGTTTGGGAAAAAATGAAATCAAAGATCAAAATCCAAATAGAATCCGTGCGATGCATGCGGCATGCAGCATGCAGCATGCAGCTGTCCCTCACGTGCACGTCTTTTGCTGTTGTCCGTGCAATAATCTGGTCCGTTCATCTTCTATGCACCAATCTCAAACACTGGAAGCCAACTAGCTGAAAAAACTTGTGGAAGCTATATAGGTTTCCCCTCGGAAACCAACCCCCCGGGGGCCTAGGCCGCGGAATAGGCCCACCAGAACTATGTCCACGCGCCAGGGCCTAAAATGGCCATATAGCTTCGGAAGATGATGGCTGTAGTGTGTTGGAAATGAATGAAAAGATGGTTTCGGCCCAAGAGAGAAAAGTACCATAGAGACGCGCGCAACAGCCCAGTCCATAGAGACCCCCACATGTTGTCTATCTCGGCCCACTGTTGAACTCCCCAGCGCCAGCGGAGAGCCCACCAAACTCGATCTTATCCGTCCGTTAGTCCGCGACGCGAGGATCGATGACAGCGTGATTGATTGATGATGATGCAGTCCTTCATTCATTTCTCTCCGGCGGTCATCCCACATTCTACGACCAGGGCCGTGCCACGTCATCGGCCTCTTTTGAAGACTCGTCGATCGGTAGCGCCTGCATGCTGTTCCAGCTGCATGGACGATGGGTAGGGTGGTAACGGATCATGGCCCGTTTGTTCCTTCACAATTTATCTTGGTCCTAACAAAATTTAGTTCAAAAACTAGTATTATTTTGATCCGGTCCTAATCCGATCCGATCCTTTACAAAAGTGAGGCCCTTTACCACCCCTAACGACGGGTGGCGGTGATATGATCCAACAAATTCTGATTTCTTCGCTCGGCCCAGCCAGAAGAAACATCCAGGCTTTTTTTTTATCGCGATCGAGCCCATGCATCCGGGCACACCAGAAACATCATCGGTGGCGCGTGTCACTGACATGCACGTACGGTAATACACGTACGCACACACCCGGCCTCTTTTTATCGTCTTCCTTCTTTCTTTCTTTCTTTTTCCAGCTTTTTTTCTTTCATTCACACACTTTCGTGCTTGATCGAGAACGTGTAGCGCTGGTGTGTTCTCCGTCTGGGCTGCATTGGTCCACGTCTAAAGAAGCCCACGGAAAATACGCTATAGCTAGCTCATCCAACCGGCCTTTAAATCTTTTGTTGCATCGGGTCGGGGGTGAGGTCACCAGCAAGCCAAGCGGCTACTCTAGCTAGCTAGTTAACCTTACCACTAGCTAGAGGACATCAGCTGGGTCGCGGTGCTTTGGTTAATCAACGACGATAAGTAGTGACGTACAAACTTTAATTTATTTATTTATCTTTCCAGAAGGATATACCACCATGTTACTCCAAGATAGCATCACTTGTACCATAATATAAAGATAAGTTATATTACTCGTGGAGATGACGGTGGATCTCAGCTTGTTGTCCTGCCTACAAAATACCGTATTCTTAAGAGTCATTGAGCTTGCACTGTCACGTTGCACGACGGATCGATCGGCACGTATGTTTATGTGATTATTACTACTATATTGTCACACCCCAAAATTTTCGAATTTTGGGATGTGAATATTCAACATAAATAATACAATAATTTCCGCAATTTTCTAAAATTTTTCAAGCTTTATAAAATTTACAGGGAATTTAGTAAAGGAAAAATTGTTTTTCTAAATTAAATCAAAATAGGTTTAAATTTCGAGTGTGTTGCATTCATGCTGCTGCATTTATTTTTGTATTGCTTGTGGTTCAAATAAGAGTTTAAAATTATTTGAATTCGAATTTGAATCACTTTGTCTGGAGCTCTGGAAAAGTTGCAGCGGCCCGAGTTTGTTTTTCCTCCCTGAATTCTTTTCCCCGGCCGATTTTTCTCCTCCTTCTCTCCTTCTGCGCAGCGGCCCAGCCCCCCCTGCTCCGCTTGCAGCCCGGCCCAGCGACCTGCTTCGCGCGCCAGCCAGCTCGGCCCACCCCGCGTCCCCGGCCCACCATCCCCTCTCCCGCCCAGCCAGGCCGGCCGCACTGCTCCGCTCGGCTCAACCCCCTGCGCACGGCCCAAGCTACCCGCCGGCCCATCCCGCCTGCGCCCCGCTTCTCCCCCGCCTCCGCTACTGGGCCACCAACCCAGCCGTCGCCCCGGCCCGCTCTGCTCTCCCGGCCCAGCCGCGCGCGACGCGCGCCGCCTGCCCCCGCTCCCGCCCGCGACGCGCAACGCCGCCGCCGCCGTGAATTTCGCCGCCGCTAATTCCGCCGCCGCGCCGCTTCCTTCCTTCCTTCTCGACGTCCGCGCCCCTTTAAGCCGCGCGCAGCCGAGCCCACCCCGCTGCCCTAGCCCCTCCTTGCCCCCCCAGCATCACCACCACCGCCGCCCTCCTCCTCCACAGCGCCTCCGCCGCAATGACAGGGCGCCGCCGCCCGCCATTGTTGGTCGTCTCGCCGCCTCCTTGGACGCCGCTCGGAGTGGACGCCGCCACGAGCTCCGCGACTCCAAGCCGCACCTTCTCCGCCCGTCCTCCTCGCCGCTCGGCCGCCGGAGGAGCGTCCCCGCGTGATGACGCCGCCACGGGAGGTCGCCATCGCCGACTCGGTGCTTCCATCGCCGTCAAGGAGAACCGAGGCCACGAAGACCTTCCCCTCGACGCGACGCGTCGAATCGACCGCTTCCCGTCGCTGTTCCGCGGCCGGAGCACCATCGCCCCCGTGAAGCCCCGCCGCCGGCCGGCAACCCTGCTGCGGGCCGAATTCCGGTCACCCTCCTCCACCCTCTCCGATGGTGAGCACACCCCTGTGATCCCCTCTCCCTCCTCTCTCTGATGCGTCAGATCCCGACCGCCCTAGACCTCCCTAGCGCCGGCGAGCAGCGCCGCCATGGAAGCGCCGGCGAGCGCCCCTGTGCCGTCCCAAGGAGGAAGATGGAAATTTCACAACTAGGCCCCTGAGGAATCCTATAACCTTTAGCCTTTTCCTTATGTCATGCACATTTTACAGAAAACCCCCTGGAAATAATAGATGCCAGCACTTAAACCCAAGCCGAAGCCATTTAACAGATCTAACCCCGGCTTTTGCTGATTGTGCGGGCACTGTTCTCTGTGTCTCGTGACTCTTACTAACTAGCCCATGAAATATTTGGTTAATCGCGAATAGGACCCTGCAGACTTGTTTTAACCATAAAATCCCCGTGTTGACTCCGATTTAATCCGTTTTCGTTGCGTTAGGTTCATACCAACATAAACTACACGTTAGCACTGTCATTTACCATGTGACATGTTTCTGAATTTTTATTTAATATTAAGTTGACTAAATGATATTTAAATGCAATTTCCCAAATAAAAGCAAATTAGGGTTTACCCATCGGTTTTCTAT
>OAMR01000463.1:170689-221779 GCA_900205405.1 Echinochloa crus-galli | reverse complement strand
TTAATGCACTTACACTATTTAATTGGGTTACAACTGGGATCTCATTCACTTGTAGTAACTTGGTTAAAGTTAAAACGAACCAACTAAAAGTGCTAATGCAGTTAAGCCAGTGTCAAGCCTCTTTTAGCCTCATCCCGTGCTATACTTGCTAAGTAACTCTGTTACTTACACTTGTTGTTATTATTCAATTTTTTTGGGCAAAATCCCGGACGGGTAACAGATTGGAGTCAGGCTGATTATGCTGTGGAGTTTCCCGAGGATTTGCCGTACTTCTGAGTTGGCGTTCCCCCAGTCAGAGTCTCTGTGGGATTGCGGCTACGCTTAGAGAGATGTATTAGTCTTCCGCTGTCCATGTATTTCATTTATGCAAAACTCTGATGTAAACGCTACTATTGATGAATAATGAAGCATTGTACTCTGATTTTTACCATATTTGTTCGCTATATGTGTCTGTGGACTTTCTGGGCACACATATGGCCACATTCGGGTTTCGTGTAAATCCGGGTGTGACATATATAATGTCACTAATAATGCATTTACGCAGTTCGATTTATACCATGATAAGGCCAATTGTCGTACGTCCTAGGCACACTGAATAAGGACGGTAATCCTAATACAGGATGTTTGTCCTAAATAAATAAATTGAGTTTGCACTGATTTTTTTCAATTGCTCTAACTTTTTTTCTGAGAAAAACGGGCAAACATATATAGACATTCACATGCCTCTATATATGAATAGAGCACCTTTGAGAATCTGAGTCAACATATATCTCATAATTATTAACAAAATTAATACGGACGTGAAAAATATGAACACAATATATTTGTAGGCAGAATCTAAGTTTTAACGCTCTCTAAGGCAACACTTTCCGTGACCACAAGAAAGCATATACTGAAGCAAATAAGGTAGTGTTTGATTCGCCGATTTTGTGGCGTGATCCGTTTACAGAGTAATCGGTTACCGTTTGCTATCGTTTGGTTAGATCATTCCGTATCGGATCGCACCGTGAAGCGATACGGTCGCATACAAACTCGATACCGCTCTCCCCACTGCGTTATCCGATCCCGAAGACCCAACCGCCCTTCGCCCAACGAAGCACCGCAGCTCGTGCGCTCGTCCTCTCGCCGCCCGCCGCCCGCCGCAGCTCGTGTGCCGTCCGGCGCCCGCCCGCCGCCCGCCGGAGGAGCTCGCGGCCGCCCACCGCCACAGCTCGTGCGCTTCCCGCCGCTGTCGAAGGAGCTCGCGCGGCCATCCGGCGTAGTAGCTCGCACGCCACCCGCCGTCAAGGAGCTCGGCGGCCTCCGCGCCATCTTCCTGTCCGGCAAGAAGTTCTCCGTGGAGATCCCCACTGACGCGTTCGCCGGGATGGGCGGGCTCAAGAAGGTGGCCCTCTCCGGGAACAGCTTCTCCGGCCCCATCTCGTGCAGCAGGCAGCGCCTGGGACACCTCCTGCTGATGCTGCGGCGGCGGTGCAAGAGCAGCGGCATGGCCGGCGGCGGGAAGGGCGCAGGCCGTACTGCCGCAGCAGCGCGCCGTGGTTGAGGGGCGGCAGCGCCGGCGCCGCCCCCACTCCGGCACCTCCCGCGACACCTCCAGCGACGGCCGCCCCCACCCCGGTACCTCCCGCGACGGCGACATCTGCGGCAGCGGCCGAGCGGTGCAGCAGCGGCAGGCGGACACGGGGCCATGCGGGCCGGCGAGCTGCCTCTGCTTTTCTTTTCTTATCTGTGATTTCTACCGTTACGGATGGAACCAAACAAAGTCCGTAATCTGATATCTGGAACTGATAGCGGCGTGAACTGATTACATTTCCATTTACGTTACTGTTTTTCGAACCAAACACCACCTAAAAGGCTCACCCCAAGGATCTTGGTTGTGGCAAGCTATATATAGTGGCCTTATTCTAGGAGGCTATAGAACGGGCACTATATAGCAAGAAGAATCTAGTGAAAGCATGCATGCCATCCTCTATCTCTTCGTTATTTCCAACGTCGTAGCTCATCCCCTCGATTGAGTTGATGAATTTTTTCTTTTTTCGATAAGGGAGTTAATGATAAAGATAGGATAGGAAGGTGCATGAACCCGTCTCAGCACTCAGCAGTCTCATCCAAATTAACACCAATGCAAGTGGAGAGAAACAAGCCTCTCATCAAGACTTTACCTACACATATACGCATGTAGCAGAGTTTTTTTTTTTTTACTTTTTACTGCATCCAATCCAAGCATATAGGAGTGCGTATATATATGTTTATCGTCTCCATCCCGGCAAGATCATCATCCTGATGGACTATATATATTAATTACCGTAAATTAAACCCCACTAGTATATATACGTGCTTTACTTTTACCTAGCGTGACGTTTGATTATGCAACGAGCAATATACATGTGTTGATTGACCACAGACGATGATGCCACGTGAACGGCGGCTTTTGACTGGGCCCGTGCGATCGATGGAGCCATCACTGCCAAACGTCACCACTAGCGTACTGCCACATGGAAAAAGCAGCAACGATGCTTACGCACGGCATATATGCTCCGGCTGGCTACTTCTTTTTGTATTTTTAATTAATTTTCTTTAAAACATTGACACTAAACAAAGCCATGGATGGTCCTAGATGCAAAAGTTTCGAGAGGGTGTAGTACAATATATTTGCGTACTCTGTAAGCAATTTAAAAGCGATCTGGAAACACGTTATTGGCCCATCTTGCTCGATGCTTTACTGTGTTTTTTGTTTGGCTTTTCCTAGTTATTCACATATATATTAATGGAATTTTGGCTCACGGGCGGTTTATCTCGCAAAACTTTTTTTTAATAATGGAATTAAAATTTTGGCTTCACCCTTCACTATCGAGAAAGGATAAGTCACAGATTATTACATCGGTAGCATACCGCTACCATAATCACACATAGTTTAGCTAGAAACTTAAAAAGAGTCTCAAACGCCAATCCAAAACCTAAAAGACCATCCATGTGAATAAAAGAAACTTAAGGCATCTGTCTCCAGCAAACTAACGTGCTGAAGAGTTCCTGATCGCTCTCATGTTGCTGCAACTTTGTTTAGAAGCGGAGCCAGTAAGTTCCGCTAAATAGTACCTGCAAAAAAGTTTTAGGTTGGTATTTGTCAAAGCTTTTATTGTAGAAAAAATCTAAATTACTACCCTTAGGTATGAACAAAGTCTGGATAACCCCCTAAAGTATGTTTTGGTCCATTTAACACCCACAACTATCTTAATCAGACCAATCCACCCCTTCGCATTTTTTTATTTCTCCATGTATAAGTGGTATTTTAAGTTCAAATTTTTTGTGATGATAGAGGACCACATAAGGTATTCTAAAAAAATATAATATGAAATTTCCATCTTTTATCATAAAATTTTATATCAATATAGTTAATTTATTATTACATATTATAGTCTTTCAAAATAAAAATGAAAATTTCATTCTATATTTTTTAAAAATACTTTGTATGGCAATCTATCGTCCTGCAAAATTTTAATTTAAAATACCACTTGTGCATGAAGAAATAAAAAAAGAAAATCTTATGAAGGGGTAGATTGGACCGATTGAAATAGTTGCGGGTGTAAAATAAATCAAAACATTATTTAGGGGGCTATCCGGACTTTGTCTATACTTGAAGGTAATATTTTGGACTTTTTCCTTTATTGTAAGCATAATGATGCCTCCCCTGGCAATAATAAGTCATATCTTGCGAAACTTGCGCCTACTATTAATTCACTGGCAGTTGCGCAGTTGACATGTGTTTAAAGACGGGTGAGACTGTCCTAATCATGCCCCCTTTGGCTAGTTCAAAATTAGCTGAAAATGGTAATAGTTCGGCGGATAATAATAACATCAAAATTGCTGATAAACAAAGGTGATCGACTATTAAGAATTACTGCCTATGTTACTGAATTGAAAGGCGTGCGCACTCAGGACGGGAAAAAAAAAAGCTTTAGGATCCTTCTAGCAGAGAGGCCCACGTTTGGAGGGTTTAAAATTCTGGTAAAGAAATATTTTTGGTCCATAAATATGAAAATAATTTATTTTTGCATGATTTTAGTCTAAACGGTCTCTAAACCATCGTATTTATTATGTATATAACAACAAAGAAATATGATAATATATTATATGTTTAACACGTTAGATAATTTCAGTGGACAAAATTTTGGTCTAAGAAAAAAATGGAACCCTACCGATAAACAAGAATTTCAGCAAAATTTGGAAGTGGCTATTGATTTGGAACTAGCTAGCATGCAGCTGATCATCAAACGGTGCTTGCAGCATCCCAGTTTGCAAGAGTCAGAAACTGATCGATGTAATTAACTGATGAACCTGAACGCTGTGCTAAAGTCTGATAATAATCAGAACAGAAGCAAGTTCGGTTGTATTGCATTGCATATGGTCGGAGAAGAGGATGGTTCAGAGTTTAGACAATTCAGCTATCATTCACCGAAAGTTCTCCTCAACTCTTGCTTGGATTCTAGTAGAAACTACGTACATGCCATGCTGTTGTTGTCAACAAATAATTGATGGGCGAGTGCCGTCATGGTGTTGCACCAGGTCAATTCAAGTGCCAACAAAATTGACAGATCAGAGCCACTTTTCATTAGTTATATGATGAAGGTGCAAACAAGTGTTAATAATTAAGTTGTTTATTGCAGTTTCTATGGATTTATATACTATTACATCAAATTACTCTGGGAAATACTAGGAAATGATATTTTTTGAAAACAAGCTAGGATCTGACTGATAGTAGCACCCGACATCAAGATCTCAACATATTATAGCACGCTTAATAAATCTCAAGTTTATCACCATCTGGTATCACAACACGTTACAAAGAATGAACCAGAGGCATCTCAAATTCTCAATCATTGTCAGTTCTTTCGATGACTAGTTTTTTTCCTACTTTGTTTTCTTGCTCACTCTTGAAACATCTTCAATATTTTCTCCAGTCTGGTTAATTTGCACTCAGTCCTGTGCAGCTACAGACCCATAGTCTGGTTAATTCCGCTTGCGTAAACCACGCACGCGCTCGAAAAGGAAGAAATGACGTCCATAATTTCTCTTGCCGATCAGATTCAGTTCATTAATCGCAACTAGAGAGGTCTGATCCCACTGATGAGTTCCGCAAACACACGACTTGTCGGAATCTTAATATGAAATGGAAGAAGAAGCTCTGTTTTCTCCATGTTCACACATGATGATGCCATCTTTTAGATAGGAGGTATTCCATACTCCTGCTGAAGAGACAAGATAACCCCTCACAATTATTTAACTTTTCCCGATTTATCTGCTAAGAATAAGTACTACCATGGGCTGTTCAGAAACCACAGATGTCGCAAGCAATCAATCAAACCAGTGACAACGAATATCAGCCCACAATTTTATTCTTTCCACTGCCAGCAGATGCCACAGAAGATTCCAAACACCTCTCTCTCTCTCTCTCTACACTTTACCATCTCCTTTTCTCCTCCACTAAAATTTTCCATTTTGCCGATTTTTTTCTCCTCCTGAAGCCACCCAATTTTCAGCTATAAATGGCCCCCTCCTCCAGGCTTCAATTCCCTTTTCCCCTCTTCCCCACCTCCCTTGGTAGGTTTCCTTCCACCACCCCGTTCTGCTGCCCCTTAGCTTCCCTAGTCTATTCAGTAACAGAACGACTTGTTGCTGACACACCTTCTTTGTTCTTTCTCTTGACCTTCTGCAAGCTCGGCTCGACCTTTCCTTGGAACTCCAATCTTTGTCTCTGAAACTTCCAGGTTCCAAGGGGAGGTTCTGCCGGAATTTCTGGTCCCAAAGATCGATTTTCAAGGGGAGGTTCTGCCAAAATTTCCCCTTCTGAACATCGATTTCCCAGGGGAGGTTCTGCCAAAATTTTCTGCACTGACCATCAATTTTCCAAGGGGAGGTTCTGTCAAAAATTCCTGCACTGAACACCAGTCTTACAAGGGGAGGTTCTGACAAATTTTCTTCTCTCACCATCAGTTGTCAAAGGGGAGGTTCTGCCAAAATTTTCTTGAGCAAGAACCTACCCTTTCTTGACGCACATATACATTTATACATATACACAAACAAATTTTAACGTTAACTGAAGAAGGGTACTTTGCTTCTTGTTCTTGATGATAGGCTAGTAGACAAGCCGCAGCATCTGTTTAGATGTTGTTGCTCGTCCTGTCCGAGCACCTCCTCTCTGGTTTTATGATCGGCTCATCAATCACCCGCCTTGTGCAATCCTTCTCCGTTGTCTTCCTCTACTGGTTCTATGTCTTCTCAGTAGCCTCCCTGTAGTTAGTGGTAAATTTTGCAATTAGACTAAGCTTTCTCTATAGGATATAATTAAGTAGTAAAAAGGGGTACTTATACGTGACAAATAAGAGTACACGAGAGGTGGTGAGACGTGACCATGTCAAGTGGGACCTCGTCCGGATCGAGCCTGGGGACCCGGAGCTCTAGGTCGGAGGATGACCTGGACCTCCAAGCCCAGATGGAAAGGAGGAGGAAGAGGAGGAAGGAGTCGAACCGGGAGTCGGCTCGGAGGTCTAGGCTGAGAAAGCAGCAGCACCTCGACGATCTCACCTCACAGGTATATATATGTGCTATTTATGTCCTAACATAAGTCTATTACAGTCCATGATGATGACATAGGCCCAATAGTTTTTGGACAGTTTTTTTGTTCCATTGTCTCAATTATTGTAATTGATTATTCATCTAGACTTGCACTCATGAGCAGGTGAAAAAGCAAATCAGAAGTGAACAAAGGCCACTTGAAATATCTGCCCAAACAAGCTCAATAATTATGCCGCCTTTTCCCAAAGGCCCCACAAAATGATCCGTTGCTTGCTAGCCAATTCACTGAACAAAGCTGCAAATAAATAAATTTTACCATCATGATTAATTTGCTCTAATCGTATGTCGGTTTTGCACCAAAATTACACCTGCATAGAAACGAGAAAAGATTAAATTCATATCGCTAAGAGGTATGTGATTTGTGTCATAAAACAGGTAAAGCAGATGAAGGACCAGAACAAACAGCTCAGCATGGCACTGAACATAACCAGCCAAAACCTTGTGGCTGTGCAAGCACAAAACTCTGTGTTGCAGACCCAGAAGATGGAGCTGGACAGCAGGCTAGGTGCCCTGACTGAGATACTCTGCTACATGAACACCATAACTAGCACCACTGCCGGTGCCCCTACAAATCCAGCAATGTTGAACAACATCACATCTAGCAGCGCCTATGATCTTCTTGGTGCCAGCTGCACATGGAACCAGCTGCCCATAGACCTGTACCAGTGCTTCTAGCTCTAGAAGAAAGAAGTGGTTGTTGCATGACATAGTGGTAGGGCCAGAAGGAAAGGAAGCAGGCAGGCATCAAGTTCTGTTCAATCATGTAGAGCCTTTATGGCACTATTGATGTATGCTTGATGCTTCTCTCTTAATTGTGTATTTTGGAGGCGATAGTGATGTTTTGGTTTTCTTGATGGTGGTAGCCTAAAGATGGTCAAATGACAAAGCTGTGCCTGGTATTGTGTCAGGTGGAGGCCGTTGTTCTCTGGTAGTTGAGGGGTAGATGGGAAATAATATCGGGCCAGATTGTGAAAGAGAGAGGCATGAGATTTTGTATTGGCTCAGACTATACGCAAATGCATAAGATGATGATAATGCTTATTAAGATGTCGATTGATGGCTCTTGATATCATCCTTTGTGCCCCTCTATAACCCCTAGGGGTGGAACTATAATCTGTTTCCCATCTAGGTTTGATGGGGCGATAATAATGTTTTCTAATATTCGGAGTTGACAGCCTCTCGAGACTCTGAATGCTTTCCCTAGGTTCCTGTTGTGTAGGATAATTATCTAGGAGATTCTCTTCGCTATAGTTTGTTAAATTCTAAAAGTGATGTAAGAATATCTATTTTTTATCTAAACTAGATGTCATTATGTTAAATAATAATCAAACTAGTATTCACAGTCATAGTGGAGTACTTGTCATTTAAATTGGAATGGCAAACAATTTTTTTTTCGAAATGAGAAACAGCTCATGGTTCTCATCTGCTTCTTGTCTTACAGAAACATACAATCTGTTTACGTGTAGAAGAAAAACATTTTTTTTTCTCAACTTGTCTCACTCTCATTCCTATATACACTTCTGTTCCTGTCTATACTGACGGCACCAAAGATAGGGTGTTCAGAGCCTTTTAAATTTATGTCTAGGTTGAGTATTACCATGAGACTAAGATTTTGTACTACTTTATGAGTTTAAGTCCAGCGCCTTAAGAATTTCGACAAATGTGCGGTATGAGAAAAATTAGGCAGTATTTCTAATCTCAGAAAGCAGGTCCATGTCAATTTCATTATTTTGCAATAAAATGGATTAAAATGAAATATACATAGAACTATACTTGTAAACTCTATCTCTATTTCCGCAACAGTGTGCAAAATAAGAAAAATGAAGTCGGACTATACATATGAAATTGCGCAGCAACATTTTTAAGGTTTCTAATGATGATGATAATGTTTATTAACGGCTCTTAATATTCATTCTGTCTCTCTAAGCCCTAGGGGTGGGCATCTAATCTATTTTTCATCTACATTTGATAATGATGATGATAATGTTTATTAATGATAATGTTCCAGTTGTATCATAATTAATTAGAAGCAGATTCTGTTTGGTATGTCTGATAAAATTCTAAAAGTGATTTATGAAAATATAATTTTTTCATAGAAAAAATATAACTTGTCTTATGGAAACTTCTACACTTTTTGTGAAAAAAAATAACATTCTTCATCTACTTGTCTCAGTCTCATCGTCTTATAAACTTTCAGTTCCTGTCTATACTGATAGCACAAAAAAATGGAGTGAAAAGTTGAGCCCGATTTGACCCTTCTTTAGTCCATTTGAATTTATTTTGTCAGGCTTAGTTTGAGTTTATCCTTGAAGTAGCACTGTAAGAGTTTCATCTTCTTTGTATCTTAAGAATTCCACAGAAGTATGGCACCTGGAAAAATGCGGATTAGTAATTTGTAATCCATGAAATCAAATCCATGTGGATTTCATTGTGTTGCTGAATCAAAATGAAATAGACATATGGTTGCAAAGTATATATCTGTTTCCATAGAGCTGTACACAACAGATCAGGACATATTAACTTTAAAAAAGTTATGATGGGGAAACATTTGCTTCACAAAACAAAATAAACGATATTGTCTAAGAATAAGAAAAAAAGGAAGAAGCTAGATACAACCTACAAATTTTTCTGTTTGAGGAACTTACGACCTACAAACTTCTGCAGCAGCATTTTGAAGCTTTATCATTTTTTTTAAAAAGTATGCAAGTCTGAACAGTTATATGTAAAATAATAAAAATGCTCCTCATTGATGGATAATTTTTTTTCTGAATGCCTAATTCATATGGATACATTGACCATAGTGTCATGTGGCAACCATTCCACAGATCAGCAAAACTAAAGGAGAACAGATCCTTAACAACTTTCTGACAAAAGAAAACAGACACCTACTTTCAGAAAATAGCAGTCATCATGGCGCCCAATATCAGCCATGAGAAGCAAAAAAGATCTAGAAGACAGGCCAAAAAGATGGAGAGCTCAGTGTCTTGGTAGGAACTGTAGAACAGTGGGAGCACTTATCAACTTTTGCAAAGTGGTATCCTGTGGCATTTCACTATACATCCACCTTTATTTCACAAACGAGGTAGGCACTGTTGTGCTGTCCCAAAAGCTATGTGCTCCCCACAAGCACTTGCACACAGATCATCAACCTTTGTAATTTTCCCATGCTTCATAATTAGATACCATATCAACCGAATTAAATTACGTAGATGTTTGTTTTCATTTTAGAATTTTGAGCGAACTACTAGAAGCAACCTGACCTCTCTTCCAGAAGTACATAAACCTGACCTCTCTTCATAACTCATGTAACCTTTCACAAACATGGACTACTCCAACTTAAGACACATTGTGTAGTTGGCACATTGAGCATCTATTATCAAAAGAGCAACCATTGCATTGTTATCAATAGGAGTCACAATATGGCTACATGAGATCGAACCATCAATATCAGACATGGAAATGTCATCAACTGATACTGGCCAAATTACATAGCGACATCAAGTCTGATGTTCTGACCTCTCTTGTGGCCTGGTGAATGCTTACTTATGAACTAAGAAAAATCTTATAGCTTTTACTTCATGCCAAACTGCCTACATGTTAGGGGCCTAAAGGTTCATAATTTGTGGAAAGGCCACATCAAAAGAAAAAGGAAGGGGTAAAACTATGTACAGTTGCTACAGAAACTCTTTTTTCATTCTGCCTACTTTGCCAAACTATGTACAGTTGCTACATACATCACAGACTCAGGGCAAAATTGCAGCCATCCATTGGCCCTTTGAAGAACAAACAAATGGAACAGCAGAGAAGGGACAACTCGAGAAACTTCCTACTGATTGTTTCGTAAAACAATATCAATCATTCCAGGTCATGAGCATCGCAACGCATCGACGGATGATGTAGAGCTTGGACTTCTGCTCCTTGAGAGCCCTCTTGAGGCCCTTGAGCTTCAGATCATGAGCACCCATCTTCATCTTCCAGAAAGTAATGGTGAGGCAGCTTTATTTTTGGATTCTAACTTTTGAACTTATGGTGTGCGGTTTTGTGTTGTGTGGTTTATATAAGCAGTTGCCATGTGGGCTGCGTCATCTTATTACCGTATTTTACTCCATGCTTATGCATATACCTACTTAATTAACTTATCACTGGGTTCATGCTTTTCATTAATAAAGTGAAGTCTACGAGAATCTCTTGGAGTAATTTACTCCAATGCCCAGATGCCTATTTGACTTGATTGTAACGAGATTAGTTATCTGCACTGCATTACTGACAAAATTGAATGTGGAACCCCGACTAAGATATATTTTTTTGAGGGGAACCCTGACTAAGATATGAGCAGGATAACAGGGACTAGTGCATAGCAATGAAAAAAAAACTCGACCATGGGAGGAGGCTCCACCCGGGCTTTGTTCTAAGAAGGTGCCGTGCTTCGAATCCGGGTCGGGACGGAAGTTTCAACGACTTCCGGAGTTCAACGCTCTGGCCGGTGCACTGCGAGAAGCTAGGCATAGCAATGCGATATGAATTATAATTTCTTGAAAAAAGCACAAGTATGCGATACCCCATCAAGCAGAGGATTAGGCCGTCTCAGTGCAGGTTTTAAAAGAGTTTTAAATTAATTAAATGAGATGCCACATAGGTTAACTGATGACATGACAAGAAATTTATTAAGTGGGAGAAGAGATTTGTTTCAGCTAGATGAAACCTGAGAATACACAGAGTACTAGATATGTGTACAGATGAAATTGCTTGTACAAAAAAAAATTCTAAAAACAACATACTATTTACTAGATATGTGTACAGACTAACAAAAAAAAACAACAGATTACTAGATATGTGTACAAAAAAAACTCCATCAACTTTCATGACATTTGATAATAAAATGGTTAACCCCCCGGGCTATATCGTCATTACATAGTGTGAATTTAGTTTTTATTAGGAGAATGCCACTACAACATATATGGGATTTTATAGACCCATAAACCCCCTTATATTGTCCGCCATAGTGCCATAACTTTTTGGGTCAACAGAACAGTGAGACAAAAAAGTAAACCGAAGTTGTAAGCATGTAGCTGAAGGTTCGCTTTTCTCGAGCAACGTGGATTCTGGTTCAGGGATAACTGAAACAGAGTGTGCAAGGAACTCTAGCAAGCCTATATTAATTGAAGCGAAGTCAATGGCTATAGTTTTCTATTGTGATATATAAAGGTCAGCCAATGTGATTTTCACTGATAAGTGAAAAGTAATGGAATGAAATTATTCAATATGGAGTCCTGAGCATGACAGGTTTGACCAAACAAAACATGTGCAGACAAACAAATGGATCTTGTGCCCGAACCAGGATAAAACCGCACAAGGATTTGATGGAATTTAGTGCTCATGGCCCACTTAGAGTCCATGAACAAATTCCTAAATAAATCTCAAAGGCCCATGTGTGCATGAGGAAGTGATGGATGTGTGCAACTATTTACTCCCACATTGCTAGTTGAGAGGAGGGATGACCAACTTAAATATGAAAGTTGTCTCCACTCCTCCAAGCTATGTGTGTGGGGAGAGAAGGGAAGCTCTACACGCGCTCGCTCGCCACGCCGGGCCGGGGCGAAGGGCGCGGGCGCACGACGTCTGCGTGAATGGTCCGCCAAATTCCGGCTCCTCGCCTTGCAGGAGCGCGGCTTCCTTTTGCAAACCTGAGGGTGAACTGTCTGCTGAAGAGCAGAAAAAAGTACCTCATAGTTTCAATTTTATGTTTAATAATTGGCTTGTAGGTTTCAGTGGAAAGTTAAAAAGCAAATTGTTACTTGCTGCATCTGCTTTATGTTGGGCACTATGGCTTAGCAGGAATGACTTGGTTTTTGACAGAACTCCTATGAAAACTTACTTGCAGGTACTGTTCAGAGGGACTCACTGGCTTCGATTCTAGGTGCAGCTGTATCGGCATGAACAGGATCGACAAGTAATAATCGGCGCATGTCAGGCTTTAGAGGTCTTGGCAATGCAGGTCTTTGCTCACCATGGATGGAGATTTAGTAATAGGATTAATGCTTAAGTCTCTCATTTTCTTTCGTTAGTGTGGATGCAGATGGAAGGGCTGCTTTTTGTAAACTTGGGCTGTAGCCACTGGCTGGTCAAGGCCGGATTTTATATCCATTATCTAAAAAAGGTCAACTAAAAAAGTATCCATAGTCAGTTAGTTCTGCACAATCGGCACAACTGTCAATCAGTGAGTCCCGCGTGAGCAGTTACAAGTCAACTGAGCCCACGCTCCTCATAGCCTTGGTCAGAACTCAGAAGACAAACACAGAAATGTAAACTCTAAACAAAGTGTGTTTGACCAAATAAAATGAGCTAATTTACATTCACTTTGTTACTTATGTACAATGTATCCGTCACCAGTTGCTTATGTCACCAGGTTAATGAAATGATATGATACTTCCTTCTGATAATTATTTTTTTAACGAACTTCTGAAGCGCAAACGAACTTCTGATAATTAATTTGGTCTGGAAGAGAATGCGGAAATCTATAGTTGAAGTCATAACTAACAAATGAACGATGAACAGAACTATAAGGTCGATCACCACTATGCAAAGCCCAAACGTTAGTGAATCGTATATTAGCCTTTCGTCAAATCACAACTAGGAGTGAAGTTTATTCTTTCTGTCATGGATTCCCCGGAAGCAATACAGCTTTGGGCATTTTTCTGGATAAATTGGCAGTGTTAGATTTTGAGACCTATAGTATCTGATTTATAGTTCCAAATGTCTCTTGGTTCAATTATTGTATTGAATATATATGAGTTAATCTAAAGCACCCTAGATATATTCTCCAGACTCCAGGCAAAGTATTTGAAATAAAGTTGTAAGCAACATGTAAGAACTAAGGGAAGCAAAAACATTCATACTAAATTACTAGTTATGCAAAAATCAGAACAATTTTCAATTTGTCATCTTCAGTTGATGCCAAATGAGTCTAATCCCTTCTCCCAAAAGGCAGGCTCTGCAGACAAACAAAATGTCAAAGTCAATTCAGCTCAGGTTGTACATTCTTGAAAACAGAAACTCAGGCCGTGTACAATGAACCTGCTGTTAATTGACTGGTTGGATGCTCTCTGTCGCTGATCAGTGATCTCGTGATTCCTAAACACAATCTAGCATATATTTCAATGGAATCCAAAGTGATGGAATATGAATTGGGCACGGTAAAACATGGAGTATATTAACATCAAAGTTGATTGAGGTCTATCCTAGAGATGTTTTCACCCAAATGTATGACCTGTTGAATTTATACTATCCATTTTTGTTTCTTAAGATCCCCTCTCTCTATATCCTAAAATCATTTTCATTTTTGACATGACATGGTCCACCGACCACAAGATTTAAGTTTGGCAGTTAATTTGAAATTTTGATCAAATGCCTGGAGAAACTATAAGAGTATGGAATATCGAGTGAAGGACCTACTAGTATATTTGCTTATGTTTGTCGCCGAAGTTTGAAAAGTTGAACTGCATTGCAGGTTCATGTCTAAGAGTATGCCACACAATTGACTGAGCTTTAAGTTACCCTTTGCCAAAAAGAAAAGACAATTTAATCTATCTTTCATCCAAAGGAAGCAAGAAGGGTAGGAACTAATAAGCGAAGCTAAAATGTGGTTCGGCTGACAAGCAAATGTGACCTACTTAATACTATGATACCACTTGTGCAAAGTCAGGGGAACCCATAATTGCCACTCCAGTTGATGTCAACTGAAACCATGCTCCCGAAATGTTGGCTCTCTGCAGACAAGGCAAGACAAGCAAACTTTTAATCTGTCCAAAGGAGGATGGTAAACAGGACATGTACAATGAACCTGCATTTAAAAATTTGAAGGACAAGCAAATGGTTGGATCTTAAACACAATCTAGGAGAGGCCACACTGTTCTGATGTACTAACAGATCAAGGTAGAGATGTGAGCGAGGTTTGTCCCTGAGTCAACACGGAGGGTAAGAGAAGATCTGAAGCTAAGCCGTTGCAAGCCAAACAGGTCCGAGGAAAGTCACAACATTTAATAATTATCACAATTTCAAGTTGATGTCAACTGCTGGTTTGTCCTATTATCCCAAAAGGCAAGCAAGCTGTAAACAAGAGCAGGTGAACGAATGAGCGAGCGGATGAAATGAATCTTTTGAAGGAAGGAAATGAAATAAATGTTAGACAATCCAGAGAGCAGCAGCTGTTATGAAGTACTATGGAAATATAATAAAATAAGAGTAATGCACCGTACGTCCGTTAACTTGAAAGTTGATATCACCTAGGTTCACAAACTTCAAAAGAATGCATTGAACTTTTCGAGTTTGTGTCACCTAAGGCCCATACCCCTCCACATATGTTTATAGAGCTGACATGGCATGCTGATTAAGCATCTTCCATTCGTCCCTCTTATCTCTCTCCGATCTTTCTCTCTCCCAGTAGTGTGTATGGTTGAGACATTTCATCAAACAGGTTGCGAGTGAGACAAGGTCCGGTGGATGTACACTACCACGCGCATGTTTTTGTTAGAACGTGCTTTAGCACGTATTTCATTAAGAGGAAGAGAGAAAACACAATCCGATTACATTCTAAGCACCAACCAAAGAGAAATGGTCGATGATCAGAAAAAACAGGAAAAGAAAGAGTTCGAGCAGCTAATTAAACTGTTATTACAGGAAAATAGGAGTGCGACCTAGTCTGACGGAAATCCGACAACGCCACAAATCCGACCTAGTCTACCACGAGCACGTTCACGAAGCTCGACAACGGCATGGTGAGGCACGCGTTCCAGTCAACAGCATGGCGAGGCACGCTGTGGGTTGCCGATGAGGCTGCCCAGGATCCTCTCGGCCTAGCTCTCTGTCGTCTCTTGCTGGCCGGCTACCACGACGTGGGCGTCTCTGCCCTGCGGAAGCCACCGAGAGCAGGGGGCTTGTCTGTTGGACGCGAATCCAGTCAGGCGGAGTTCATCTGTGGAGCTCAGCTCATCCACAAACCTGCTTGACGAAATGTCTTAACCATAGACCTCGGGGAAGAACAAAGATATGTGGAGAGGGACGAGAGAGAACGAAGATGCCAAATCAGCGTGCCAAGTCTGCTCTAGAGCTGTGTGGCGGGGTATGGATCTAGATGACACAACTTAAAAGTTTACGGATAAAAAAATATATTTTTTTAGTTTGCGGACATTCTCTTACAAGTTATTAGACTTATGGTGTATTATACTCATAAAATAACTTGATATGGCTTTCCCAAAAGCATGAGTAGGATGTATATGTGGTTTGCCACATGCCAAAGCCAAAGAAAAAGCAAATGAAAAATGTTGTACCGAAAATCAAATGGTAAAAGAAAAAATAAAAGTGAGAACCAGGTAATCCTGAATAGAGAACTTAAAATGGAACGGAATTAAAGAAGTTAAAAAACTGTTGATTCAGGCCCATCAGAGTCCATATTTGATTGTGCAATTCCGATTACTATAATAGGCGGCGACCCAATGACATCAAGTAGAAGTGCACGTGAGTCAATCACCATATATGAGTCGGATCCTTATAGACTGTTCTTCAATTATGTTCATATGGAAATGGAATATCTTGTATTAGATTATGAGCTAAGACATACCATCATCACACCAATCTGCTAGTGGATCATGATCAAGATTGATGGATGACCGAAAAGACCAAAAAAATTTGCAACGTAGGAAGTGGGAAATGGCATCACCACCACAATTTTTTTTAGAAAAGGATCACCACCACAATTGAAATAAGTTTACCCGACGAGCCAATCAATGTTGGTCTTCAACGTACTTGCTTTTTAGGTACATCAGACATATAGCATGAATCCAACCATGTTCTTCAGAAATGTTCACTAAATTATCTTTGGTCACTCATACAATGAAGAAATTTTATCGTTTTCAGAACTGGTTCTTGACAAATGTTCATTTTGCTTGTACCAAGGTAACTGTTTGAATTCCTCTTGGAACCTTTTGTAGCTTTCCTGATAGATGACCTGGTTGTGCACATCAATGAGCAATCAGCTACCAGACACAGAACTAAACTGTTTGCTCGTTGCCAGGATGTCATGTGCTGTTTCAGTGGTGCAACCAGTGAACTTAAACATCGCAACAAATCTATCATCATTAAAGGCAAGTACATTGGTGCCGTTTAATAGATAGTTATGCATTGACATGTAATCTTGATACAACTTATTACACAACATGTACAATAGATTATGGTTTTGGTTGTCTTGTAGTAATACCATGTCCCTTAATTTGGTGCAGATGTCCATTAGCGCTCAAGATACATCAAAAACACATCCAAGTCACCAAAGTGCTAAGATTGATCATCAAAGGCGATTAGCACACCATTAAAGAGTGTTTAGTGCTATATAGGGATTGCAAAGAGACAGAGATTGCAAGATGAAGTTGTCTTGTGCTGGGTTTATGGTGTGGATTTTTCTTGTAAGCTCAGTAAGCAAGAGCCTTGGAGCCTTGAGTGGCTCCTGTAAGTCTTCGACCCTCTAGCTTTGGTAAGGAGCAGCGTCGACAACCATGTACAGGGGACGAGGAGACATCTTCCTCCGTGGAGAAGCTTCATAGTGAAAACAACATCAAGGTGACCAGAAGAGGAGTGGTTAGTCTTGTCTTAGTGGAAAGTTCACAACTTTCACTACCGGAATAAGTGCTATTGGCACCGGTTGAAAAACCCCTTTAGCACCGGGTTTTTCAACCGGTGCTACTCTTCCGGTGCTAAAGGGTGACATCTTTAGCACCGGGTCAAATAACCGGTGCTAAAGGTGGGGGCACTAGCCAAAAATATTTGCATATTTGCGTGTTGCCGGATTCGAACTCAAGACCTCTTGGCTCGCGCGCGTACACCCACCTAACCATCTCACCTACACAGCACAGGTGATAGAATAAAAGATACGCTCCTTTTGAAGTAGCATGTGACACCCATATTAGCACCGGGTTGTATTTACCACCCGGTGCTAAAGGGCCTTTAGCACCGGGTCGTAACACCACCCGGTGCTAAAGGAGGGGGACCCTTTAGCACCGGATCGTAACAACAACCGGTGCTAAAGGGTACTTTTAGCACCGGTTGGTGTTACCAACCGGTGCTAAAGGGTCCCGGGGGCGCCTCAATTTTACGCCCGGTGCTAATGTTTCATTAGCACCGGTTCTTTAGTGCACCGAGGCATATAGAGGGGCGGATGATGGATTTTCTGGTAGTGTGCATGGAGCACTAAACGTAGGTAAATAAAAAAACTAATTATATAGTTTTGATGTACACGAGGAGACGAATCTTTTGAGCCTATTTAGGTCATGGTAGGACAATGTTTACCACAAACAAACGAAAAGTGCTAAAGTGCGCTACAGTGTTCGATGTGACATTTTCATCAAACTTTCTCTCTTCTTTTCTTTTCAAGTAAGTGAACACCGCCATGATGGTGTTCGTCGATGTTAGTACGGGCCAGTACTGCATTCTCTATCCCGGCCAGGAATATTGATCAGGATGTTGTACGCGAGTAACGCGACTCCCACTTGCAAATGCCAAGGGATCTCGATCAGTGATCAGCAGCGCCAGCTAACCGCACTCCGCCGACGAATTAATCTTCTGTCGCTGCGATTTGCAGCAGAAGCACTAGTAAGCGCGCAGTGATTGCATTGACCCTTACAACTTTTGCTATTACTTGCGTGGGTTATGCGATATGATGTGATGCTTACAGCATGTTTGGGCGCAGATCTGTTCCAAGCAGAAGGGTGTGGAACCGGACCGACAGATCGGAAAGGGTAGGACCATGCATGAATTGATGCATTCTGTGCAACAAGGAGAAGGAGGGATCGATCGATCGATCGGATGCATTGCATTGCATGAGGGGATAGATAGAGGAAAAGCGCCCGCCTGTCGCTCTGAGAAAAGAAGGCGCCTTTTGTTTGCATGTTCTATGATAGCAAAAGGCTGCTGGCATATATACTGCTGCTACTGCATGCAGTCGGGAGGGGTAGGAGGAGTACGACCTCCCTCCCTGCCCCTGATCGATCGACGTGGTGGTCTCGGTGATGGAGTTAGGTACGAGAGGAAAAATCTCGGTTGCAGTTGCAGCCGCTGAACAGTAATGTCAGCGTGGGGCCCGGCCAAGGATTTTGCCCGGGACGTGAAGGATATGCCTGCAGTTTTTTTAAAGCCGTCAGAGCTTGACAGTGTGGCAAGATGGTCTACTCTAGTCTACTCCACGCGGCTAATTAAGTAGTATCCGTTCCAGACACGGGTGCCGATCAGATCGGATCGGATCGGATTAGCAGCTAGCGCAAGTAATCAATCTCCGGATAAGGCTACTTACTCGCCACTAGCCATGCATGTGACCGCGCACTATGCTATATACTTTTACTACTTTGCACTACCGCTACCGCACGCACGATGGCCGTACGTAGCGTTTTCGGAGCAGCAACTGGTGTGAAATCAAAGTCTACGCGCCGCACTACATACGTGTGTTAATTTGGATCAAGCCCCTTTGAATCGTTTTTACGTGTTGGTCAGTGCGTTCTCCTCCTCTAATACAATGGCAGCTGTAGCACGCAAGGTGTCGAGGTAAATTAAACGCTCATGCATTGAATTGGCTCCTCCCGGCAGCTTATACCGATCGATCACGATCACCTTCTTCATTCTTTTTGCAAACGTGGTCAATGGTACGTACGGCGTGCCACCGTTCCGGCCACCGTCGCCAAACACATTCGCCGCCGTCCCCGCCGAGCCGGAGACCGTCGCGTCACGTCGGCGACGTCGCGCTCCGATCTTCCGGTGCTAAAGGTGTCACCGGGTCAAATAAACCGGTGCTAAAGGTGGGGCACTAGCCAAAAATATTTGCATATTTGCGTGTTGCCGGATTCGAACTCAAGACCTCTTGGCTCGCGCGCGTGCACCCACCTAACCATCTCACCTACACAGCACATGTGATAGAATAAAAGATGCGCTCCTTTTGAAGTAGCATGTGACACATACATTAGCACCGGATCGTATTTACGAACCGGTGCTAAAGGGCCTTTAGCACCGGTTCGTAAATACGATCCGGTGCTAATGTAGGTGTCACATGCTACTTCAAAAGAAGCGCATCTTTAATCCTATCACATGCACTTAGCACCGGTTCTTTAGTGCACCGAGGCATATAGAGGGGGCGGATGATGGATTTTCTGGTAGTGTTTTTTTTGTAGTGGTGAGCCCAAGACCTTGACCGAGAGATACTTGGTGACCAAGAGCATATCCTTGGGTGAAAATCCAACGTGGATTAGTGCTTGCATTTTCCTATCGATACCACGAGATAACCTTGTGCCAAGTTTGCATCTCTCTAACCCACTCCTTTATGCTTTTGCATTTCAAACTTGCAATTTGAATGTCTTTACTTTTGTAGATTGGTATCTTGCTAGAATTGTCTCTCGATTGGAAAACATTTTGTCGGTGAGAGATAACGCTAGTAAACCTTAGTTGCACATCTAGATAGCGTCTCTAGTTTATGTTTTGTGCAAAATAGTGGAGATCATAAGTCAAGGTTTTCAGATAGCCTAATTCACCCCACCCCCTCTTAGGCCATACAACCACTAATCTTATTTCACATAACCATACTGTTGGAGCGCTACTTACTGTACTCAAGCTCTCGGACGTGCAGTGGTTTTGCAAGCTCTGAGACGCTCGCCACACACTTGCATCGTCTTGTAATCTAGCTTAGCAGTTTCAAAGGATCACATGTTGTATGTGTATATAACATTGCACTTAAGATCAATACAACGATAAGGTTACCGCTTGATCCTATTCTCCCGCTTCCTCCTATCTACTACACTCTGTCGCCGCCATGGCATTCTCGCTATCATGTTGCTCCTCTTCCTCATGCTCTATCGACTTCGCCTTTGATGTCCCTCAACCCGCTTCCATGGCCCAGTTTGTATGGCCCAGTAGTGGCCCGTGAGGCCATGAGTGCGGGATGCAAGTATAAGCCTTTGTCTTCCAGCCATAGCACCTTCGGGTTAATCCTTTTATACGAAACAAGGACGAAAGTGTAAGGAGGGTGCTACGTGTACGCATGCACGCCCCTCGGAAGGGCTGTGCGGGGCGGCTTTGGATGGTGGGGTGTTACATTAGTGACGTAAACTTGACTGTTGTGTCATCAATTGGATCTACACCATGATTCCAAGGGTGTTTTCAACATCATTCACAAGCCCCGCACGTCTGCGTTCACCATCTGGTCAGTCGTTGAGGGGCTATTCAACAACAATGAGAGTTTGAATTCCGCAACATCGTTGAGGTGACCTCAACATCAATGACTATAGCACCAAACTCAAGCGGCTCACTGACAACCTGTGCGATGTCTAGCACCCCGTCTTTGAGCCTAGTCAAGTGTTGAACTTGGTCCATGGCCTCAACAAGAAGTACATCCATGTCAAGCCAGGGATCACCTCCAAGAATCCATGCCACACGATCATGTATGCACCGTCATGACAAGATGGAGGTAGGCTAGGCCTTCATCGTTGGACATAACAGCGGCTCTACAAGTCATGGTGGCCAATCTGATGGCCAGGGCAGCCAGTCCTCCTCCGTAGACACCACCAGCAGCTCTTGCCCCAAGTCCAAGCCCAAGTGCCACAACCGTGGCCCCAACTTTTCCTACCCCGCTCCTACCAGTGATAACAGCAATGGCACACCGCAAAGCCCCCTGGCTTGGTTATGGTTGTAACCTTGGATGGGCCTCGTTCATGCCTAGCCGATGCCATTCTGTGCCTCGGGATCTCATCTTCTGCCTCCCCCTCCCCACCCCGGTCGCCTTTCCATGCCCAATAGGCCATGACGGCCCAACATCAATTTCTAGTGGTACTCAATGTTTCTACCTGCAGTGCGTATCCCTGGGACACCAACACACACTATGCTATGTTGAACAATGCCGACATCTCCACTCAGCTTCCTAGCTCCGCACATTAGTATCTCAACACCGGCAGATCGACACACATGCTGTCCAAGTCTGGTATCCTTTCTTCCTCCTCTCTTGTTCTGTTTCAGTCCTTCGTCACTGTTGGAAATGGCACATGACTGCCTGTTATACATTCGGCCACCACTTGGATTCCTAGATCCTCTTCTCCCTTTCACCTCAACAATGTTTTCTTCACTCTTACTTTGATTAAGAACTTAATTTCTGTATACAAACTAACACGTGACACACTGGTTTTTCCATCAAGGATTTGCAAATCGCATGGTAAAGCTCTGCTATGAGAGTTTGGGCGACCTCTACCCTCTACGGTTGCCACTACATTACGCCTTCTTTACATCTTTAGCAGCGTCTATCGATCTAGGTACAACTGCCTTGCACGCTTCAGTGGGTCCTTCCCTATTTGAATTTTGAATGAAATAAATCAACAACCCACTCATTTCATCACTATCACATGGGCAAACATGTCCGTGTTCCACTTTAGTCATCAGATTCAGTTGCTTATTCTCCTTTCCATCTTGTTCATGCAGACGTCTAGACGTCCCCTATCTCAAGTCACTCAGGCTACAAATATTATGTTGTGATAATTGATGCTTATATTCATTACATTTGGATGTTCCCGTTTAGACAAATATCCGACGTTCTTGGCATTGAGCGATCTTCTCCTATCTGGTGAGTATATAGTAGAGGCACATCTAAATGTGCCTTCATCGAGAGTGTGTCTCTCCTATGTACCTTCATCGATGAAGGTACCGGAGCAAAGGTTAGTGCCTCTCTTTTTCTTGAGAAGGAAAATGTATTGATCTTAGCACAATACACCGGTCCTTTTACAAACAGGATCCCAAAGAAAAGGAGAATTATAAAGAAGTCCAAAACTCCTATTCATCTTCCTCGAAGCCCTTAGGGATCGTTCGTCACCGCCGCCGAAGCCACTTCCCAATCATCACCGGACGCCAGAGCCAATCTCCACAAAATGGAGGCCGCAAAGAAGGGCTTACTGCTAGGCAAATCAGCCGAGTACGCTGCCTCCCAGGCACATCGGCCAATTCTGGCACCCACGACACATCCTTCGATTCCACCGCCGGCAACCCGAGCACAACTCCTGGACTCCTGAAGAGGTCTCCCCGGCCTCTACGTTGGCGTCGAAGAAGATCGCCACCGGTGAACGGAAGAAGCCAGGAGAAGTTATTCCCCTGCAACGCTGTTGCTTCCGCATCACCGACACCACCAGAAAAAAAACAAGCTGCAAAGGAGCCGCGCCCCTCCGGTAAAACCTAATTCCACCGCCAAGCATTGACGGTGAATAAACCCTAGACCTAAGGACTCGATTAAGGGCTTGATCTACTAAAGGATGGACCCCCGGTCCCCTTGCCCCCGCCTAGGAGGCCGGGGGAGAGGGAGAACGGGGCCAGAAGCGAACGAGGCGGCGGCGCAAGCACCCGGCGGTGACGGCGGTTCCGCCCGAGTTGCTCCTCGAGGGCGACACGGTTAGTCCTCTCTTATGTACCTTAATCGAGAATGTGTTCCCGTCCCATGTCGCCAACACCTGATGATCTACTGCACCCGTTCGTGCCATCTATGCTAGCCTCTACCTGCCCACTGGCTCAACATCGAGCATCGCACACCACCGGCCTCTTCGCTAGTTCCCGATGGCGCGCAGTACCTCAAGATCGTGCCCAACACACCAACGGCCTCTTCGTCAGTTAACAACAGTGTGCGGCACCTCAATGCTGTTCCCAACACACCACTGGCTTCATCCTTGTCGCCCACACCACCCTACCCACTCCTCGTGCTTCTTCCCATTACGCCATCTGACCCGACGCTCCGTGATGTCACCCCTTTACCCACCCCCATGCCGCAAGATGTCGTGCCCTGACAGCACCACATATGGTGACTTGAGCCTGGGCTGGTATGATCAAACCCATCCCCAAGTATGCCCTCGCCACCTCTTCCTCCCCGCTGTACCCGGTACTTCGCTCCATCTGCACAACTCTCCAAGACCTGCACTGGCACAATGCCATGCAACAGGAATTTGACGCACTACAGAGAAATCAAACCTAGACTATTGAGTGGTATAAGGCCCTATTTGTTTTAGATTTTATAAACCATCTAGATTATATAAGTCCGATTATAATCCAAGGATAGCATGGTAAAAGTCTATGATTATCCACTTTCATCGCTAATCTTCGGGCCACAAATAACCACTCCGATCCGACCCGCTTTCATTCCTAATCTTCGAATCACAAATAATAATAAGTTGCACATGGATAGATTATTTCAGATTATTTATGTTTGTACGATAGTTATTTTACTATTTTTTTTGCGAGTAGATAGTTATTTTACTATACTACCCATTAATCGTAATCTACCTTAAGGCTCGGTGAGTTGTGCATGGTTTCATCAGCGGCTGGGGATGGACTTCGACGAAACATCCTCCCTGGTCGGTAAACCAGAGCCACTAACTGCAGTGTGTTATATATATGCTCATCGCCTCCAAGTGTTGGCCGGCTCACCAGCTTGATGTGTCCAACACATTCCTACACGCAACATTACCTAGTGCGCCCTCTACCAGCAGCAACCTGTACGTTTCGAGCAGCAACCAGGCCACGTGTGTCACCTTCAGCTCGCGGTCTCCCTCAGCCTCCGTCAATCACAGCTCGGACTAGCTCCTTGCATAATGAAGACACCATATTAATATATTATTAGGTGCTTTTGATCAATTATATATACTTGTAATTCGTGTTATATTGGCCGTAATGGAAATCCTATGTCAAGTTTGACCACCTTAACCAAAAGTCCAAGATACGCATACGCCATTGCATGCATCGGGACTAACCTAATAACCACCAAAAGAAGGTAATGTTTCGGATGTCAATGTATGCTCCAAAAAGGCACTTTCTGGTTTCTTCTAATTTCAGTTACACGCTAATCATAAAACATAGCAACATAAATACTTGATTACTTAAATTTTAGGGGATGCTAATCTTAAATCGTATATTACACAATATTACAAAAGGTTGTTTGGCCCTCATTCATCTAATTCCTTCACCATGGATGAGACAATGAGGGAGGATATACCTCAAGTCTCGAGGGAGGAAAATGAGATCTTGATAGCGCCATTCAACGAAGTGGAAATTAAAACTGCAATATTCCAGATGGAGCACAATAAAGCGCCAGGACCGGATGGCTTCCCCGCTGAATTTTATCAATTCTTCTGGGAAGTGAAACCAGACCTTTTGGCTCTTTTCCATGAGTTTCATGAAGGAAGGTTACCGTAACATAGTCTCAACTTTGGAGTGATTACCTTACTGTCAAAACGAGAAGATGCTACTAAAATTCAGCAATATCGACCCATATGTCTCCTCAACGTTAGTTTTAAGATCTTTACAAAAGTAATCAATAATAGAATAATGTTTCTGGCTGAAAAACTGGTGACTCATTCTCAGACTGCTTTCATCCCAAATCGAAATATTTTGGAAGGAGTAGTTGTTTTACATGAGACAATGCATGAGATGCATAGGAAAAAAAGAGATGGAATCATCTTAAAATTAGACTTCGAAAAAGCTTATGACAATCTAAAGTGGCCTTTTGTGCAGCAAGTCCTTAGAATGAAAGGCCTCTCACAAAAGTGGTGTGAGTGGATACATAAGATCATGACTAAGGGGAGTGTTGCTATAAAGGTCAATGATGACATTGGGCACTTTTTTCAAACAAAAAAAGGGGTTAGGCAAGGAGACCCATTATCACCGATCCTTTTTAATATTGTTGTTGACATGCTAATGGTGTTAATAAATAGAGCTAAAAGAGAGGACCAGGTTAGAGGAGTCATCCCTGATCTAGTAGATGATGGTTTGTCTATCTTACAATACGCGGACGATACAATTATTTTTATGGATAATGATCTTGAGAGGGCCAAAAACATGAAGCTATTGCTATGTGTGTTTGAGCAGCTATCTGGTCTCAAGATAAATTTCCATAAGAGTGAGATGTTTTGTTATGGAGCGGCAAAAGGAAGTAGAACATGAATATTCCCAAATTTTTGGGTGTGATTCAGGCTCTCTACCTTTTCGGTATTTGGAAATACCTATGCATCACCGTAGACTCAGAAATAGTGATTGGTGTCACGTAGAGGAACGTTTTCAGAAACGGTTGAGTTGTTGGCAAGGTAAACTACTTTCAGCGGGTGGATGGTTGGTTTTGATTAACTCAGTCCTAAGCAGTCTACCTATGTTTATGTTATCCTTCTTTGAGGTACCAAAAGGGGTCCTAAATAAATTAGATTATTATAGATCTAGATTCCTTTGGCAAAGTGATGAGCATAAAAAGAAATATAGGCTGGCTAAGTGGAGTGTGGTTTCCACTCCAAAAGACCAAGGAGGATTGGGGGTTTTAAATTTAAGCGTTCACAACAAGTGTTTACTAAGCAAATGGCTATTTAATTTAATTAATGGCGATGGGATGTGGCAAAATTTGTTACGAAAGAAATACTTAAACAAAGGACCATCACACAAGTTCATCACTTACTAGGCGATTCTCAATTTTGGGCTGGCCTTCTAAAGGTCAGAGAGGAGTTTTTTAACCTGGGAAGTTTCTCTCTAGGAGATGGGTCTCAAATAAGGTTTTGGGAGGATGTGTGGATTTTGAATCGTCCTTTAAAAGATTTGTACCCTTCTTTGTAATATATAATAAGAAAAAGAAGTGCTACAGTAGAATCTGTTTTAGCCACAACACCACTGAATGTAGCATTTAGACGATCTCTCACAGGGATTAACCTACAGGCCTGGCACTAGGTAGTGGCCATGGTAATGAATGTCCAGTTATCCAATCACAGAGACCGATTTATTTGGAATTTACACCAGCATGGGGTGTTTAATGTTCATTCAATGTACAAAGCTATGTTGTTAACTCAAGCTTTACCATTTAATAAGACAATATGGAGGATAAAGATTCCCCTAAAAATAAAAGTGTTCATGTGGTATCTAATTAAGGGAGTAATCTTAATAAAAGATAATTTGGCTCGCAAACATAGGCATGGTGAAATGTCATGTGCTTTCTGCTCAAATAATGAGACTATTCAATATTTATTTTTTGACTGTCACATAGCAAAATTTATCTGGAGAATTGTTCAAGTTTGCTTTAATTTATCTCCGCCAACTAGTATAGATGATATGTTTAATGGCTGGTTGCTCGGGATAAATAGGAAACTTAAGTTTCAGATACTAGCGGGAGCATGTGCAGTCTGCTGGGCAATTTGGTTATCTAGAAATGCTGTGGTATTTGACAAAGGCTTAGTACCTTCATACTTGCAGGTACTCTTCAAAGGGACGTACTGGATTTGTTTCTGGTTGCTGCTACAGAAGGAGGAGAGTCGTCTTGCATCTACCATGGGGTGCAGGAAGCTTGAGTCTGTCGCCATGGAAGTCTTTGCCACTCATGGTTGGAGTTTTATCAATAGAATTGCCTCTTAGTTCATTTTAATGGAAATGTTTGAGAGCTCATTATTTAGTCTGATCTTTCGGATTTTTGTTAATTGCGTGGCTTTTTTCTGGTTTAAACTTGTAATAATAGACAGCTTCATGTATCAATCGATGCAGCGACTGGAATATTAATACATATTCCCTTATCTAAAAAAATACTTGATTACTTTTACAAATGCAAGCTCGTTGCGAAAGTTTACTAGGTTAAGCTCATGAATGCCAAAACGACAAATTTCTAAATTGGAATGGCATATAATAGTCATTGGTACTTGTACTAAATACAAAATATTGTCAGTAGCGTGTCAGCTAGTTACTTCCCACTGACAATGCGAAAATGTCGTTGGAGTGATCTGGCCCAACTAACCTTTGTAATAACAAGCCAGCACTGAATTCAGTCTGAAGCAACCTTGCGTGCACTGTTTCTTTTTTGATAACCAATGTAGGTCACCATGTTGCTTGATACATCAAAAGTACCATACACAAAGATTCACATACTCCACATGGATATGAAAATTCTGATTTATGAAGTATCATTTTCTCAACAGTAAACTATTGCAAAGTTCAAGAAGCCCGGCAGATCAAATTTGAAAGAAAAAGAAAGCCTGCTAAACTGTATTTAACATCTAAATTCTCCATCTTTACAACAACATAAGTAGCCTTTCCTTTAACAAGAGGCAAGATAACAGAAGACCATCCGTATCTGTGTGATGGCATGTCAAGCTCATCTTAAGATCCACCCATAAAAAATGATAAGGTGGAAAAGACAAACAAAGAAAAGAAGAAGGCCGGTACAAGATTGTTTGCTGTCACTCCAGCAGATGTGTATGATGACACATGGACGGATGTTGTAGATCTTGGCCTTCTTCCGAGTTCTGCGTGAGCACCATTTGCAGTTTCCTCCTCTGTTGCTTCTTCCCCTGCTACATGCCTGCCAAGCTGGGCCTTCAACAATGCTGTTCTGAAAAGGTTTGAGTGCTCAGTACTGAGCTGTTCTCTCTTCCTTATATCGAGAGGGCAAGGATCTCATGACTTGAGAATTTTTATCCTGATTGCTTGTTCAATCATCTGATCAATCATGCCCGGTTATGAGCATGACAACACATCGGCGAATAATGTAGAGTCTGGCCTGCTGCTGCTTCAGAGCCCTCTTGAGGCCCTTGAGCTTCAGATCATGAGCACCCATCCTCATCTTCATTTGGAGATGTGAATGTGGTCGATACCAAGTGATGATGAGAAAGCTTTGGGGTGGATTTAGACTACTGAACTTTTACTTTGCCTTGGATTGGGCTTGTGCTTGTGTGGTTTATATAGGCAGTTGCCATGTGCGCTGTGTCAGCTACAGCTGGTGGCTCTCATTTTACTCTATGCTTATGCACATCCATCTTAATTAACTTATTGATGTGTTCATGCTGTGCATAAAGAACACAAAGTCCTCTATGACATTGGATTAGTTCACTTCAATTCACTGATTCCTATTTGACTTGATGCTATGTTGTTTGTTTACAAGCATTGCACTGACAAATATAAATAGGATACCAGATAACAGAACAAATAACTATCATATCATTTGTTCGTAAAAAAAAAATAAAAGCTTGTCTTGTGTCATGTCAATTGAACTATCACATTATTGGTGTCAGTGTGACTGATATAAATTTTCATATAAAAGGTTATGGCCATAATAACAGTAAGTTTACTCCAATTCACTGATTCATATTTGACTTGATGCTATGTTGTTTGTTTACAAGCACTGCAGTGACAAATATAAATATGATACCAGATGACAGAACAAATAACTATCATATCATTTGTTCATAAAAAAATAAAATCTTGTCTTGTGTCATGTCAATTGAACTATCACATTATTGGTGTCAGTGTGACTGATATAATTTTCATATAAAAGGTTATGGCCATAATAGCAGTACAATTCTGTTTTCATTTGGAAAATAGAATTCTGAATCTCCAATACAAGGTACTCAGGCAAGCTAGAAGCTACTGTCAATTGGAGAAAAGTCAGAGGCTACAGTTTTGTTTCGGGTGCAAATAAAGTCAGCCATTTGACCAAATAAACTACTCAACCCATCCTCCCCATAGACAGGCTAAGCAGACAAACTCAGACAAGTGAACTATAAACAACGTGTTGAACAAATAAGCTCTCCTGTTGATCAAACAAGGAGGGTAACAACTAAGAAATGATGCTAATGCATCGTATATTGTACCAACACTTGTGCAAAGTCAGAACAATTGTTAATTATCTCTCCTGTTGATGTCAACACAATTCCTACTCCCAGTAGGCCCCCCCTTCAAACAAGCAAGTTCTAAACAAAACTATTTGACTAAATGAGATAGGTATATATGTACAATGAACCTGCATTTGAACTTTATGAAGGAATGAATGGTTGGATGCGTGCAGCTGCTCATGTTTTTGTTTTGTTCTGTTTTACATTTAGATTAAGAAAAGAATCTTAAACATAATCTAGTATGGTAATATCCTAATGTCTTCAGATCTTCAAAGTAATGTCTATGTATGCAAAAAAATGGATTGGTCATCACTCGTGTTTGACAAAGATGTACACTTCAAACCCTGAAAGATAATTAGAAATATAGATATGTACAATAAAATACGAAGCCAAGAATAAGCACTCAATAGCATATAGAATGGGCATTCAGTGTGCTAATAAACAGTTCTAAGTATCTTCAGGCTAGTTTTCAGACCGATGGTGCTCTATTTAAGGTAGAAATAGGATCACTGCCACTGAGCAATGAACCGAAGAAGATAATACATTAGCACCATTGATTTTTGGCTATAAATATTAAATACCTTCAGAAAATAGCAATTAAATTCATACAGTAGGTTTTGATTGAAAACGATTGTATGCAGACATCATTCAAATTTAAAATAGAAGTTATCAAATTTAAAGCACATATACTTTTTTTTGAACCGAAAACAGCAAGGGAGGCCCCCGCTGTGAATTTTTTTTTTTTTTTTAAAAACAGAGAGGCACATTACAACTTACAAAGAACATGAAAGAAGAAGGGGGTTGGGCAGGGGTTGTACAAGCTAGGAATAGTAGAAGACTAAAGGTGGCTATTGGCCCAAGTAAGAAAAGGGGTTTTCAAAACTTCCTTCATTCGGTGGGCTTGGAGATAGCACTCGTCTCTGAATTTTCTTTTCCATGACATATGTACAAATCTGTACAGTCCGTTTTACACTAAAACCAATGGTGGAAATGTTTGTACAGTGAGAAATCAATAACTTTTTTTTGAGCGAACGGCACAAGATTGTGCCAATTTCATTGATAAAGCAGAAGAGTTACAGACCGGCTTGCCGGTTGATTTACAAGGATTACTCTCGCATAGTTATTGATGCTAGATCTTTTGCCCCTGCCGCAATCCAGGCGGCCTCCTCTTGCTTGACTTTCCCCAAGATCTCGGGCGCGCTTGTTTCAACATGGTTGAAAATACGCGCATTTCGTTCCTTCCATATCTCCCACATGAGTAGCATGGCTATGCTTGCTTTGGCTTTACGAGGGGTCGCCGAGGGTGCCATGAGATTTTCCCACCACTGGCCCGCCGTTTCGCTGGATCTCCATTCTTGTGTTCTCAGATCTGGTTGCGCCACCCATTCGGCCACCGCATTCCAAATGCGCTTCGTGTATCGACATTGTGCGAGTAGGTGATGCGCTGACTCGCCAGTCTGACGGCATAATAGGCATACCGGGGAGTGGCGCCATCCTCTCCGCGCTAGCCTGTCGGACGTCCAGACTCGGTTTTGCGTGATGAGCCACGTGAATAGCTTGCATTTTGGCGGCGCCCACACTTTCCACAAGTTATTCGTCCACTGTGACCTGGTGCATCCAATGAACTCCGCCTTGTATGCTGAGGCCGCCGAGTATTCTCCCGAGGCTGTGAATTTCCACCGGATCTGATCTTCCTGATTATTAACTAGTCGTATGTCTCTCAGTATGGTCCACATTTTTATGTATTCTTGCAGGTGACCCATCGTGAGGCCTGGCTGGAGTCTCAGATACCGAATCCAGGTTCCGTCATGGAAGAAATCAATAACTGGTGACAGTAGCTGATGGTTATGAATCAATGCTGAATTTCCTTTTTGGTGCTAGTGGTTGGACCAGATATATCACATTTCACAACTCGTAGTGCAATACAGCATTGATGTTCAGTTAAAACGCATGGTGAATGCCCATCTTTTTGTTAGTCGATCATGCAAACAATTATGATCATTATGGATTATTCTTTAATTATTATGCTCCTGTGAAATGGAAATTTTCTACTGGACAACAAGCTAGCAAATGTAACAGTCTACTTACTTGCAGATGTAGAGATGTGAAATTTGGTTCCATAGTCAAACAGAGGGCAAGAACTAACTGAAGCGAAGACATTGCACGCTAAACAAAATATTTGTGGAAGGTCAGAGCATTTGTTAATTACTACCATTTCACGTCAATGTCAACTGAAACGTAACCCTGCTCCCAAAACGCAGGCCAAGCTGACAAGCAAACTCTAAACAAAGGCATTTGACCAAAGGAACGATGAATGTCCCATTGCAGGAATGGTTGGATGCTGCTCATCTTATTGGATTGCCTATATCTATATGCATTTCAATCCGTGAAGAAAATGTTAAAACATAATCTAGGAGAGCAGCTGCTGTTCTTACAAAACATGGAGTATGGGAGTTATTAAACTTTTGTATGGTGACTCAAATGGATTAGGACTCAATAAGGTGTGCTATTAGGACTTCTAGTGCAAGGGTTTCGTTCGAGGCTTGAAAGGAGCAATTAGGAGTGCTCAAGAGGAATGGCTAGACAGTTCTAAAACACTAGATTCTTGTATAGGGCAAGAATCAAGGGTTCTAGAGGGTCAAGTAGGGTTGTGAGGGAGCGACAATCACTTATACTCTGTGGAGTTGCGCTTAAAGAATTTACGGTCAGCTTCACCAAAATCATGTTTTCTTATTGTGGTTACTTCAATGTCATCATCTAGGGTTTTCTACAAGACCCAAAACATGATTTCGGCTGTCAAAACCCAAAACCGGTCTGACCGGTTTGTCAGTCCTTGTGCCAAATTTGGCTGTCAACACATTTGGAACTGCTTGATTTTTGGTCTGTAGAAAAAAGCAATTAATGAAGCGTGGTACAGCAGTGAAATAAAGTTTTCAGGCTGAAATCAAAGGTCTGGAGCAAAGACAAAATGCTGGTTCACTGCATGTGTTTCCTTCTAACTCGAATATGGTGGGAAGTTTTTGGAATGAATGAGTTGGGAATATCTTGAACAATGTTAAGAGGTAACAGGATGTCACAGGATTTGCTGTTGTGCATGTTTATGTAAATTGTGCCTATAGTTTCCTACTGAAAATTTATAGCCATACGTCTCACTAAGTGTATACATATCTATTTTTGCCAAAAAAAAAAGTTGGGTCCATCATAGTACATAGCCAATACGTCTCACTAATTGTATGCAAACAAAAGATGCTTGACTCATCTGTTCAATAAAGAAGAAGATTCCTGACTGTTAAGTAACCGGTCTATAACAAGTGAAGCTAAAACAGTGTGCACTGCACTCCAGTTGATGTCGACTTGTGCAAAACCAGAGCAATTATTAATTATACTCCGGTCTCCACTCCCAAAAGGTATGCCCAGCAGACAAGTAAGCTTCAAACAAAATCATTTGACCAAATACGCTTTGTAAACTCAGGATATGTGCAATGAACCTGCATTTGAACTTTTGAAAGAACGGTTAATTGGATGCATGTTTCTGCTCATCAGGATATGATGAAAAGAATCTTAAACACAATATAGTAGAGAAGTTAATGTTCTGATAGACTACATGCATGTAAAGAATCTTAAACACAATCTAGTAGAGAAGTTAATGTTCTGATAGACTACATGCATGTAAAGAATCTTAAACACAATCTAGTAGAGAAGCTAATGTTTGATAGACTACATGTAAATGTTCATGGGGTTAACCATCATTTGTTTGACAAAGATGTACACTTCAAATCTCCGAAAAACAAAATAGAAAATATATTATGTCACAAATTCACCGAAAAGGAAAGTAAAGTACACAAAACATATATTATCCTGAGAATAACATTGTGGTGAGAATAACCAAACATTTCATAACCCATGGTGCAATTCATTACTAATAATAAGCGATCTTCTAAACAAAAGCAGCATAGTAAAATTGTGCAGCGAATCCACATCTTTATAATCAAACACCGCAAACAATTCTGATCCTTATATATCCTTACACAGTAAACAGTCTTGACTTTTAGCAGAAATAAATAATGAATTGAATATTTATTGCAAAGTCAACATGGAGGATAAGAGATGAAGCTAAGACACTGCACACTAAAGAAGTATTATAGAAAGTCAGACATTATGTTAATTATCACTGTTTCAAGTCGATGCCGCCAAGCTCCAGAAAGGCAGGCCAGGCAGACTCTAAACAAAAGCATTTGAAAAATGAGCAAGGGACCTTTCCGGTTGAAGGAATGGTTAGATCCTGCTCATCTTTTTGGCTCTGATGTATGTTCGGATTGATGAAACGAATCTTAAACACAATCTAGCAGAGCAGCTGCTGTTCTTATAAAAACATGGCTACCTAAATGTATGAAAAAGATATTTATGTGGTTGGTCATTTCTTGTAGTAAAAAAGGGAAGTAAAAAAGAAAACATCCTATCAAAAAGAGTAAGGGTGATGAAATTCCAAAGGAAGAACCCCCGAAAAAAATCCAGAGGAGAAAAGTAAGAGTAAAAACTGTTTTAAGTACGTCAGGCTCGGCGCATTCGGTAATTGATTGTGCAGTAGAAGTGCATGACTGTGTCACTGTGACCAATCGCATTATTCAAACTGTTTGTGTCATCTTTGCATTGTCAGCCAACCACCACTAATGACTCTGACCCTTATATATTATTCTTCAATAATGCTAGTATGAAATGGCAATACTTCGGTGTGGTATGACTGTATGAGGTAGGACACAGATTAATGGTCGATCTAGTGGATCATGAATTAAAACCAACAACACTATGAAAGGCCATAAACAACTGCAGTACACAAAGTGGGACATTGCATCACTACCCAATGCAGTTATGCTTAATCGACAAGAGGTAATCCTATTGTTGTGCCAAAGCAGTAAGCAAAGATGACATATATTTATTGTTGGACTTCAGGTCCACTTGCATATCTAGATTCGTCAGACAAAAAACATGAATCTAGCCATGTTCTTCAGAGATGTTCACAAAAATTAATTTGGTTAGTTATCCAATAAAGCATGTTCATCGTTCCCAAAACTGGTGCTTAACAAGTGCTCATTCTGCTTGGACCAACAGAATCATTTGACTGCCTTTTGTAGCTTTCCTGTTACCAACCAGACACAAAAGTAACTGTTAGCTTGTCCTCAGGATGTCATGTGCTGTTTCAAGGGTGCAGCTAGTTACCCCATATTCAGACATCGGGGGACTGATGGAAAAATAAACTAGATTGTTTGCTCAACGAAGTGAAACGAAACAAAGAAGTATTCTCCTCAAAAGAAAAGAATGTAGTGTTTCAGTGGCATCTACATGCAACATGTCTAGTAGCTTGCTTTGTGCAGTTGCCACAGGATGTACAGTTTCAAGGGTGCAGCAGCGGCATCTTATAATCAGTGATCATAAGGAATTTTGCCTCTTCGACGAGTAAAATAATATCTAAGTAAGAGTTCCTTTTTGAAAGTAAAAGTTATATATCAAAGAATTTTAAATAAGGTGTGCTACTGTTTGTTATGGAAAAAGGCCAATGAAATGCACAACACAAAGGAACAATGGATTTTATGTTCATTAACTAAAGCGCGTTCTTTGTTAAATAGGACCAAAGTGACAAAAAAACTCTAAAATGTGAAAAAATGAAAGAACCAGTAAGAGGACTTTGCATTCAGCTGTCAGTAAGATAGAGAGGGACCAATAAAGACAAAGGAGATGTGACAGAACCCAGGAATGAAGAAGACAGAGGGGCTCAAAGGTGCCACACTCATTACCAACTACAGATGCTACTGCTATACCAGACACAAGAATACAGAAGATGCGGCATTTGCTTCTCATTCTGCAGCTGTTATGTTTTCGGAGTTCTTCAGAGGGTTAAAAACTAGACAATGGAGCAGAATTTATGCCCAGTGCATGCATGGACCACCTACATGGTTGATGCATGAATGCTGCTGCACAGCAAGGCAACAACAATGGGGAATATGGAGGTGACAAGGAGCACTGAGCCCATGGTGCTTGTCTCTTAATCTTGCCTGCATTGGGAACTGGTTGGTTTGGTTTGTAGCCAAAGATGATGAATGGAGCACTAAATAGTTTATACAATGTTTTCAGTCTGATCATTGGACTGGATCAATGTCAAAGATTTTCTTGAAACTGAAACTTTGTTTCTAATTGGGAATAAGGTGCGTTTATTGAGTATCCATGAAAATATAGATTGGGACGATCAAGTTCGAATATCTCGAAAGAAGTTCAGAGGTAACAGGATTCACTGTATTCATGTTTACCAAAAGTCACTTTTTTTTGGAAAAGAGATGCTTTATTAAGTTTCAGATAGATACATCGAGGTGATACATCCACCTGAAAACAAGTTCCCGGCCTCTGTCATTACAGCACACAGCCCAACACAAGTTTGACACAAAGCCTGGACACTAATAGCTACCAATCCTAAGACTAGACTCCCACCCAAACGCCCGGGCAAAAATAGCCTTGGCCACTTGGACCAAGAAAAGCGACGCCGCTACAAGAGTGTCCTGCAATGACGGCGGTTGTAAATAGCGCACGTACGGAGCCAATGTGACGTTGTGAAGATGACCTGCAAAAAATATGGAGTTTTGTTATCAAAAGCCGCTGCGTTTCTGCATCGCCAAACCGCCCAACATAAGGCTGACGCGCCCACAAACACCAGAGGTTTACAATTTTGGGGAACTAGATTGAGCCAACCATTAAACATATTATTCACACTAATTGGTTTAGGTAATCCCCAAGCCGCGTAAACCGAAGCCCATACCATACGTGTGAATCTACAATAAAAAAACAGATGTTGTATTGACTCATTTTCATGGCAAAAACTACATTGTTTATTGCCATTCCAATTATGTTTGGCAAGATTATCTTTAGTAAGGATAACTCCTCTTTTGAGAAACCACATAAAGATTTTGATTTTTAATGGGATTTTTTATTTCCATAATCTTTTATTTGTTCTTGGGATGTTTTGATGGATTAGAGCCAGATAATGTGTTTTAACCGAGAAAACACCTTTCTGATCCAAATTTCATTTAAAATCATCCCTTTCCTCCGTGAGTTCTACATTGCCTAATCGTGCCACAAGGTTATTCCACATTAACAGTTTACGATCAATCAAGTCTCTACGCCAGGATATATTAGGTTACCAAAAATAAACTTAAAATTTCAAAATGCTTGGCAAATATTCTGATCCCAGAACTTACAGCATATGTCTTACTAGACCTGTGCATATCACCATATGCCTGATTTGCAAAAACGAAAAAAAAAGTAGCAATGGTCACGGTTTGCACTTGATACATAATACAAACTACAGTAATATTTTCCATCACTTAATATTGTTTGGTATTACAGAAGGATCTTATCTACAACAATTGTTGCACCAAGGGTTCGCTAAAACCCATACCATTCAAAATGTATATCAGTGCAACTCATATTCTTCTATTGATATTCTTTTATTGATCTATCAAGTTGAAAGCATTCTTCATTTTAAATATCACATGGTGGGAGCGTAGCAGCCTCGGTGATATGGTAGGTGCAACATGCTCTTCAAAAATCAAAATGAATGATGCCTAGAACATGCAACCGCTGATATTATGAAAGTCTAGAATGTATCTATGATCTAGTGAGGTGTTCTAGACTTTGCAAAAAAAACTGACTTTTTCTTTTGTGCGAAAGAAAATCTGAATTTTTTTCAACGAATAAGGATTTTGTTTTAAGAAAAAGAATTTCATAAGCACTACTTCGTTTCATGGAGAACAGAAATATGCAATAAGCCGAAGAGAAATACGGAAGCCCAAAGGACAAGTGCCTTCAATGCAGAGTCATGAAATCTTTACCATGCCTAAAAGCGCCGGAGGAGGCAACCCCTTGAATACACGCTGATGAGCCAGATTAGCATTTTCCGAAGTCAATACCTTCAGAAAGACTTGAGAAACATAAGTAACAAATATCCTCGGTTGCTGGAACAAAAAATTGAAGGTGTTTTTCGTGCTTTTGAGGCTTCTAGCTAATGATGAATGTGGGTTGTTCGAATTAGTAAGGCCTCACAGCACGTCAGCACCTGCTCGCCTCATGCGTCTAAGCAAGGTAGGTTTGGTGTAGGCTGCTGACAGACTTTGGCTTGCCTTGATCTCTTACCACAGCACACCTAAGATAACTTTGCAAACTGGTGGTGGTGGAGAAAGGCAAAGGCATCCGTGTCGACCACAGCAATCGCAAAGGTTTCAACTTGCAGGTGCATAGTTTCTCAAGGCATTTTGATCTTGCTATATTCAAGTGATGAAGCAGTAATGAAAACATGAATAATGTTATGACTATCTAAGGGAATGTTCATAAGAAATATTTATAATCTATAAAGAAAAATGCAGTAAATTTGAGGGAAAACGCAAAATGTAAACACGTGGTTTGAGCAAATGTTTGAAAACCCCAAAATGTAGGAGTTGAGCATTCCAAAAGAAATCAAAAGCTCTAGTGGAGGCAACCCACTAGCATAACTTTATTTGTATGCTACAAATAAGAAAAAATAGTCCTATAATCTGCAATACTACTTTTCAAGACAAACTCTGTATTTTTCACATGCAAAAATCTCAATTATGCAAAATATAACAATTTCCGAATCTATGCAGATGAGCTGAGGAATTGAAATACATTAACCGATTAATAACAAAATGACAAATTCATACATTGGAATTGGCACATAAATACATATAGTTATTGGTACTTGTACTGAGAGTACGCAATACAAGCAACAGTTGTCCTTTATTTACTGGAAAATAAATTCAGTAGTGTGTCGTACAGTTTCCTTCCACCGACGATATCAAAGATATGGTTGCGGTGAATGGTGATCTGTCCCAGTTAACCGTGGTAAAACAAGCCAGCACTTTAATTATTCGATCTGAAGCAACCTTCGGTGCACACTTTATTTTTGAATGGACCAATGCAGGCCATATCTTTCCTACGTCAAAAGTAGCATACAGAAGAACCGCATCAAGTGTTTCAGAACGGATACACAAATACACAAATTCTGATCTCTGATATTTTTTTTCCTGAAGTTACTTCAAAGTTAACAAGCCATTCAGATCAAATTTGAGACAAAAGAAAGAATCTGTTACTCTGTTAGTCTGTATTAACATCTAACACTCTCCACCTTTACAGCACTATGCACGTAGCCTTGCCTTTCACAAGAGGCAAGAAAAACAAAGATCCTTCACGAGATCCACTCCACCCACCAAAAATGGCAAGGTGGAAAAGATGCGGGGAAGGAAAAAAAAAGAACAGACGGCTGCATTGCGCCTCCAGCCTTGAGATCAGTCACTCCAGCAGAGGAGCATGACGACGCATCGGCGGATAATGTATAGCCTTGCCTTCTGCTCCCTCAGCACCTTCTGCAGCTTCCCCCGCCGCTGCTGCTTCTTCCCTTGTTCCATGGCTACCAACAAGTTAGGGCCTCTCCGAAGCGATTTCACAAAGGTTAGTTCAGGTGTTGAGCTGAGTTGTGCTTTCCTTGGGATATGATGATGCTGTGATGGGGAGAGATGCAGGGCAGTGATTCAGCTCTTGTTTATATAGACGGGGGCAGGGATCTCAAGACCACAGCATACACCCACCAGCCACCCCACATGCAGTCAACACTTTTGTGCCTTGGAGGGGACACTTCTGAGTCCAAGTGCATGCTCCTGCTCTTTTTTCTATTACTTAGGCCAGTCTCAGTGGGGGTTTCATGAGAGTTTCATGGGATGTGAGAGGAGTTTCATGTGCTGATGTGGCAGAGGAGAGAGTGAAGAGTTTCATGGGATGTGAGAGGAGTTTCATCACCATGAAACTCATTTGGCACGGTTTCATAGATTCTGGCCTTGGTAACCGTGTGATAAAATCCTGCACTGAGACTGGCCTTAGGATAAGGGTTTAGGGGCAGATAGGATACTTACCTGCATCGCAATGTGATCATCGATGGACCCTTGATGGGCGCTGAGGAGCAGCACGCCATGATTGAGGACCGTGCGCCGCGCCGCGGACAGGATCAAGTGGCCATCCATGCTTGCCTGCAACCAAGATTGATTCACGGATTGTTTAATGGAGCCGAGGAGGTCTGTTCATGGCCCTCAAGCAGTCAAGGTTACCTGAAAAGCTGCAGCTGGGGTTGCTCAGGAATGCCGTTAGCCCTTTACACTGCTAAACGGGCACTCATTGACAGGCTGTTGGAGCAGTGCTCTTTTACGGTGTGCCATACTAGTCCTAGCCTTAAAAAGGACTAGTATGTAAAGATTAGAGGACTAGTATGTAAAGATCGGACGGACCAGATTAATTGTATACTACTGTAACCGGTATGGGTAGTATGAACTCAGTAGTATATGTAATATAAGGGTACTATGGGAAAAAAATAAAATGGCAGATATGTAATTTTGACATATAAGTTTGGAATGACAGATATGTAATTATGGCATATCTTTTTTGGATCCGGCAGCTCGGACGAGCGAGACAGGGGTGCGCACATGGGCAAGACAGCACGGGTCCGGCCGCCTAGAAAATATTTTTAGGGGGGACTTTTTTTTATGTTACCATAATACCTCTATCAGTATCTAGTTTATACTACCATACTACCATGTGCTAGTATGGCACACCGTAAAAGAGCTCGTTGGAGTAAGCTGGGAGATGTGAAAACAAACCCGAGCATGGACTCGATAACGGAATTTGTTTTTGCTCCCTACCTGCAGAAATGTCATGTGCATTGTTCGTACCGGCTACAACAACTCCAATTAGATCCATGCTTGGACGTTCCTGATGGATTTATAATAGAATCTCCCATGTATTTCCATTTCCTGTGTAGAAAACAACAAGCAGGTTGGGGATTGTGAGGAGATAACAATTAGTTAGGAATTCAGAGATGCATCATCCAGGTCAACACAAAATTCAAGGAATACTTGTGCATACATCCGGCAACCAGTACCAGAAAATGGTAAATGTGGACATGATAAGTTCCACAATCAAAATTTTCCACTAACAGATTTCCATAAAGAACTGATATTTCGGTTGACACTAGGCGACATCGATGAACTGATTGCAGAGGGATCGGAGCTAAAGTAACTCCATCAATCATGAATTAATCTACACAGGCCGGGTAAACAGCATAATTGTGGATCCTAAACTAAACATGCAACAACTTGAATTGGGCCACTACGGACAGATCGAGCAAACTAACAAAATGGATAGATCAAACTAGCTAGGGCACTAGGTAACCAATCAAATGGACAGGAACTACCAGGTCGACACCAACGGTAACTGTGGTCCAGGAGATCATTTGCAGATCTTCAACACTCTGACGCAAACTAGCATGGTGAACAAAATGGAAGGATCAATTGGTACAGGTTGTTAACTGCTACAGGTAAAACAAGCAGTACCAAAATTGTGCATACCTGGAAGTACAAGTAACAAAAGTCAGAGTACAGGTGGTATGCTTTTCCTTCCCTTTGCAAATAAGATCTTCATGAGATATAAAAGCTTACTCATCATGTGTTGAATCTGCACTATTATCTTAATGTCGAGGCCAAATGATGGAAACTAAATAAGGAAAGCAACCAAAGATGCTCACAAGATTAAGATTCAAACCATTGACCAGGACCTAAATGCTGGTTAACATGAGACAGTACCTGTGTGCTACATGACCAGCATTGAGACATGGTATGTCACATGCTTGACTAGCATTCATCCAAAAGATTCAGTACAAAGTCAGCCAGTGTTGCATGCACCTATTATCACCAATCATAATCCATGGAATCAAGTTCAGTATTAAAGCCCAGCCAACTCAATACATGCAGATGCTAAAGAAAAAAAAACTCAAAACAGATGTTGCAGAATATTCTCATTCATGATAGGACAGTAACAAATATAATCACAAAAATTAACACATGGAGAACTTATCGAGTGGCAAGGGCAGAGAAGCCACAATATATATAACAAAGTACCATGTCTTGCTTTTGACTGGCAATTAGGCAAAAGCCATGAAAAATGTAATAATAAAGAATACAGCATCAACAGCTAAAACGACCACAACTTCACAAGACAAGCACCCCCAACCCAAGACACACAAAAGATTATGGTTTAATTAATCATCCAAACCAAGTACACCCAAAAGTACTTTCCAGTCAAAAGATACGCCGGCGGCACGGATGATCCGGAACTCATTCCATCCTTCCTAGCAGCTTCCGAACGGATCGAGACGACATGAGCAAATCTCCAAGATACTCAAATACTACATCTCTAAGAACGTTTCCCAACTCCTTGCCAGCACAATCTACAGACAACAGGATAAAGTACAGTAGTATACACTGTTACTAGGTACTACTGCCAACTCCAAGAAGATCTGGGAAATGCAAGAAGATCACGGTTATGGCTACTCTCACAAGAAGATCAAGCAGACTGCAGACAGTTTACAGTGGTGTGAGCCTTCCAAGTGTAAGCAAAGGTAGACAAGAATAGGAAAAATTAATATAACAGCCGCACGAAGCACTGCCAGATACCGAAGTACATTCATTGCAACCATGCTAAGCCGCTGAATCTGCAGATTTGGACACGTATGTTGGGAGCAGAGGCACGATGAGCTGTCTGTTATCTGAGGCAATCCTATCCGTCAATAAGATCAAGCTTTTGTCGCCGACAAGAACAATAAGCTACATTCAGGTCCAGAGATTTGTCCCCTGATATTAGATAAAGAGGGGAAAGAAATATTAGCGAGGTTGCATGCATGGGACGAGGGGAGCTACATGTTTGCCTCCTCTCTATAAAACCCCAGCCTCATTCCCATTTCTGCACCACAACAAGTTCTAGCCACAATCATCAGAGAGCAAAGTGTGCGCCTGCTCTGATTACAGCTCACCAGTACATCAAGTTAATTCGTAGCCATGAGGACTGGGAGCCAGAGCAAGCAGAAGGGAAAGGTGACCAGAGCCCTGAAAGAGCACAGGGCCAGGCTATACATCATCCGCCGGTGCATCGTCATGCTCCTCTGCTGGCACGACTGAACTCTGGCCAGCATTTTCCTCCATGGAGAGGTTGCACTTATATCTAGCCAAATGTTAGTCAGGAGTAGAACTAGAAAGGCACTCTCATGGCCATGCCAAGTTGCACCTAGGCAAGTTCGGCAGGCTGAGGCATTCTATCATTTGTTCTATTAGTTGTTTTTTTCTCTCTTTTTCTCCACATTCTTTACCTTCTACTATCCACACGGAAGTGGGATATGGTTGGTTTACCATTTTTTGTACATTCTATTTGTAGCTAGTGGTCTACTTATAAATGGTTCAGTGAATTCAAGCAAAGTTGATCAAACTGTTCCTGAGTGAACTGGAACTCTTTGTATTATTTTATTAATGTTCAAGGGTTACATGTTCTGTCTTTGTGGCTATGACAACTATGTATTATTCAGCCACCAAGAAAAACTAGCCCTAATAAGTTAATTTGGTATCTCTTCCATGACGCTGGTACTGGCACTATTTTTCCTACAAACAGCTATATGGTCATAACCAGGGGTGAAAATGGTACGGATATTTCTCGTCCGTATCTGAGTTCGTGTTCGTTTGGAGGGGTTTATATCCGTTTGAATCCGAATTCGGATAGTTAGTATCCACCACCGATCTGAATCCGAATAGCTAAAGTTAGATATTTAGGATGTCGGTATCAATTCCTATCTTATCCGTCACAAGTGGACACTATACATATCCGATCCAAATCCAAAGAGAAAAAATTATTTGTATCCGTATCCGGCAATATCCGTCCGTATTCGATCCGTTTTCACCCCTAGTCATAACCATTTGCCTAGTAGACAAGAAAATGGAGAATTCAAATTACTTAACTTTCATTGAACTTTCATAAAGCAGTAGGCTCTAGGCTGCACAATGTCAAAGAATGAACAGGAAGTCCGCAAAGGAACTAATTAATTACTTTTTTTCTCACAAGAGAGCTCCCCGTCATTATATTAATAAGGAAAATCAGTAATTACTTGGCTGTCAGATCGAGATTAATTTCCCCAAAAGAAATTATTAGTCAAGTGCCTAAGCATACTACTGGTACTTACTAAATGGAATGTGCACTGGATATATATGTATTAAGCAAGAAAAGCTGGAGCCTACCAAAGCCTATTAGCAGTCCTTGATTGTCCTTATGTACCAGTGCATGTATGCATCACAGCTCTAACCGATACCTAAGCAGCTACAGGACAGTAAGATATTGCAGCCACAGATAGGACAAAGTTTGTAATCAACCTGCTGCAGTCTGAGATGGAGAGCAAAATATTACTCACCAGGAATACAGGGACCTTGTCTTCTGGGAAGAGCAGCTCCTCCTGCATTTCTTAAGGAGCCAGAAACAGAAGAAAACAATGCAGGATGTATGAAGAGCTGCAGTGGATGTGACCAAGCAGAAGCAAACGAGTGAGTAAGAGGACAAAAGCATGCACACGCGCATGAGAGCCTAGCACGCTCGTACCAAGGCGCTGAGGCACGTGAAGGCCATGAGTCCCTTTATTCCCTATGCCAAACTGATTAACTGAAGTCTGGCCGTTTCATGTGACCAAGAATTGGCACTAATTAAACACAGTTGCGCTGATCAAAATCTGCATAATGTGTTTAGAAATTTGCACTAATTCGACTAATCAAGACAGTAAGATATTGAAACGACATTTGACATGATTCAGCCAATATCTCTATGCTGATTAGGCGCCCACTCAAAAAGGAATGTTGTGTTTTAGTCATCTTCCACTCAAAAAGACAAATAGTGTTTTAATCAGCTTTCACTAGAATGCAGTGTGCATTTTTAGTGAATTCTTCTTTTTCCATATGCACAGATCTTAATTCTATTCAGTTAATTCACTATCGAATACAGAACTCAAAATAGAGTCAAGAGCATCAGCTCCGCAGCATAGAGAAAGGGAAATGAGCATATATGACCACACAAACTGATCTCAAACTTTCCATAAAAGGTTCAAAGCACAAAGCATCTGACAGAATCATTTCAAACTGTTAACAAGTATAGCTTTATCGCAGAAGTTTCATCGTTCGTTCTCAAATCATACAAACTTTTAAGAGATTGTTGATTATCACCACCGTTATTAAGAAAAATTCCACATTGATCTTCCAGTTGTACAAAATATGGCAATCTTAGACTACAGAGCTGGATCTCTCACCCTTGCTAGAAACAACTGCCAAGCAAGAAAAAAAAAAGATTGCCACTACAACCAGTACATGCCCAGCCTATACAGAGAAACTATGCCTAAACTCTAAATCCTACCAAAATGGCAGTCTCACAAAAAGCACCAGAATGGAAGGCGAAATAATCTCCCATGGAGATCAACATCTAATCGCTCCAGCGGAGCAACATGACGACGCAGCGGCGGAAAATGTAAAACCTAGCCCTCTTCTCCCTGAAGGCTCTGTTGAGCCTCCCCATCTGCCTCCCTTGTCCTCCAAGCTTCATGGTCTGATGAAGAAGGTTGGTGCAAGGCAAATGAGAGAAGGGATGCAGAGATGGACAACTTGTGGCGTGATGTCTAGTGTGGTGGTATGATAAGAGTGAAGGCAGCAGGCAATGGCTTTATATAGAGGTGCATAAGGGATATATCATATCAAAAGAACATCATACCCCCACATGCAGGCAGTTTGTTAATGCACTAGGAGGCATACTGCTGACCCTACACTTATCCTACTCATAGTCTATTTGCGTAGAGCTTAGGAGCTAGCAAAAGCTTAAACTATGCACGACCATGACCACTGGCGGACCCAAGGCCCGGCGAGCCTGGGCAACCGCCCGGGCTGCAAGGCAGTAACGCAAAAGGAGCCTACTACTCCGCCTGTTGACTTGTGCTTGTGATTTGTTATATCAAAGGTAGAAGAAAGAACTGCTACGAGCTTTGCCCAGGCTCCCGTAACTGGCTGGGTCCGCCACGGTCCATGACCATATCAGAGAACTACAGTGGTAAAAACAGACATGATAAAGTGACCGTCCGTCCATCCGTGCAACAAAGCTGGATGCAGGTTGTTTAGTGACTCCAAGAAAGGGACTGCAAAAAATATCCTAGCAGAGCTTAGAGGGAAGCTTCCAGGAAGGTCACACCTTAATGCATAGAGTAAGTGTGATTAAGCTCATCCATGACAGATGTCAAGACCTGGTAATACTGCGACTATGAAATGCCCTGCAAACAGCAAAGGGATATAGAAGTTCGCTTATCGATGAGACTGGTCTGATTTCACCTTCCATGCATTGGCATGAAGTTTTTTTTTACCCGGGCGTTTGGGTGGCAGTCTAGTCTTAGGATTGGCGGCTATTAGAGTCCGGAGGTCGAGGAAAACTGTTTTTTTTCTTTTTCTTTTGGCTGTGTGTCGCTTGACAGAGGCCGGGATCTTTTTCAGGCAGGTGTATCACCTCGATGTATCTAACTGAAAAATTAATAAAGCATCCCTTTTTCAAAAAAAAAGCTAATGGAGTTACACCTTTAACAAACGAAAGGTCTTGTAGTAATGCAATAAGAAACTGTATAACACGCAAACCATTTGGGTACAGCTTCAAACTTCATGAAACTTGTCAGATTTCGCTTTCCATGGATTGCAGAAGGGTTCTCTCTTTCTTTGGTCATTAGAACATTGTTAGACACGTACCTGGTGATTAAGTCGGCAGCCTTGGGTAGAGAGAGAGGAAGACATCATAATCCTCTGAATATGTTTGAATGGAGAGCACAGGACCAGGAAGGCCTGTTGCTCTGCCACTGGACAACTAAATAAACTTGATCAAGCAAAATACTTGATTTCTTCTGTGGCCTAGAAATCATCTTTTGTTGCCATTATCAATTTTTCCAGATATGGTTTCTGGATTAGCCCATTCTTTTGATTGAACAGACTGAGTTTTACAATAGGACAATCCCATTCTGGAGTTTTAGTCAGATAACCAGCGTCCTTTACCTATACACTGTCTTCATTCTTCTGTTCCTGATGGCACATAAAACTAGGTGTAATTTCCTAAAATATACTGACAAAAATTCAGTTATCAATATTTCCATGCTTGGAGTATGAAGTGATGCTATGTACACAGTAACTTCCCAAAGAACAAATTAAGTCTTTCTATTTTACCATCAAACACTAACTAATCAAACATCATCAGTGAAGTCAGCAAGTCAAGAATGTTGCAAGACAGAAGCCATAGTTATCATAGGTTGAATAATTATGTACTAGGGAATCAAATCAGAACAAATCTCCATATGCATTGAACCTCTCTCAGCAAGACTGCTACAGAAGTCACAACACTATAACCAAGAAACTTCCTACTCTGAAAGATGGCGCAAGTAGCCTTTCCTTTTAATCAATGAGCAGTAGCCCCTTTCATAGCCTGCAATTTTGCTATTTCAATTATAAATTCAAAGTGCTCAATGAATAAAAAAATATATGTTAAAAAATAGTTAAGCTCAATAAGATCTTGTGTTCAGCTGAGCCAAACTAGGTCTTCAGGCTTCTTTTCTGCTACAATGCATGTCTTCTGCTGGGTTAAGAGGGTTCTGGGGCAGCCAATCTTTCTTGTAGCAAAAGAAAAGAAGGATGAGCGTTTTCAAATTTAGATTCTTCATAAGCACACCTAAATTGAGCTCTCCAGCAAGGAAAAGGAGCTGAAATCAGAAACAAGTGATGTTACTCTTTAACCTTTCATAGCCTCGAAAGCAATTGTGGCATAACAAGCATAGTTCATGAACTCAATAGGAGACAGTATATTGTTCAAACATAGCAGGCTTGTGATATAGCAATTGGTAATGTAAGTAATAAAATCAGAACAGGATCCTCAAATACCAAATACAATGAACCCATGCTATCTTAGGGAGCAATCAGTAGCTGATGAAAAACGTAGTGATAAAAAGCAATCTGGTAACTGAAGTGGTGACCATTTGTTCAGTTTGTCATCGACTCATCGTGCCTCTGTAAGGATGAACATCACATTTTTCGGAAAAACACGAATAGCGTAGCCGAATTGTTTTGAAACCACCATTTTCGGCAAATAATATCAAAGAGGAAACACAGAGAGAACAATACTCCAACAATCAAGAAAAGGGTTGAATTCACGTGCCAATCTTTATCTTTCAGCCCAGCTGAATCTTCTTTTCTAAATTGTGAACATGAAAATGCCATATGCATTAGGTCATCTACAATTTGCTTCTCCTTTCTTCTTTTAAGCAAAGGCCATAGTGGAAAATCACTATAATGCATTTTATCGAAGTGCTTTTATTTCCTAAAAAAGCAGGCATTTCATCAAATATGCTCTTATTATCCAAGCTAATTATATGGTATTTTCCAAGATTAAAACACTAAGTCACATCAAGAGAGTGGTGACAGGCTGTCTGTTCATCACAAATCATTTCCTCCATTCACTCCACCAGGAAGGACTGCATCCAGATAAAAGCAGTGTTCTTAGCTATCCCCAGATCTGAAATAACATGTTCTTTCGTAATAAGCAGGGCTGAACCTTTTTACCATTTCATGCATACTGAAGAACCTTCCAAATGATATGTTCTGGGTAATTTTCCTTTTCAAACATCATCTCCTCTCCAAACACCATATGTATACAGATATGCACAAATCCCTGCATATTTCGAGGACCAAAATGGGTAAACATAAACCCAATGGTTGTGAAGAATCTTGAGATGAAAAATTGCAGAGACTGAAGAACAAAATAGGGGAGATTGCTCTGGATTATATAAAGGTATTTTTGGTGTTCCAACAGCACCAGCACTTGCTCTCCATAATCATCACCATTAGAAGTGCAGTGTCCTTGCTAGTAGGATCTGAGTACAGCTCATAAGAAAGAAACTTTCACTAATACACACTTCAAGGTGACAAGTAACAATTTTATATTGTTGGCAAATACAAATCAGGGTGCTAGGAACAGCCCAGGGACAGGACCAGGCAATTTGCATCATTGTGCCTTAAAAATTTATGTGGACCTTGTTCTAACACTCTTGACCAGCATATGTCTCGGTAAACCAACCTGTCAATCTGTTAAAAGTTACAACATAGCTTTGTCGCCAGGATACATGCATGAGAATCAGAAATGAGTGAGAACCAAGACTGTCAAAGTTCGCTGCAGAAAAAGCCCAAGTACCAAAACTCAATATCCAATGTTGTACCATGTATAACACAGAGTATATTAGAATAACTGGAGCAATGATAGGACAAAATGGAAACTTGTGCATCTTGGAGAGCCACCAACAGAAGACAGCATGGGCCATGCTGCACACTTTTTGAGCGGCAAAACCATGTCACAATATACCATTCATCCAGTGATCAATGAATATGTGCAAGACCTCACGGTGCACTCAATTGCTTTGGCTTTGTGCACTAATGCAACTTGCACTATCAGATTTCTATTGACATGGGATTTACTTTCAGCAATAGTACACGAAGGAAATCATAGTAATACTAACTGGTTGAGGCAGGACAACAAAACCAATGCATACAGATACCAGATACGGATGAACACCAGTGGCGGAGCTAGGACGCCCGGCCAGGGTGGTCCAACTTAAAATTTCTCACACCGGCTTTCTCACACCGGCAGTTGCCTGTAACTGTCCGCCGTCATGTCTCCGAGGGGATGCGAAACCGCATGTGAAGTCTAGAGGACGGGAGATTAGCGAACTTGTGAAGAAAATCAACAAGCAAAGCAATAGGATGCACACACACTATAATCCTAGATGCATGCGTCTAATTACTTGCTAAATGACCTAATTCCTGAGGGGTATTAGCTTTGGCCTAAAATTACAGGGTGGTCCCTGGCCCAACTGGACCACCCTTTGCCTCCGCCACTGATGAACACTCAACAGGTAAGAGATGGATAAATTGCAGCTACCAAGGAAGACCATAACTCTGAAGGTTTTGAGGAATTCAATTTTCAAATAGTAGAAATATATTCAACTGATTTATACATGAAAACATAAGTTACTTGTAATTGCACCATTTAAAAGGACAGAAGAAGCTCAAACAGTTATGCGATGAACTAAAATATTCTTATTCCTTTGAAAAAAAGAATCAGCATAAAGTAACATGAAATCATTAAAGCTACTCAAAACTGGCTGAAGATGCATAAGATCCTACCAACCCTTCAGACAGATTACAAAGTGGAACGACACCCCTACAAAGATCTCAAAAGTGCTCAAAGAGGCAAAGCATGCATTATGCACATATTAGTTTATGTGTCCAAGAACAGCCTTGTCTGGTACAAATGAACTCTTCTGGAGCACCTCTATAGGAACTATCAAACAATTCTGTACACTACAACTTGTATGATAATATAAGATTTTTATAGAAGGGGAATTTAAAAGAATCTGCCTCTAGTCCAATCCAAATCAGAAGTGAAAGCAGCCTTTATAAGATCGTGAACCCTCACATGGCATGATGCATTGTATGGCTTAAAGCCCCTCCAGCCATGATATAAGTTTCATATTCCACTACAAATACCAAACTCTCAGAATCTAGGGGTGAATAATCCATATAGATAATGCAAGCTTTGTCTCCCAAATTGCATTCAACATCTTCAACTTGGTTGAACATTTGCATGTGAGGGGTAAGAGCAGCTTTTTACTCTATAAAAGCCCACCATCTCTCAGCATGCTAACCAGTTCTACACAAACTCAATCACCAAACCCTTGCACTATGCTCTGCTTTCTACTCTTCCAAAAGAATTGTAACTAGCCCTTTAGACATGAGAGCAGGGAGGAAAAGGAATGTAAAAAGGGGAAGGTTCACTAGAGCCCAGAAAGAGTGTCGATCACGACTTTACATCATCCGCTGGTGTTTGGTCAGGCTCCTCTGTTGGCACTGCTATTGGGAATCTTCTCTCTATTCCTCCAACCCTAGAAGGGTAGGTTATATGGTTAATGTACAAGGGCCTAGATGGGCCTAGTATACATGGGCCCTATGGGCTACATATCACTATACTCCAACACCCCCCCGCAGTTTTGAACTACCGGCGCAGCGGTGTTCAAGACTGGACAACAAAGAAAGACAACACACAAAGGGCCCCCCGCAGCCACAACTAGCCACCCGCTATGTTGAGGCTGGAGCGAAACTCCGAGAACGTCGAGGAGGGCAGACCCTTCGTGAAGATGTCGGCAAACTGGGAGGTTGTCGGTACATGGAGAACCCGAACATCGCCGATGGCAACCCGGTCTCGAACGAAGTGCAAGTCAATCTCGACATGCTTTGTCCGCTGATGTTGAACCGGGTTGGTGGAGAGGTACACGGCGCTGACGTTGTCACAGTAGACAAGCGTGCTCTTGGCGAGCGGGCTGTGAAGCTCCGCCAAGAGCTATCGAAGCCAGAACGCCTCTGCCACACTGGAGCGGGAGACAACCGGCTGCCGCTTGAACGACCAGGAGACAAGGTTGCCGCCTAGAAAGACGGCGTAGCCTGAGGTAGAGCGGCGAGTGTCCGGGCATCCAGCCCAGTCAGCGTCAGTGTAGACGACCAGCTCAGTCGAGGGAGACCGGTGCAGGGTCAGCCCGAAGTCAACCGTGCCACGGACATAGCGAAGAACGCGCTTCAACGCAGCAAGATGTAACTCACGGGGATCATGCATATGGAGACAGACCTGCTGAACGGCATAGGCAAGGTCCGGCCTGGTGAAGATAAGGTACTGCAGGGCACCGGCAAGACTCCGGAAGGCAGTAGGATCAGCCACAGGAGCACCCGAATCCGCAGACAGCTTCGACTGAGTGTCAACA
>OAMR01000463.1:128303-147285 GCA_900205405.1 Echinochloa crus-galli | reverse complement strand
ACAGGGCATACTGTTCCAACGATGACCTGGGATTTTCCTTTGCTCCAACTGTTTGAAAAGAGGTGCACCAAAAGCAGTGAATTACACACACACAAAACTAGTACGCTAAAGCAGCTCTGGTGGAAATACTCCCAAAATTCTTCTTCATATGATATTTTATATTAGTAGTTATTTGTGTGCCTGAACTTTGATTAGTGGTTTCTGTTGGGTTTCAACTCTAGCCTACCCCAACTTGCTTGGGACAGAAAGGCTACGATGATGATGATGATATGATATTTTAGATTCTGCCATAATCATAAATATTTGGTTATAAAATTTTCTAAACCCAAAAAAGGCTTAAATCATAGATTACTTGGCAGAAAAACTTCATGATACTATAATACTGGAGCATGATGAGTATATACTATGTATCCTTGAAAAAAGACGCTTGGACGCTTGGTATCTAGAACACACCACAAAAGACATAGGTGTGCATCCCATGGACCTCCTTTTTATTCTGTGTCAGCAACTGGGGAATAGAAAGGGCATATTTCCACTGAAATGACAAAGTATGTGGTGGTGTCTACTGGAATAAGGATGAGGGAAGAGTAACGAAAAGACTCACGTTTCCTTAACCCAAGTAGGCCTAACCTTTGGCCCATCCAGCCCAAGTATACACCATTTAAAAGGAAACAAAAGATTTTGACTGCATTCCATTTTCCTGCTGCCACCCCTCCTTTCTTCCACTGCATTTTTCATCATTTTCTATATTTAGCAGCTGCCCATTCTTCTCCAGCTGCCACCCCCTCTGCCCATGCCTCACCTCCCAGCGAGGACTGCACAGCACCATTGAGAACCATCCAACACCGCGTGGGCAACTTGAATATCAAGGCCAAAAATGCGGCTGTTGTACGAATGTACGGCAATTTTAAACACTGTTGCACTAGGGGATTCACCATAGCAAGGGGGCAATTATCAACCTACATACCTACATAGATCCATCATGTTGCTATTCTAAAAAAACATATGTTGGTCAAAGATGTATAGAACCAAAGAAAAGTTAAGCACAGATAAATGAGAAAAAGGGAACGGAAGTTCTGTACATACCGCATGTGAATTTTCTCACGAGCAACAATATCCATATCCGCATGATAATGCTCAGCTGAAATACCCCTATCCCGCAATTCTTTTGCAACCTATTTGTCAACAAAGCACAAATTTTTAACAAAGGGTTAGTCGATAGTGCCATATTGGTTTGTGGAGGAAAAAAAAACTAACCAGAAAGATTAGGACATAAACCAACATCATGTTGTAAGTTATATGCTGATACATAACATGCACTGTTGCATACTGCAGAAACATTATTACAATGTTCAAATATACTAAAAAAATTTCTTGACACAAGAAAAACATAGCTTGTACCGGTTAATATTTATTACAACTTAATCAGAAAAATCCAAAATGCTTCTTAATTCGCTATGTTTGGTCATGAACCAAAATTCCAAAAATTCTATGTGGAGAATAGCACAGGAGTTAGAAGTTTAGATTTTGTTTGTACCAGTCTTATTTTACAAAAAAATATAGATTCTAAATTTTAATGCTGTGACGAACTCAAGTTGTACAATTCGTTTTGCTTTGGTGTTTGAAATGTATTTACACCTGTCATGCTTAAAGACATATTAATTGAACTACCTGTGCCTCCTAAAATAACCCTGTAAAAGTAGTTATCTTTGAAGCACTGGGTCAACTATTCTCAGTTTCATCACAATGCGGAGTTAGCAGTTACGGATATTAGAATGCTTAAATTCAATTCAGCAAGAAACAGAGTGATTCATGGGTATTTGTTTTGCCAACCTGTTCACATTCCTTCCTTGAAAAGCAATACACAATTCCAGATTCATTATTTGGGTATGATTCACTTATAAAATTTGCAATCTCATCAATGACAACCTTTCCAACTGGTGATTTTTCATACACCTACATGGTAAACAAGTTCTGTAAACATAACAAGGCTAGTGAAATCCTCTTTATCCTCGTTGCATCCTTTTGCATTTTACTTTCTAAGATTTTGATAAAAGAATAAAGAAAATATGAACACCTGCAGAATGAGAAAGGCATACCTTATAAAAAAGGTTGGGCCTGTTAACTGTGCTAACAAACTTGACACACCTCGGGACATGAAGCATCTCTATCAAATCTGTTTGGACTTTACTTGTTGCAGTTGCCTGCAATGGATTCCAGGCAAGTTCATACAAAATTAACATTCTCTGTACTTGACTGTTATTTGTATTTTTGTGTTACTCACAGTTAGAGCTATCATGGGAACAGTAGGAAATTGGATCTTCAGAATGCCAAGATTCTTGTAGTCTGGACGAAAATCATGGCCCCATTGACTACAGCAGTGTGCCTCCTGCATGATATCATTCACATGCAAATGACAATGGTAATTCCAGATAGATTACATAGCACTTGAAAAGCACACAAGATATGCTCATGCACTGACAAGTTCTTTAATTATCTCATAACGGGATAGATACTGTATAGAGATATAAACAGCTTGAAAAATGTGGACAGTGAATTGAGAGATAATTTTAATTTAATTTCCTGCAGGGAATCATTCAGATCTTGCATAGATCAATGACATAAAGAAATTTATAACTCAGATAAGAAGAAACAACATAAAGCTGTTTTCAAGTCAAACAATATAAATTTAGTGCAACATTTTTGGGCATCAGGGACACAGAGATACAAGTGTTATAATCACTCACATCTACTGCAATGAGAGAAAGACGTCCAGCATGATGGCATTTCTCAAGCTTAGACATGAATCTTTTACTTTTTGATATCTTTTCTGGTGTCACATATAATATCTTCAATTCTCCTTCACCTTTATCAAGTGCCCTATAGATGAACTTCTCAACTTCCTTGTTGGTAGTTGAAGTCAGCATGTATGCTGGTATACCTAAAGCTGCTAGTCCCATGACCTAGAACAAGAATGAGCATGAGCATATATAGGACAAGAAAAAAAGATGTTTACAGGATAACAACCTGGTCCTGGATAAGAGAAAGCAAAGGGCTGACAACCAATGCAATTCCATTGCGAAGTACAGCTGGGAGTTGGTAACACAGGCTCTTCCCTCCACCAGCAGCCATTATGACCAGAACATCTCTTCCACTCATGACTGTGTTAATTATCTGTAATCACAGTATGCCTTAGAAGAGTGCAAAATAAGAGGAAAATACACAATATGACATAGCAGAACCAAAAAACTTCGAACATCTACTCTTCATCTTCAATAATGAAATCATTTTAGAAATACCACCTTGGAGCCAAAATAAAACAGAAACTATTCTATAAGCTTACTTCTCGTTGATTTGATCGGTAGGAGGTGATGCCAAATACATTGAATCGGGTATCATCTGCCTGAGAATCCCATGGGAAGCTCCCAGACCAATCTTCCAGAGTAACCGAAGATTCATAATTTGATTCCTTTTTGGACACCTTAGATACTTCCATCAAGGCCTTTAACTGTGACTGGCGCTCATACAACTCCTCTTGGCGATCAAGTAATGTTTTGATTTGACCTGGTAGGCATTAAGTCCAACTGTGAAAATTAACACAATAGCACTCCTTATCCGCAAACACAGTATAACACTCAAAAAGTTTAATTCAGAAAGTAAGACCAGAAAATGTGTCTGCTGTTCCTTCGATGCTAAATAAAAACCTTCCGTGTTGTTGACACAGATAGCTTGGAGAGATTAAAATTGTATCTCCACATGGAGAAGCACATGAAGGGCCCTAAGAAGAATGGGTAGATGCAACTATAATTTAGAAAAAACCTATTATCAACACAATTAATGAGAGATAGAACATCCCCAGAGGCCCAAAAGTACTTGCAAGCCTGGTATTCTCCAACAATCAAGGAGGGGACAGAGGGCATTGTTAAGTCACTTCATTACCAAAGAAAAGGGAGATAAAACTGAAGGTAGTTTCATGTCTATTATCATGAAAACAGAAAATACGCACAAATCAACAATTCAGTAAGTAGCTGATACATATGAATAATAAGGGAAAAAGATGCATGTACATGTCTACGAACTGGGAAGTGGTTCTCATTCTGATCATACCTTGAATTTCATGGAGTTGTGACTCCACAAGAAACAGTTCCTCCTCAATGTTTTCTTCGTCCTCCATTTCTCAGTTCTGCACAGATCCCATGCAAAACAAAAATATTCAGCTTTTATTTTCCAAAATCAAATTAACAATCAAATTTCAAGCAGCAACCACACCCTATAGTTGAACAATTAAGTGTTGAGTCAGTAAGTGGCTGATACAATATGTCCATGTATCCTAGGATCTGTTTACTGTGTAGTTTCAAGGTATTTTCTTATAACCATATGTTGTATAGCAAGGAAAATTAGATAGAGTCAATGGAAGAGATAAAAACAGGATGTCAGAAATTACAAAAGGCTAGGAAACAACCGAAGCATTATAATTGTGGAAGAAGATAGGTAGACAAAGAAAACGATGACCAAGTGTAGACTAATATCCTTCAGAAATTAGGAAAAGCTATAGGTTTTTGCCATTGATAAGGGACAACACATATTTCAAAAGATACATTAGCATAACCTTTGTGGATCATGTCAATGTTAGCAACAATTGGGCACAGATATCAATGGGAATTGGGAACATCATAAATCGAAGCCAGAAATAGTTTGATCTTTCCTTATTTTCCTAGATTTCCTAACCACCATCAAGAGGCCTGTGAGGATGTGCCCTTGCTACTAATTGCCTTCCTGCTGTGGCATGTGCCAGAATTATCCCGATCCCCTTTTCTTTGAGTCACACAACAACCTCACCATTAGAAGTGAGGCACCATCTGCCAACCCACAAACGGTCAGCACCATCACAGTTCAAATATGATTTGGATGCCAAGGCACATTGTTCATGAAACATAGTGGTACAAATAGTGTGGATAATATGTATCTGACTCTGAAGCTCTCAATCTTCTTTTTTACAAATCTACTAACATATTTGTACTTTTATCTTTGAAAAATTGAGACTGGAGATGACACCATGAAATCCTCTCTTCTACTTGCATATACAATCGAACCATTACATTAATTTAGGCAGACATTATCCAACTCAAACTAATCTAGTAGTCTGGACGAACAAAAAGAGGGAACGAAGAAGATGTGGTAAAGAGAAATACCTTAAGGCCTGAGAAGATTCTGATTATAAACAATCCCGGGCCTTCCCCCAGAGCCCCAGACGAGAACCCACCCACCAACGCCTGCTCGCCGCCTCGCGGCCCTGGTCACTGCCCTTTGGACCAGCGTCCTGCCTCCTCACGTCCCCAGAGACTCCCGCTGTCCTACAGGAGCCGAGTCTTCACGGACCAGCGCTGCACGCCGCCGCCGCCGCCGCCGCCGCTGGCCTTAGGTGCGAGTGCGACCGTGAGGAACCGTCGCGAGAATGATGACGGCGACGTCGCGAGGAAGAAGACGCCGTCTTGGGCCGGGCTGCTTCGTGGGCCGTAGCGTCCGGGCCGACGATGCAGTAGGCGGATCGTCGATGCCCTCAAAAAGAAAAAAAAAAGGAAAAAGTCTATTTTACATCCCTCACGTTTAGCCGTTGTTCGCTTTTCGTCCTCTAGGTGCAAAATCAGAAATCTTTGGTCCTCCAAGTTCTAAAACCGTGTGTTTTACATCCCTCGGCGGTTTCGACGGCGGTTTCGCTGACGTGGCGCGCTGACATGGCGTGCTTAAAATGGCTGAAACTTTGAAAAATCATATAAAATCGTAAAAAAGATAAAAATATAAGTCTAATTTTTTTTAGCTTTCTCATGAGCATCTTTACGCAGTGGAGTCACTTATTTACATGTTTGATATTATTTTCTTATCGAAATAAAATAGGCAAGAAAAGATGCCTTAGAACTTGTAAAATGCATAGTAAATATTTGAAATATTATAAAATAGTAAATCCAACTCCTGTGTGCCTCTGGTGAGTGTGTCCATCTATCAGAGTTATTTTCTTTACATATTAGATTATGCAACTCCTTTGCATAAGCACCCAATTATAATAGGATTATGTTTAGCATATGCACAAACATAATCTTACTATATAGTATAAAAGCTTTTAATATGTAAACCAACTATTCTACTAGATGGACACACTCACTAGAGTCACACAGGAGTTGGTTTTACTATTTTATAATATTTCTAATATTTACTATGTATTTTACAAGTTCTATGGTATCTTTTCTTACCTATTTTATTTCGATAAGAGAATACTATCAAACATGTAAATAAATGACTCCATTGTGTAAAGATGCTCATGAGGATGCTAAAAAAATTAGACTTATATTTTTATCATTTGTTTACGATTTTATACGATTTTTCAAAGTTTCAGCCATTTTAAGCACGCCACGTCAGCGAAACCGACGTCGAAACCGCCGAGGGATGTAAAACGCACGGTTTTGAAACTTGAAGGACCAAAGATTTCTGGTTTTGCACTTAGAGGACGAAAAGCGAACAACGGCTAAACGTGAGGGACGTAAAATAGACTTTTTTCAAGAAAAAAGGTGGATCGTCGAAAGTTTCTTTTTTTTTATTTCCGACGGGAAGTCACGGACGGAAAGCGGAGAATTTTTGAGCTTATTCCTACTTCCCAAGCAAAATGAAACGGTAATATTCAGTTCATGAATTATCAATCTTCATAATAACTTTAATGTGTAGCAAATAGTGTACAAAATAACAATATTGATAATATTCAGTTTATGAATTATCAATCTTCATAATAACTTTAATGTGTAGCAAATAGTGTACAAAATAACAATATTGATAATATTCAGTTTATGAATTATCAATCTTCATAATAACTTTAATGTGTAGCAAATAGTGTACAAAATAACAATATTGATAATATTCAGTTTATGAATTATCAATCTTCATAATAACTTTAATGTGTAGCAAATAGTGTACAAAATAACACGGTCTCGTTCAAGAATCAAAAACTAGAGAGTACTTGTGTCAAAGCTGCACACCGGACAAAACTTGGGCGAGCGCCTGAGTGCTGACGCCATTGGCGGTTTAAGGTTTAGGGTCTCGGTGACTGGTGCATTACTGCTGCCGGCCTAGGAAAACAGTGAGGAGGCAGAGGGGACCTAGTGCGAGTGCGTTGGCTTTAGAGGTGAGCTGTCGTGCGATTTACTCAAGATAACAGTTTGTTTTGGTCCACTACAAAGCATATATACATGTACATTTAGCAGCCCGGGGTTAGGGGCCTGGGGTTGCCGGGGTTCGAGCTTACCGGCGGCCGTAGAAAAGGTGCCCGGAGCGGCGACCGGCCCGGCGGCAGCCACGGAAGCCGGGCGGAGGGCAGGGCGGTGGGGGACCCCCGATGGGTGGTGTAGGCGGCGAGAACGAAGACAAGGAAGAGGAGAAGGCGGCGGCGACGGCGGGGCCGGAGCCAGGGGCGGAGGAGGCCGACGTGATAGCGTGGCGGCGGTCGGCGGGCGGTGGTGGAGGCAGCTGAGTCCGGAAGACGATGCGATGGGGGCGGAAGGAATGGGGACGAGGTCGTGCTGTCGCTTAATGCGCGACGGGTCGCGGCTTAACCCAGACCATATATGTATAGCTGATATGCTAACAAATTGTTGAATGTTTCTGGGAATACCTAGGAATATGGAATTCCAAATGGACCGGGCTGCCGGGCATGATGAGCAGCCCGAGGCACAACCCTAAAAAGCTCGGCCCTAGACCGGCACTAGGCACGATCGATAGTGCTTAGGGCTGGCCCAACACGATGGGATGTTAGTGCTTGGGTCGTCATCTCGGTCCATAGTGTCGGCCCGAGGCACGGTCCGATGTCGGCCTGCTAAGTGCTAACAGCCTGCTAACGGCCCATCCCAATCCTCTCAAACCCTAGCTTGCCTCTCTCCCTTCGGCTCCTGCCCAACCCCCCACCCCTCCCTCAACACGCCGCCGTAGCTAGTCTAATGCTGCTGCCCCCGACCGCACGCCATGCCGTCGTTCCCCCGCCGGGATCTACGTCGGCCGCCGCCATGGGGAGGATCTCCGTTGCCCAAGCCCTCCACCCCTTCCATCCACGCGGTGTCGTAGCTCCTCTTGCGCTGCCGCCCCCAACCGCACGCCGCGTCGTCGCTCCCTGACCGGGATCTACGCCGGCTGCCGCGCCGCAGGGAGGATCTTCGTCGCCCGAGCCAGCCTCCCACATCGTCCCTCTATCGTCGCCAGTCAAATCGGGGCGTCGGCTCCTGCTTCGGCCGCGTCGGTTTCCTCCGCCGCTGCCATAACGGTCCCTTGCTCTGACCGTGCCGGCTTCCTCCGCCATCGTCATGGTGGCCCCTGCTCGGGCCCCGCCGACTTGCTCCGCCGCTGCCATGGCGGCCCTACTCCGGCATTCCTCTGCCGCCACCATGGCGGGCCCCCTGCTCCGGTCGTTGCGCCAACCGTGCAGTCGTGCCGGCCCGACAGAAAAAACAGGCCATCGTGTCGGGCCTAGGCCGGCAAGTCGGCACTGTAGCACGGCCCGGCCCGGCATGAAAAGGCCATCGGGCCTGATAGGGTCGAGCAGCGTAGGGCCGGTCCACATCGGGCTAGTGCCGGGCGGCCCATTTGAAATTCTATACCCAGGAATATAGGCTATAGCTGGCTCGGTCCATGACGGAAACTGACCCGTTTCTTAACTTTACGGCGTCATTTTCAATCCTATGCCTTCTTCAGTTCCCCAAACCACTGAACAGTCGCTGGCCGTCTTCACCCCTTCAAATTCAGCATTCCACTCCACTGCTAACCAAGCCATTCTCGTCCGGCCAGTTCCCCTTCCATCATCCATTTTTGTCGCGGACTACTGCTCTTCCATCATCCACAATTGGTCAGTTTTTTTTCCAAGCTCAGTTCACATTGTTGCTAATCCAACCGAGCCTTTTGCAAGTTCAGTTCACATTGTTGCTGATCCAATTGATGGGCGGCGCTGGCCATCTCCTTTTAAGTTACAAAGTAGCCATCACATTCACATCCATATGCCAATTGATCAATGAGAAAGGGCTGCAGCCATCAGTATAGGATTTTTCTTTTTATCAAGCTTTATTAAAATATAATTGTCTTTTCATGTACAGTTCCTACAACCAGTTCAGGTCAAAGGTTGATTACAAATTGTAAGCTCAAAAAGATTCAACATGCCTTCACAGCAAGAGATTTGTAACTCACGAGGAAGATAACTTTCATAACGCTCGTCTTTATGCATAGTAGAAGTAAAAGTGAATTGGCCCCTTATTTTCATTCTAAAGTCTATTTGAATTTGATGATGCACTTTTCTAAAACATGCATTTGTTGTGTATTTGACCTGGTTTCAAAATCAGGTGCAACATGTAGGTTTTGATGCATTGTCACATCTGTGAGAAACCTCATTCATCGTCCGTCACCCAAGCATACATGAGACCATCTCTATTCACGTCAAAGAGTTTGTTGGAGAGGACCTATATATTCACGTCAAAGGGTTTGTCAACGAGGTCTTGTATATTTGATGGACTTGTGTGCTGATTGCTCGATGATCATACATTTTGCACTATAAATACTTTGTAACACATAGCAACGCACGGATATTTTACCTAGTCCGACGAAAAGTCACGAAAGACGCGACGAAAACTGACCGGTTCTTTAAATTTACGGCGTCATTTTCAATCCTCTACCTACTTCGGTTCCCCCAAACCACTGAACAGTCAACGGTCGTCTTCACCTCTTCAAATTCAGCATTCCCCTCCACTGCCAGCCGAGCCATTCTCGTCCGGCCAGATCCCCTTCGATCATCCATTTCGCCGCGGACTACTTTGTAACACATAGCAACGCACGGATATTTTACCTAGTCCGACGAAAAGTCACGAAAGACGCGACGAAAACTGACCGGTTCTTTAACTTTACGGCGTCATTTTCAATCCTCTACCTTCTTCGGTTCCCCCAAACCACTGAACAGTCAACGGTCGTCTTCACCTCTTCAAATTCAGCATTCCCCTCCACCGCCAGCCGAACCATTCTCGTCCGGCCAGATCCCCTTCGATCATCCATTTCGTCGCGGACTACTGCTCTTGGTTCAGAATCAAGTCCCTTGGTTCTCTAGCAGCAGGAGAATATATTTTTGGGTATGGTTATTCGCGATTTGCTTAACTTGCTATGAAATCACCAAGGGAAAAGCCAGTAAAGTTGTGGTTGCAAGTAACATCATGTAATAAAGCATTTCTCCAGCTTTTATCTCGCATGTATTATTGTTAGTATTAATTGTTAGAATTAATTGTTAGTACGTTGTCAGTCAGTATCCAAGATTATCTTAGGGATAACCGGAAGTTTCTGAAAACTGTGTTCAACAAATTGTTCGGGTTCATGCATGAGATGTTTTCAAGTTCACCACAATTTGTTGGGTTGCAACTCTAGTGCTTGGGACAGAAACGCTTGGTTGTTATTGTATATTGTTTACATAGTGCTCCTTCAGTAGGCATATTCTCATTACGAAGGCCTAAATTCATATATGGTAACCCATCTTTAGGCGAGAAATCATCTGAATTTAAATAATTCTCAAAACTTCTCACAATAGAAGGTCCAAATCATGAGCTTTTGCTTCAAAAAAAAAGGGTCCAGATCATGAGCTACCTCGGGCTTGGGGCCTCATATGGACATTGACACTAAAAAATTTTACTCTACCAACCAAGGAACGTCTAGGAAGGCCCATAGAACATGCTTGAGGACACAAATCCTCTTAGATTATTTTTTTCAAAATCTTTTGGCAACCTTGAGATGACCAAGGATGACCCAAAATCAAGATATATGGCTCATGCTTGAGGCCACATATCCAAAAAAATTTAAAATTTTTGAAACTCCTCCAACAACTCAGAACGATTACGAAGAGCTCATGCTTGAGGTGAGAAATCCTCAGAATTTAAAAAATTCCCAAACTCCTGCAACAATTCCACACATGAAAGGTCCAAAAGCATGAGCTGCCTCGCGCTTGGGGCCTCATATACATTGAAACAAAAAAAATCCCCAAATTACTTAGGCAACTAAGGAATGTCGAAGGCCAAAAAAAATATGAGCTATATCTCACGCTTGAGGCCAAACATCCTACAAAATGAGAAGCACCTAAGTTCAATGGCTAGAACTGCAAAGAAAAAGCAATAGGTCATCCTTGATTCTATATATCCACTGAAATTAAAAATTACCAAGTACTCTAAGAGCATAGGAACGACTAGAATGCCTACAAAAAATAAGCTATATTTCATCCTTGAGGACAGTTATCCTCTAAAACTTAAAAAAAACATGCGGCAATTAGGACTCTAACATTACTCCCTTCATATATGATTTAGATGTCGTTTCGGACAACAACGACACGGTCTCCAAAACATAACTTTGACTTATTATTTTTACAAAAATATTTATTAAAAAATAATATATGTATGCTTTTATAAAGATATTTTTAAGACAAATCTATTCATATAGTTTTCATATTTTCAAACTCAACGACTTAAAAGTTATTCGTGATTTATATTTCTAATATTTGACTAAAATCTTATCCAAAGCGATATCTAAATGTTATACGGAGGCAGTACATCAAAAGATTTATTTAGAAATGGGGCGGAGACTAGCCCTCTTGACTTATTGTAAACTGGAAAGGGCATAAGTTGAGAACCACCACACGGACAAGGAGTACGACGCCGGCCAGCCTCGACAATCGTCACTTACATTAGCATACTTATTATCTGGAGCATTATTAATCGCACAGGCATCGGGTCTGCAGTGCTGGCTGCGTGCGAATAATAAGAGCGAAGTGCGCTACTAGCAACAAGAGCTGCAGCATGCCCAGCCATATATCGGGCAAGTGCGGCAATTACAGGCCCTGTAGTGGCACACCAGCACCTGCAGCAGCCGCCGTGCTTTCCTGCCGTCGTCGACGCCCGCCGCCGCCGCCGCTTGAGCGCCCATTAGCAGAAGCATTTGCGCCACCATCAAGACCAGAACGCAGATCGTCTTCTTTCTGAGTGCCACGCCGCTGGGAGCCATCGTCTTCGTCGGTTCAGTTGACGGCACTGTATGCAAACATTTCACAAACAAATATATATATGTACCAGAATTAGGGGAGCGAGCGAGCGAGAGAGAGAGAGAGAGTTGCTAATGATGAAATGACAGGCAGGATTGATATACGAATACCAATCAGATCGACTCTGTTTCTATTGCCGGTTGGTGGTGGTGTAAGACGAGCAGGGAAGGGGCTCTTGTACTTATAGGCGATCGATGAGGGCGGAATGGGAAAACCACTAGCTAGCTGATCGAAACAAGTTGGCCTTTTTTAGTCGTGCACCAATTATTAGATAGTACAAACATGCACTGCACGCACCGGATGATCCATTCGATTGTAATGTACGGCGCACAAAGATCCCGTTTTGAATAGTGTACATTATTGGATCCAAAGGACATACCGGCTGCAGCCGTGAATCACATGTTCATTGCATTGATAGGACCTTGTTACAAAATCCATAAGATTCAAAATATATGACATCTACAACGCTAACATGCACATGCATATATGGTTTACACGACAAAGACTCTAGCAATTTATATAAACATATGGTATTTTAAAATATATAGTTAAAATTATATATGAAAGTACTCTTTGATTCTTTTGTCGACAGCATAACATATGGACTAACAAAATAGTATATGTTTCAAAAAACAATCAACATAAAATGGGCATTCCATATCCTATTAAATGCTCCATATTATTCCAAATACAGCAGGTGGTTTTGAGGTAACTGTAAATTTTATAGATTGGAACAGTAGTTGTATGGCAAAGTTATGCAGCATATCAGATTATTGCAGGCCGAAGCACATGTTGTTTTGTGCCGACATAAAAATCTTTTCCGTAGATTCAATTCTTGCGGCCGGCAACACCACAGTACCAATCAACTTGCTTTTGTCGGCATGGGACGCACAGTAACACGTCGGACACTTTGCTTTAATTTTGAGTCTATCCAAACATGATAACAATACCATGCGCATTTCTGGTATAGAGCCCATAGTTATCAATCTGAGGTGCGAATAGCTATCGAGATTCTTCTTATTACACCCAGAAACTTGAACTCTAAAATATTTCAATATCAAGAGAAAAAATTCAAATCCGTGCCGATTTTATAGAAAAGCGCTTTCCTCCTTAACGGAAACTCCTCCTTTGTTGCACATATATTACACAAAGCTCGAGGCTCATGAGCTGGCTCAACTCGTTCATAAGTTCAACTCGTTCATAAGTTCAACTCGGCTCGACTTCTTAAACGAACGGAGCCAAACTTCATTTTCAGCTTGTTTTCTTAACGAGCTAGCCGGTGAGTTGCTCATGAGTAGTTCGATAGACTCATTAGGCTCGATAAATATGATAACATCAAATTTAGTTGTTACTAATATAGCAGTATTTTGTTGTTTTGCTAAAATAAACTTATTATTCAGCTTGTAAGTCAAATCTAGCATTAATTGAGTCTATTTCGAGTCTTTAAACTTCTGGATATACTGGACATCATGAGCTTCTACTACAGCAAATCATGGTCTAAAGAGTGTCTTGGGCTAAATACTAAACGGTTGATTTCAGGTACCTTTGTCCACTGTATTTACATGTCCATCGAGCCAAAGTGTTACTCGAGCTAATTTTCAAGTTACTTTAGCTAGCTATTCATATTATTTTATTATTTGATAATCCATTTTCAGGTTACTTACTCGAGTCAAAGTGTTCATATGTGCACGTGCATATAAAGCCAGACAGTGCATTTTGGCTAACCTGTTTGAGAATGATATCGTCATTGTCAGCATGGCGAATGAAGGTATTATACTCGTAGCAACGCACGGGCATTTATTTTCTATTATATAAACGTGCGTTCTTAGTAGTAAATTATAATAATGTAGAAGTTTAACGGAGAATTTTGGTAACTATATATGTATTTAGCCCACACCAGGTGGAATTTTCATGGTCAATCTGCTTCGAAGACATTGCTGGTTTAAACACAAAAAACAACAGGCGAAGACAACCTTATATTTTGAGGAAATTCAAACTTACATGGAAAAAGAGACTGAACATTAAGTTAGTAAGCACAATAGGAACATATTTTCAGTTAGGATGAAGTGCAAGGTGGCAGCAAAATGGTGGCTTAACACACGAGGAAATCCAATGTCCACCACTGATGACAACTATTTTAAGCACTAAGCACGGCAACAGAAAGGCAAGTTTTATGCACTACAAACGGCAACAAAACAATAGAAATATCCTTCAATATAAATAAACTTTAATTAAATCAGGCCTTAGCATGCCTATCACACAGCTCCTAACAGCATAGATGCTGAGGTTGTGGGCTTGTGGGTGGCTACCTACGAGCATGTCAACCTCAATCAACTGTGACTCTCAGCGGAAGCACAAGCACGACAGGACTATGGCAGATCTCTAAGGCCAATTAGGCGATGGTATACAAAAAGCAATCACGCCCATCCCAAATTGGAGTTTCCACACTGCTTTTAAATACCAACAGGAAAAAAGAGGTATATTTTGACATAAACCATGGAAGTAAAACCACTGAAGTACCACGTTGACAATGGCATGCGAGCTCTGACAGAACATTCTTTGCTAAAAAAAAAGCCTCTACAATACTGAACCTAAAGAATATAGCCATGCAAAATCTGGATCAGTAGTCATCTTCATGCAATATTTGATACTACAAAGAGATAGGATACCTTGAAAAGTTGACATCTTCCAATTTACAATGTAAAAAAAATCAGATTGCTAATATTCGATCTAAGATATTATATGCACATTTAAGGTACATTTCAAGTTTCAGTACAGCTACTTAAGTGTGCTAAAATTTGACAATATTGGTCCTGAACCTTACCATGTGCTATCTCTGCTAAAAATATCCTTGCCTGAACTTAATTGATAGTTGCTTATTGTCAGATACACACCGGAGAAGCAACTCCCAGGTTGCCGGTGTGATCTCGGCCAAGAACAGAGACACACGCGCACACACAGTAGTGGATACAGATGGTTTGCGCTGTCAAAACTTGACACCTTTTCTTGGCCTCCAGGCCTTTGTATTTATAAACACTTACAAGGAAACTAATCAAGGATCAATCAGCCTGATGCACACAGCCACACGATTGCTAACTACCATAAATAGCTACTGGCTAATCTAGGAAAGCAATAATCTAGCACACAAGGATTATTTCCTAACACTTATCACCCCCTCTCAATGCAATGTGAACGGAGCAATGTGAAGATAGAACATGTGCTATAACCTTACTTTCAAAGTCATCCATGATTATTTTGTTCTGAAATTGACACCAAGTTACATTTGAAAAAAGAAACTGTGCATTTTCACATTGCTACTAAATCCAGCAGCTAACCAGGCATTACTAATAGCAGGGCAACATGAGAGCTGCAAAAATAAACCACCACTAAAGCGGATGCTATTATCTGCACAACATACCTAAAGTAATAATACGAAGCTTCCACCTATAACAATTTTAACTAATGCACTATGCAGTTGAAGTTTACTCTCCTGCAAGAAAAAAAAGGCTTCAACTCAGATCGTATAAATTGAGTGCTCAAGGAAATAAAATCAGAAGTTAATAAAATAATGCGTATAGTCAACAGCCATACAGACAGCAGAAACAAAGATAATTATCTACACTTGTACAGTTTCATTCTACAACTACATAAAGAAATTAGAAATACTATTTATCTGGCAGCATCTATGAGGCAAGAATGCAAGTTAAAAATAGTAATAGGCTCTTTCATAGAAGTTTACCCAACATGTGCCAACCATATTGTAAAGCATTGCTATTCCTTTTCAAACCGAAGCCTAAGTCCTACAATAACATAGCTTACCGGCACGTCCAAACAAGTCAATCATGCATGTGTAGTGATCTCGGGATGGAGTAATCCTATGATCCTCAATCATGGACTGAAAGTATCTCCTGCCCTCCTCAACTAATCCAGAATGGCCACAGGCTGACAAAACACCTATCATTGTGACAGAGTCCGGGCTCCCTTTGCTGCTCAGCATTCTCTCAAAAAGTTGTAATGCATCTCTTCCACGCCCATTCTGTGCATAGCCAACAATCATTGCATTCCAGGACACATTATCTCTGGCTGCCATTCTCTCAAAAACCTTTGCACCATCATCAATGGAGCCTGTCTTTAGGTACATGCATACAAGTGAATTCACAACACATCAGACTCTGGCCCAAAGTCGAATCGGAAACCTAAGCGCTTCTTCCTCCTCACCATTCTGTGCATATGCTGCAATGAGCACATTCCAAGCGATGACATTCTTCTCAACCATCTGAGAGAATAATACCAGAGCACCCTCCACATTTGCAGACTTTGCATATCCTGTGAGTATGGATGTTTCAGACACGATACTCCTGGAAGCCATGGAATCAAAGACACACCTTGCGTCCCATGTCCTCCCACACTTTGCATGCATGTCCACCAGATCATTGTTCAGCACCATGTCCTCTCTAAACCTGCTCCACTTCACCACACGGGCATGGACCTGGCGTCCACGGAGAGGCCTGCACAGAGGCTCACAAACAGAACGAGAGCCTCATCAGGGACGAATCCCGCATTCATCATCTCAACAAACAGGACGAGAGCGTCGCCCACAGGACCGTTTTGCTCGTAGCAAGTGATCAAGCTGTTCCAGGAAACGATGTTCCGCTCCGGCATTGCGTCGAACAACCTGCGCGCATCCACGTCCTCCGCGTGCGGCGACTTGGCAACGAGGCCGTGCACCTACTCCCCGGTCCTAGGGTCCTTCTCCGCGGCGCAGGGGCTCAGCATGCTGGCAAAGGAGTAGGCGTTGAGCACGAAGTTGTCGGCGTGCATGTCGGACAGGAACCGGAGCGCGTCCCCGGAGTGCCCGCGCCCGTGCCGCGCGAGCGCCGCGATGACGACGTTGTTGGAGCACTGGTCGGGGTCCGGGAGTGCGAGCGCCGAGCAGGAAGCGGATGGACGGAAGAGAGCGACGCGGGCTTCCGGCAAGCAACTCCGGCGGCGGCGAAGGAAGGAGAGGGGGATGTGAGAGTTGGGGCAAGGGACGGCGGCGGCATGGCGGTGTGGCGGCGTTGGAGATCCACACGGCGGCGGCGTGGTGGCGGCGGCGGCGGCGGCGGCGGCGGCGTGACGGTGTTGGAGAGGCACGCGGCGGCGGCGTAGCGAGGCGGCGTCGGAGAGGAGAGGGGACGGGGGTTTGACATTGGCAGATCGAGTAGGACGGTAGGTGGCATGGAAATGTCGAGGAAGTCGCGGCGGGAAAGGCGGCGCGGTGCGGAGAGGGCAATGCCGTTCGCTTCGTAGACGACGCCGAGGGGAATGCGGGGAGGATCCATCGGCACAATGCTTGGTTGCGCAGAAACAGGAAGCGGAGGGGGGCGTCGGATCGCAGGCGGGAGGACTGATGGCGGACGGGCGAGGGATCGCAGGCAGACCCAAGGGAAGGCAGACTACAAATCACATCATAAGGTTCCCCGGCACAGTTTTATTAGGACTAGAGATGAGATTGCATAATAGATAATTGGCCGGAGACCGTATTGGTTACAGACTCGAGATCATATACTATGGTGAAGAGCTTGATATAATTGGCCGGAGACTATATTGGTTATGAACTCGAGATCCTATACTACGGCGAAGAGCTTAACGAAAAAAACGTATGAAGTGGTTCGATGACGGGTGGGTCTATCGGCTATCAAGAGAGTTTGACGAAAAAAGAGCCTGACATGTGGAGTCGTACGAGGGGTAATATTTAAATAATTTATGGGCCCGTCGGCCGTTGAAAGTTTTGGATCTTTATTTTTTTTTACAACGGGCATACCCGAATTTCATTCTCAGATTGGTAACGAAATTACAAGAATAATTTCACCTAATTTTGCGATTTTCTCGACGATCACTGACCGCTGTCAATGACTCTACACCGGGGGTAGATCATTAACCGTACAAAACTACTCCACTACCAGGACCTCAACCGACAACATCCAGGGCAAAAGGAAATACTAGACCTAAGCTAAGAGCAACTCCAACAGCTTAGCTAAATTATACTCTCTATACTTTCATTTAGAGAACCATTTAACTAAGATTTACTCTTTAAATTGCAGTCCATTCCAACAGGCTAGCCAAATTTCAGTGGACCCCACCAGTCATGACCTTATCCTTCTCTTCCCCCTCCACCCCCAACGCACGCGCGCACACCTCCCCGCCGCGCATCCGATACGCAGCAGCGCCATCGCCTTGCCGCGCCGCCCTGCCGTCGTGCCTCCCCGCCGCCGCCGCCGCGCCTCCGCTGGCTCTGCTCCCCCCATCCTCAACGGCCTCGAGGAGCTCGAGGTCATCTCCTTCGTCTCCATCGACATCTCCGAAGCCGCGCTCCACTGCTCCTGGTAGGTCGCCGCCAGCTCCGCGTCCCTTTCCTCCTCCTCCTTCCACCTGGCCTCGGCCTCCTCCGGCTCCGCTTCCTCGCGGCCGAAGCCCGGCGGGATCTCGAGCTCGCCGCGGAGGTCGATGTGGCGGCGTGGCCGCGGGGCCACCGCGTCCGCGCCCGGGCGCGGGCCCAAGCTCGAGGTCCAGCGCCAGTGCGGGATCGAGGTCGTCCTCCGTGTCCGGCGGCGGGCGGCGCGAGGCAGCCGGGGGCTCGCCGGCTACCCGTTTGCTCCCTCCGGCAACCGGCAATCGGTCAGCCCCTCTCCCCCGGCGGAGCCTGTTGATGCGGGAGGGCGCGATGGTGCGAGGAGCGGAAAGGCAGGAGGGCGGGAAGGCGGGCAGGAGGGATTGCGAGTCGCTGCCGCTCGGGAAAGATTCCGAACGGAGACCTTGGGATGCCGAGCGAGATGGCGAGCCGATGAAGATGACGACCGTTGGATCGTTGTTTTTCCGATTTTTTTCCATTTTACCGATGCAGAACCTTTT
>OAMR01000463.1:103445-114785 GCA_900205405.1 Echinochloa crus-galli | reverse complement strand
CAGCAGCAGGGAGGCCAGGCTCAGCAGGCTCCGATCAGAGGGAAGCTCAACCACACCGGTGCAGAGACAGCAGAGACAGCCACTGATGTTGTCGTGGGTACGTTCCTCGTCAATTCCACCCCCGCCACTGTTTTATTTGATTCTGGAGCTTCGCATGCTTTCATTTCTGCTGCTTTTGTAAAGAAGAATTTGCTAGCTCTGAAACCCATGAAGAACACTATGCTAGTAAGCTCACCAGGGGGTGAACAGCGGGCCACTCTACGGTGCCCCCATGTTCCCATCATAATAAGGGGGGTAGAGTTCAAGGCAGGTCCGATGGTACTGGAGACCCTTGGATTTGATATGATCCTGGGTATGAGCTGGATGACCAGATATGATGCAGTGATCAGGTGTGCTACGAGGAGTAATTCTGTTACTTACACTTGCTATTATTATCATTTTTGGGCAAAATCCCGGACGGGTAACAGATTGGAGTCAGGCTGATTATGCTGTGGAGTTTCCCGAGGATTTGCCGTACTTCTGAGTTGGCGTTCTCCCAGTCAGAGTCCCTGTGGGATTGCGGCTACGCTTAGAGAGATGTATTAGTCTTCCGCTGTCCATGTATTTCTTTTATGCAAAACTCTGATGTACCCGCTACTTTATGTTGAGAAATAAGCATTGCACTCTGATTTTTACCATATTTGTTCGCTATATGTGTTTGTGGACTTCCTGGGCACACATATGGCCACATTCGGGTTTTGTGTAAATCCGGATGTGACACTGGCCTTTTAGCAATAGAATTGCTTTTACTTAATTCGTGTTTTGTTCCGGAGACAGATCTTTTTTTAGCTACTCTTTCAGTTATATTTGTAATAAGGAACAGCTATATGCATAGTTTCATGCAGAGGCTGGAATATTGAAATATATTCCTTTTTCTAAAAAAAATTCTTCGATCAAAACAAAAGGTAAGCTCGCGTAAATTAACTCAAGTTCCTACGTATGGTCTGTTTCATCCGCATCAGCACTTCTAATTGAATAGTAAAATTTCTTCTACTCCAGCAGCACAGGTCCATTCTCGTCTTTTAATTATTAGAGGCCAGTAATATGTATGGCGGGAGAGGAGCGTCGTCGGTAGCGCGCGGGAACAAGTCTGAAAATCATGCACATGGGACTCCCCTCAATTGGTGACGGTCAATTTGACAAGGCTCCATCCATCACTTTATTTCCTCGTTTCCTTTTCTGCCCCAGAGTACATGTGCTTTCGTGAGGTGAGTTCATCTCTTTGGGAGGAGAGGCAAGTCAACTGTCAACATCGTATATATGGTAATTAAGCTTACTGTTTGATTATTAGCTCTACTTTGTATGACGACGTTTGACCGGCCACGTGACGACCGACGCATGCATGCAGACGTCGATCCACGCGGGGTCCTGGGACCTGCACTGCATTCAAGTAGAAGTAGGAGTACCTATACCAGCTTGAGCTTGGTCGGTCACCGTCCAAATCGCTACCACCTTTGTTACCAGGGAAAAAAAATCGCTGCAACCTCACTCAGTCACTCTGATTAATTTCCCCCCTGCTCTCCTCTTCATGGACAGTAGTTAAAGTAGTTACTAGTTAGTGACTTATAAACGATCTCTATTCGCAAATATATCTTCATTTATAACAAACTATTTAGTTCAGAAATAAACTATTATTTGTTCTAATTGTCACATAAAAGAACGGAGTGAAACTCCTATATGTTGGAATATAATTTACCTAGCTTGGTTATCAATTTTGGCCCTGTCCATCCAATGAATATATCTGAGTTTAGTGACTTATTATTTAGGTTGATCGTTGGCTGAACTTCAAGTCGTACTGATCCCTTTCAGCTGCGTAGCTAACTGCTAGTTAGCGAGTGGCATGGCATGCATGGCAAGCCGCATGTCACAATCATCGATCGAATTCAAGTCGTACGTTCAATTACAATCATTAATCACGCTAAGCTTGCTATTGTGTACCTTGTGCCTACTGATGCCTGCATGCATCGATCGCCTGTTCAAATTATTGTACTCCCGGCACGGTGGGCCAAATCCAATTATGTGGCATGCATATATGCGACCGTCAGTTAGCTGCTGCTGCTGTGCAAGTGCAACCGCTGCTAGCTGGGGGACTATCTGAAATCCGAGAGTTAGCTAGCAAGTCACCCTCTCACCATCCAAATTGACCTGCATGCCTGCATGCATTTCCTCTTGCTTGTCACCACTCACCATCAGTGTGGCAGTTTCTTTTCTTCTTGTACGTGCATGTTCTGCAACGAAGTTTCTTGCTCAAGAAAGCAAATTTTAGAAATTTTGTATACCTGTCTGGGTATTGCAATTTTGGATAATGTAAAGATGACATCTAAGTATTTGTCTTGGCAAGTAATTACTTTACTACAATTAAGCTGTACATATAATTTTAGAAAAAAATACGGCCGAATTGTGTTTCTGGAGAGTGGAGACAATGCCAGGGTCAAAAAGAAGCAGAGTGAGAATTACATAGCTGTGTCCTTTTTTTTTAAAAAAAAGATCATAGCTTCATGTAAAACTTTTGCCATAATCTCTTCCTTCCATTATGAGCAATGGACAAAGGGGGCTGCTACTAATGCTAGAGCATTTTTCTTCCAAAGCCTACGACTTTCTTGTACTGTTACGTTGGATGGATGAAATCATTGGGCCTTCAAAATAGTAGTGGTTGCCAGAAAGTTGGATGAGGTAGGTACGAGTACTTGGTCTTTCTAAGAAATTGGTTATTAAGTGGTTCTTCTCAACCAGTTGGATCAGGATTTTGTTGCATGTCTATCCTACTACGTACTCTGACTAACCTCAGTTTCAAAAAAAAAACTCTGACTAACTGGCATGTTAGGTACTGCAGTACGAGACCATAGACATACTCCAGTATAAATGCAACTAGGATCCAAACCATTGGAGCAAATGCACACAAGAGTAATTAGTTTCATGTAATCGGTTCGTTAAACACATGCGGCCAATATATTCATCAACCCTGAATATACATATGTTGTGCACTTGGAAGGGAAGTCTTTTATCCATGTATTTCATTTATGCAAAACTCTGATGTACCCGCTACTTTATGTTGAGAAATAAGCATTGCACTCTGATTTTTACCATATTTGTCCGCTATATGTGTTTGTGGGCTTCCTGGGCACACATATGGCCACATTCGGGATTTGTGTAAATCCGGGTGTGACAGGGCGGCACGAGGAGAGGAGGCAGCGAGGCAGCCGCGGGAGAGGAGAGAGAAGAGAGGGAGAGGAGAGGAGAGAGATGATGCTGACATGTGGGTCCCACTGCCACGCGGCAGCCACATGAGCAAAACCACCCTCTAAAACCGCTCGATGGTCAATTGTGAACGGTTTTAAGTGTTCGATGGCCAAAGATTCCTGGTTTTCGAGTTCAGTGGCCAAAACTAAACTTCAGCTATAGTTCGATGGTCAAAAATGGACTTCTTCCTTAAATAAAAATAGATAGCATCTATCTCCTTACCTTTGCCCACCTATTGCTGAGCTGACTGTAATCGGTTGCTTCTTGACGCAATTCAGCAAGCTCCTCAGACAATGCAACTTTACCACGTAACATTGACATTTATTCTTCCTATTCAATGATCAATGCTTAAGAGTAGAATTTTGAAACAAAAGTAAAGTACATAAAAGGGTTTCCTTTTGGTATAATCTATTTACAAGCATCCCAAAGTGGCATTGCATCGATAAAATAGTAGAATCCCGAAGTGAAATTGGCATCAGTAAAATAGCATTCGAAAGTGACATATGGCATCATTATAATATTTCACTAAGGCTGATTATGGTCTCTGGCTTCTATTGATATCTTATATACAACATAACACAAACCCAAAAAATCCCTAAAAATTGGCCATCCTCATATTATTGTTGTGAGTAAGATGAAATGCTCACGCTGTTTGCAAATAAAAAACTGAACCACTCAATTATCCAAAAATTCATTGTCGATTGGCCCAAGCCTTGTGAAACTGTTAAACTGGACACCAACATCTACATTGGGACAAAAAACTGTACAGGGTCACTGACCGAAAAAAAGAACTCAATAACACTAACGAAGAAATTGAAACTGATAATATTGATCAAGAGTCAGATATAACGATCTATAATATGGTCAAAACAAAAGAAAATTGGGTAGATGGTGGTAGGCCTTACCGTGGCTGAATACCTTCTCTTTAATTTTCTTCCCCAGCAATGGAAGAGAAGCAACCAAATGCCCAAATGTCAAATCCATTCACACAAATAGGAATGAAGCATGTATTTCAACAACAAAAAGTTTTTAGAAGAGAACACTTGCGAACTCCCCAGTCCCCACCACCAATCCCTACCTCCACGGCTCGCCCCACTTGTTGGCGTCATTGTCGCCGCGGAGCTGGTCGCCGAGGAGGAGGAGGGGGTGCGTTGCGGCAGTGGACGATGAAATCTTGTCGGCAACAACGGTAGCCATGGCGAACTCCACCACCGCGAGAGTCGTGCCCCTATCGGAGAGGTGGGGCTGCGGGGCGGCTGGACGACCGCCTCCCATCTGCACGACGAATGCCTCCCATCGAGGGGGGAGATGGATCCTGGCCCCGATGGGCTATCACCGCCATCAAGGCGAAGTAGATGGAAGGGGTTGCCGCGGATGGTGGAGGAAGGCACGCCGCTGGCGCTGATAGAGAGGAGAGGCAGAAAGACCGGCGGAGAGGGAGGGGAGCGTGAACAGGAAGGCGAGGTAACGTGTGTGATCTCAAGAGGCACCCGGGAAAATGGGTGGGGATTGAGATGCGGTGGCCGGTGGGTACAGAAGCGGGTAAGAGCGAGCGCCCGGTCACAAAAACAATAGGAAATCGGCGTATTCATTCGACAAACATCAATTTTCATCTGTCTACTGCGTGGTAGACAGAAAAAATTCTGCCACGTGGGGCCATCGTGAGAGGTGGGTAGGGGAATTTTCAGGTGAGAAGTGTTTTCAATTGTCTAGGATCTTTATAGTATAGATTAATATGCTCTGGGTTACTATCGCATTTAACTTTTACATTAACTAGGTAAATGCCCGTGCGTTGCTACGGGTATAATACATAGAGCAAAGATAAATAGATCACACGAAAAATTTAAATTTAACGGTTGTAGGATCGCACCAAAGTCCATGAAGTTGTACTCTTGTTTTTTCAAAGGAATGGATGATGGGCAACAGTGCTTGAGTGACAATTCGTTGCTATGGGTGAGCATAAACAAAATAGTATCGAGCTAAACAAATATTCTTTGAAACAGGTATAAACAGGCATACTCAAGCTTCGCAACTGCCGAACATACTTAATCTAATTTGTAAGAAAAAATTCCTCAAAATTTGAGATTCATACGCACGGGCACTATTTAGTTTTAAAGTATATCATACTATATCAAAATTGAAAGGACCTTGATGTCACCTAGAGGGGGGTGAATAGGTGATTCTGCAAATTTCCAACACTTAAAACAAACTGTCAGTTCAACTCCGGATACTCCGAGGGGATGCCGGATACTCCGGGGTTAGGACCGGAGACTCCGCAACACCTCCGGATACTCCGAATCAACTTTTGCTGGAAAAATGGCTAAGTCAGAACCAAAACTGATCAGACCGGTTTGGGAAACCGGTCAGACCGGTTTCTGACTGAGAACCACAACAAAGTAAATACAACCCCTCTACGAGTTCTAGCACAAACCAAACTTGGTAAGCTTCTTCTGTAGATGATTTCTAGCAGGTTCACCAAGCCCCTGCACACAAGGAAAGCACAACCAAGTAGATCGAAGCGGAAGCAAATATATGTGCTAGAACGGACTGCGCGGGATTTTGGGCTGCGTAGATGTATGCATTTGTTCGGCCCACTAGACGTTTCGGGCTGCGAGGGAAAAATATAACTAGCCCAATAAAGATCATATATTAGCATTTTCTTATCATTTTTATTTCTATTCGGTTTTTATTCATTTTTTATATCGGTTAATTTATATATTTTTTCTTTTTTACTTTTGTAATTACTTATTATATTTTTAATTTTTCCTTACTTATTTTATTTTCTTTTTTATTATTTAATTTTATTATTTATACATTTCTTTTTTTACACTTACTTGGTCACCATGTGTATACATTTGTTCATCACAAATGGATTGATAAAGGTCAAAAGACCAAAACACAAATATTTTCAAAATAGCACACAACCTATCATGCTAGTTTGATTTTTTTTTCAAAAACTTATCCTATGTCACACAACCACATGCACACATATTGATTTAAAGACCAAGTTAGCATATTTGACTCACATCTTTCATCGTTTAACAACACTTGACAAAATTCAATTATGGAGAAGATGTCAATCAAATATCTAATTGGTACACAAGAGAAATGCTCAATATAGTTGCATGCAAATGCACACGCTAGCATGATAAAAAGCCTAGATGCACAAGGTAAATACTAGTTAATAGAAAACATACCTTTGCCTCTAGCCAGAATTGTTGTACAATATTTCAAATTAAGCCATATGTATTCTCTCATGAGATGAGCCATTTGACAAAGAAAAGAATACATTAATTTGCACAACAACAAGTTTCACATTTAATGACCTTTATATGTGAATGGCAAATGGATCATTAAATGTGAAAACCTCACAATATCGACCAAATTCCTTTCTCTAATGCATATGCGATGTATTGTGTAAGAGAGGCTCACATGCATTAGTTTTGAGTCAATCATGATCAAGCTTCTTCTAAATGAGACCTATCCATAAGCATAGTCCTCTTGTCTCATTTGTTATTTCCATTTACTTGTCATTGTCCACTTTAGTTACATGGGATCACATCCACTTGTTTGCTTTCACAATATTACACCAATAGAGCATATATTCTTATTAACAATTACATGACATGAATATCCATTGACAATAAAAAACCTGCTCATATACTTAAGCAATCAAGTTAGATCATTAATCATGTTGTCATACAAATCACCAAAACACTTAAGTGCCTAGATGCACTTTCAAAAATCAACCACAACTATGTTTCAAATGAATGAGATAGTTTTGTGAGTATATTATGCTATATCAAAATCAACCACAACTATATTTCAAATGAATGAGATAGTTTTGTGTTTGCAGGTTGCAAAACTCAAAAGAGGAAATTGGATCCATATCATCAAAATAATTCATTTTGGATATATATACCACTAAAAGATATAATTATATACATATACCATTAAAATGTCATTTCTTTGAAACTTAGCACATCTGTGAACTTGATGCTAACTCTCACCATTCTACAACTACAAGGGGGAATACCCTCAACTGCCTAGCCAGAACTCAGTGGAGGTTGGCGCTGGAACGCTGCGAAGCAGGCGAGCGCCACCGCGCGTTGTAGGCAGAGGTGCATCGGAATCAATGTGGTTAATTTCTATCCATGTGAATTGGCCTGTATAATAAAGCACACATGTGTCTTCATTGATGCCATACTTGATCAATATCAACTTGAGGGCTTCAACATTCCATTCTTGCTGAGCAAATCCCACTTGAGCTAGTGACTTAGAATTTCCAAGTGTATGATCACTAATCTATACCAATTCATAAGCCACTTCTTCATATGATTCAACAATGATTAGATGCATTGCATTGCTTCACTAGTTATGGCTTGATTAATGCCTAGGGATCAATCCACAATACTAGTTCCTTCACCCTAGCAAAGTTACCGGTGTATAACTGGACCGATGTTCTGCTTCCTGACATGCCCAGAATTAATATAGTGCTGCCAAATTTGATTAGGCAGTCATCATCCTTTCACACGGTAAGAAAAATAATGAACCCTCTATCCTAACTGATAAAAGGAATAAGCATTAGTAATGACGGTTACAACTTACCACTACAATCCATTTTTCAAATACTACTCTTAATAAACATCTCAAAGGCAACCTGCAACCGATGGTAAAATATGAGCACCTGCTGGTGCAACCATATATATAGAGGCCTTCCTTTGACAGGATTACGCAGCCACTAATTATACTTTGAAAGAAATGACCCTTTCTGTATGTGTCATCCAATCAGGTAAGTGTTTAACGGACATCTTGATGAGTTGAAATTAATCCACTACCGCCTCTAAGTCAAGCAGGCTTATTTTAGATATAGTGAAATAACATTTGCTCCTCTAAAATAATTCTATTAACATACTATTTCATAACCCTATTAAACTAATCTATAAAGGCAACAGATAACTGAGGTAGTCTATTCTAGGAAACATACAATTAGGAAACTGGATGCTAAAGTATCACTTGAGCAAGAATAAAGATAACCAACTCTCTATGACATTTACACTATCAAGCAAAAAATGAATCAGAGTAGATAATTACTGTATGATTCCAGCTTCCCTAAATGATAATTACTGAATGATTCTAGCACCCCCTAAGACCACCAATACTTTTCAGAATCAGAGCGAGAGGCAAAAGAGCAGGACTATGCTACTGCTATCAGACCTGGGGTATCACCAATTAGGTGATTCTATAGCAATCAGACCTTATTGGTATCCAAGAAAACATACCACACCATAAGTGATGAGAACATGACACGCATGCATATGTATATGAATGGTGCATGGGTGGAGAAGGAGACCAACAAGGTTTTACAAGTCAACAAGAAGGCCCAAGATTAATCCGATTCGAGCCTCCAAGGTGGAGGCACAAAGAAAGTCAAGTTCGAGTCCGTCTCGGAGTCCAGGAGCAGCCCGCACGAAATTGGTCGCCCAGGTCGCATACGAGCTCAGTTTTTGATGTTCTACATATGGTTGGAAAGCTAACGAGATAAGCTTTCCAATGGCACCGGTCCCACCTCAAAATTCGATCTGAGTCATCGGGAATCGATGAAACAAGTTTACGTCCAGAATCTGTCTCGGTGCTGCGTCGCCGTATTTTGGCCTTTGGGCCATGTATTGTGTTAGAGCCCATTAGTGGAGCGCCCCAAACCCTAGCTCGCCCCTAGGTTAATAAATTCAGTAGCCTATTTAGACTCGGATTTTGCTTAGATTATTCTGTCGAGAACAGTTTCGCCGTCTATCGGTTTGTAAAACCCCAACTTTCGATCTTAATCATACATCTGCAGTGTCACTTCATTTGAGAGCTGCGTTCTTTCTAGTTCTTGCTTGTGTTCTTCGTTTCGCAGGCAGGGATTAGCCTTCTCGGCGAGGTCAACCGGGTTGTGACACGGTTGATAACCAGAGGAGTCCTGGTGCTAAGATTGCGGGGTTCGAGTTTGCTGACTTGAAGCCGGATCGGCGTGTTGCGCTCCGCCTAAAACGAATTATCCTTCACCTGACGGAAGATCGGGCAACCCCAGTCCCCATCAATAAGATTCTTTCAACATTAACAATTATTTTAAAAAATAAAGGCACGATTACAAACATGCAACTGCTTGTTCTCTTCACGTACAAGTATCTCACCTATGACAGAATTAAAAAGGACAATAAACCTATATAGATTTGCTAAAAGGCCAAAACATATCACCAGTTCACCAAATTCCAGATAAACAGAAGTAATCAAACATGTTTTATTTTTATGAATGGTGAAAAATAATTTCTATGCTCAATGCACCACTGTCACCACGAGAATTGCACAAATGGAAGCAGGAAACAGGAACTAATAGATTTACACGTGCTTGATAGATGTACCCAGCTTCATATCCAAAGAGTAATTATCTAGTTAATTACCTGACTGCGATGAGTGGCAGCAAAAATAAAAACAAGTCGAAGCAGGGAGCAATCATATATAGGAACCGGTGTATAACTGGACCGATGTTCTGCTTCCTGACATGCCCAGAATTAATATAGTGCTGCCAAATTTGATTAGGCAGTCATCATCCTTTCACACGGTAAGAAAAATAATGAACCCTCTATCCTAACTGATAAAAGGAATAAGCATTAGTAATGACGGTTACAACTTACCACTACAATCCATTTTTCAAATACTACTCTTAATAAACATCTCAAAGGCAACCTGCAACCGATGGTAAAATATGAGCACCTGCTGGTGCAACCATATATATAGAGGCCTTCCTTTGACAGGATTACGCAGCCACTAATTATACTTTGAAAGAAATGACCCTTTCTGTATGTGTCATCCAATCAGCTGCCGAGCACACAAACAGGGATGACCATCTCCATCTATTTTTCTACCACCAGAAACATATGACGAATTAGCATTCTGTTGGATAAGCCTTGCACTGTTTGGTCTTTGTGGGGCTGGTCCTTTTGTGGGGCTACTGCTGGTCCCTCTGTTCAAGACAGCAGGTAGGCAGTTAGGCAGTTACAGTCCTTGGTCTTTGACTGCTGCTGGTCCTCGTGTTTAGGACAGCAGTTAGCATCTTTGTACAGCTAGTCTTGCTGGTCCTGTAGGGCTGCAACGCATGGTATGCTTGCAGCTATGGAAGGACAGCATCTTGGACTAGTTAGGACAGTAAGTGCTGGTGGTTTTTGCTGCCCACTTGGACAGCATCTTAGACTAGCATATTAGAATATGCTAGGGGCTGGTTCAGCCTATAAATATGTATCCCCAACCCCTTGGGTTGGCATCGCATTGTGAAGAGAAAACAGAAAATTGCCCCAACTTCGAGTGTGATCCTCTCTAGATGAGAGTAACCATTGATATATCAAAGTTGCACCAACGTAAGGTTTCAGAGAAGTACCTCAACAAGTGTTATACCTTTTGTCCCCTGGGCACTGATCATATCATATATACAATTCTCTAATGGAAGTTCCAGAACTTGATCAGTTGCCTGACCTTTTTTGACAAATTTGTAATTTGAGGCTGTACTTTTTGGCTGAAACTCATTTGGGTCAAAATTTTTCAGTAGACGCAAACAGCGGACTACCTGAAAAAGGAAAATAACATTATAGCTTGTTGCTTAACAATGTATGTGAAACAGAAAAAAATATTAAAGCAGGCATGGTGCAGTGTACAATGAATCTTATATGTGGTCATAAGCCTAGCCAGCTAATCCACAATATCTTGCATCTGATTTGTTGCATCTCCAAAAGTAGTAGTTGCCAAAGAAGGAAGCTCGGAGGGTGGAAAAGATGAGTGAGATGATACTTTCTCTCTCACTTAGGTCTCTAGTAAAAAAAAACATTCTGTGCCTTTGGGTTGGAATGTACAAAGTCTCAGCTCCAGCACGCTGTGCACTCTTTCAATCTTGTTTGAAAATAAATGGAATTGCAGGCTGTAGCCTCTTCAGTACAAAAATATGTGCAAGTTTAAAGTAGCATATAAATCAAGGTACAGAACCATGGTAGCAAACAGCAACTCAAGTTACTGGAAATCCTATGATGA
>OAMR01000463.1:90515-102851 GCA_900205405.1 Echinochloa crus-galli | reverse complement strand
GACAGGGCTGGCAGAGCTGTCTCTTATACACATCTAGATGTGTATAAGAGACAGATCCCGGAGGCATTCTCCTTCTACCTGGGGATCGAGGTGCACCAGGATGCCTCCGGGATCACGCTTCGACAGACCGCCTACGCCAAGCGCGTCGTTGAGCTAGCTGGGCTCACCGACTGCAACCCGGCTCTCACTCCGATGGAGGAGTGCCTGAAGCTGAGCCGTGACAGGACGGTAAGGAGATGGTGCGGGGCATGCCGCACATCGACCACGTGGAGCAGCTCTGCGACACGTGTGTGCTAACGAAGCAGCGGCGACTCCCCTTCCCGCACCAGGCCGCCTACCGCGCCAAGGAGAAGCTGGAGCTCGTGCACGGTGACCTGTGTGGTCCCGTCACCCCGGCTACTCCTGGAGGTCGGCGCTACTTCCTTCTACTCGTCGACGACGTCTCCCGCTACATGTGGGTAGTCCTCCTCGACTCCAAGGCAGCTGCTGCAGACGCTGTCAAGCGTCATCAAGCTGCTGCGGAGAAGGAGTGTGGCCGCAAGCTCCGTGTGCTGCGCACGGACAACGGCGGCGAGTTCACGGCGGCCGAGTTTGCCGCGTACTGCGCCGACGACGGCATCCAGCGCCACTACTCCGCGCCGTACAGCCCGCAGCAGAACGACGTCGTTGAGCGGCGCAACCAGACGGTTGTGGGGATGGCCCGGGCCCTCCTCAAGCAGAGGGGGATGCCGGTTGTCTTCTGGGGAGAGGCCGTGGTGACGGCTGTCTACATCCTCAACCGCTCGCCGACCAAGGCGCTCGACGGCAGGACGCCGTACGAGGCTTGGCATGAGCGCAAGCCGGCGGTCTCCCACTTGCGGGTCTTCGGCTGCCTCGCTTTCGCCAAGGAGCTTGGCCACGTCGGCAAGCTCGACGACAGGAGCACTCCGGGAGTGTTCATCGGCTACGCGGAGGGCTCGAAGGCCTACCGCATTCTCGACCCGACGACACAGCGTGTGCGCACCTCGCGCGACGTTGTGTTCGACGAGGGCCGGGGATGGGCGTGGGACAAGGTGGTGGACGACGGCTCGACTCCGACGTACGACGACTTCATCGTCGAGTACGTCCACTTCGAGGGAGCTGGGGGAGTAGGCAGCTCTCCTTCGCCGAGCGTGCCTACCCCAGTCCCCGAGCCTCCACCGACTCCGACAGCACCACGCTCCTCGGCCACGACTCCAGTTGCGGCGAGTTCTTCGCCGCCTTCACCGACTCCGACTTCTGCCATCCCGGCAGCACCGTGTTCCCCAGCCTCGACTCCGGCTGCGGTGAGCCCTTCGCCGGCTTCGCCACAGCCGGCGACACCGCGCACTCCAGCGTCGACAGCCACCCCGCCGGGCACGTCTACATCAGCACCAGCTCATCTCGAGCACAGCCCGGTGGAGTTCGCTACCCCGCTCTCCCGCGACGAGGAGCGCATCGACGCGTACTACGAAACGATACCGCGCGGCGACGGCGGGGTGAAGATCCCGCTGTGGTGGATGGGAGAGGCGGCGGGCGAGCGGATAGGGAGGAGCGGGGGCGGCTCGAGAGATTAGGGAGGCACGCTGCGGAGAAAGAAAGGAAAGGGACGGGCTGCGGCGATGAGAGATGCTGGTTTCCTAAGTATAGAAAAGTGGGTACGGCGGGCGGTATAGGCAGCGGCGGTAGCAAAAGTTTTTCTACCGGTGACGGTGACAGCATCCTCCTCCTACACGCGTTCTACCTCTTTATTTTCGGGTGGAGCTGGGTCCTCTGTAAGGGGGTAGGGGAAGTTTATCCGAGGCTGCTTGGAGGAAGGGAGCATCAAGGCGAACTACATCAACACCAAGGATCAGCTTGCGGACCTGCTCACCAAGCCCCTTGGGAGGATCAGGTTCCTTGAGCTCTGCTCCAAGATCGGGATGGTTCAACCCTCCCACAAGACGACGCACAAGTCTTAGGGGGAGAATGTTGGATAAGCCTTGCACTGTTTGGTCTCCCCGTGGCACGGATGGAGTCCGTGCGACTCCTCCTTGCACTTGCTGCCCAGGAGGGCTGTTGTGTCCATCACATGGACGTCAAGTCGGCGTTTCTTAACGGCGACTTGAAGGAGGAGGTCTACGTGCACCAGCCGCCGGGGTTTGTGATCCCCGGCAAGGAGGACAAGGTGTTTCGTCTGCGCAAGGCACTCTATGGCTTGCGGCAGGCGCCGAGGGCGTGGAATGCCAAGTTGGATTCCACGCTCAAGAAGATGGGCTTCGAGCAAAGCCCGCACGAGGCGGCCGTCTACCGGCGGGGCAGTGGAGCACATGCCTTGCTGGTGGGCGTCTACGTCGACGACTTGGTGATCACCGGCACCAAGGAAGCGGAGGTGGTGGCATTCAAGGAAGAGATGAAGGCCACTTTCCAGATGAGTGACCTGGGAACTCTCTCCTTCTACTTGGGGATCGAGGTGCACCAGGATGCCTCCGGGATCACGCTTCGACAGACCGCCTACGCCAAGCGCGTCGTTGAGCTGGCTGGACTCACCGACTGCAACCCGGCTCTCACTCCGATGGAGGAGCGGCTGAAGCTGAGACGTGACAGCACGGCGGAGGAGGTGGATGCCACGCAGTACCGGCGTCTTGTGGGGAGCCTTCGCTACCTCGCCCACACACGACCGGACTTGATGTTCTCCGTCGGCTACGTTAGTCGGTTCATGCAGCGACCGACGACGGAGCACCAGCTGGCTGTGAAGAGGATCATCCGCTATGTAGCGGGGACCCTCGACCACGGTCTCCACTACCCGAGGTGCCCCGGGGCGGCACACTTCGTCGGGTACAGCGACAGCGACCACGCCGGCGACATCGACACCAGCAAGAGCACTAGCGGGATTCTCTTCTTCCTCGGGAAGAGTCTCGTGAGCTGGCAGTCGGTCAAGCAGCAGGTGGTTGCACTGTCCAGCTGCGAGGCCGAGTACATTGCAGCCTCCACCGCTTCGACGCAGGCGCTCTGGCTTGCTCGCCTGCTTGGTGATCTCCTCGGCAGAGACACTGAAGCGGTGGAGCTCATGGTGGACAGCAAGTCCGCCCTCGCCCTGGCGAAGAACCCCGTTTTCCATGAACGGAGCAAGCACATCCGGGTAAGGTACCACTTCATCCGAGGCTGCTTGGAGGAAGGGAGCATCAAGGCGAACTACATCAACACCAAGGATCAGCTTGCGGACCTGCTCACCAAGCCCCTTGGGAGGATCAGGTTCCTTGAGCTCTGCTCCAAGATCGGGATGGTTCAACCCTCCCACAAGACGACGCACAAGTCTTAGGGGGAGAATGTTGGATAAGCCTTGCACTGATTGGTCTTAACATTCATGAGCAGAACAAGCACAAATTTGGATGTAGGAACTCAGAAATTACCTTGCAAAGCAAACATATCCATCCACTAATTCTCCAGATCCAACGCCAACCTTGAAAAAATCAAATATAACTTTTGCTTAATGTCTTATAGTATAATATACAGGTTGACAAGGGATCTTTGTTCACATATCAGTTTCAGCCTTTTGGCCATTGCCTATCCAGTTTCATCTGCTAGCACATATAAGTATAGAAAAATAGCTAGCACATATGCACAGACAACTCAGATATTAGGCTCACATACACTTTTGAAAGCGAGATTGAGGGTCACACGTGGTGTCCAAAAATAGACCATTAGAACCTCTCCAAGGATAATGAACAGTTGTAAACTTTTAGGGGCTAATGGATAATTATGGCTAAACTTTCAGTTATAGAATATTTTAGAATTCCTCAAATATATAGAGAACGAGAAATATTTTCTTGTTAATTAAAGTTTCATGGGTCCCATAAACTCCTAACCATTTCTAATTCTAATCACTTCATATTTAAGCCTATAAGCGATCATTTATGCTTGGAATGAAAAATCAAAATTAATTGTCGAGTGAAAAAATGCCAGTGATCACAATGCATAGAGAATACCTCCTCCCATCTTTAATTCTTCCTTTTTTTTTCTCCAGCCCCCTTTTCTTCAGGTCCTGTATGATCACTGAAGCATTTTGCATCCACGAAGAACCTGTCAGTCAACAGAAGTGGCAAGGTGCCTAGTTATTTCAGAATCTTTCAAAATAACCCTGTTCCATGTAACCATATGTTACCATGAATTGGAGAGGAAAAAGCATTTCAAACAAACATGTAGCTAAATATGATGCTAAACCAGCTCTCCGAGGAATGTCATTATGGTCCTTACTGTTTTGGGCATTTTTTGTGCCTTGAATAGGGAGAATAAACTACAAACTTGATCAGAACTCTTACACATCTATCATTCCGATAATTACTGAACAGTGAGGATAGGGAGAAATCATGCAGAGCCAAAGAGGGATTTCGTTCACAGAAGTGGGTACATAAGCCATACCTTCACCATTCCATGAGCCACACTTCCTGCAGTTTGCTTGCCAGATGGTAGATGCTGCCATACCCGATATGGACCTCACATATGTTTCATTTGACAAAGTTTCGTGAGGTGAACTTGTCGATCTCAAAATAATAAAAAAACAAACATGTAAGAAATGTGAATGGAACTGTTAACTACACTATATGATACCACTTCTTTTTTGTTTCATAATTCACAGGTAAGATATTCTTCTCAGCATTGCAAATAAAGGGAGGAAAGCACACATAGTTTTCATGAGATGGATTGTGCCACTGAAATATAGGGCAGCACTTACATGTGAGGTCAATTTCCCCCAGCCGATCTTAGGTACTAATAATAACATAAAGTATAATCATGGCATGCCAATGGAAACTTAGCTACTACTAATAACACTAAGTCTAGAGACGGGTCATTAGGGAATGATCATTAGCTCACGTATGTAGTGGGTTCATTTTTGGTGAAAACAATCAAATGTACCCGCTTTAACATCATGCATGCAAAATGGCTGCTTGTTTCAGAAGAAGTTAAAATGCCATCCTAGAGTAAGTAGTGGAGTTCACCTGATCAATCAGGCATTCAGAAAAAAATAACAGAGAATTTATCTACAGGTTACATTATCTACAAGACTACTACACCATGAATTTTGACATCACTGTAAATTAGGGTGGGCAGTACATTAAAGTGATGCCATAATTTTTTAAATTAGGCAACAGTAGATGATTCATACTAAATCTACTGTGTACTACCCCTCCTTCATCTTAAGAGAGTCATTAAGGGATCAAGAACATGCCATGTAATAATTCAAGATAGGAGCATGATATAACCTAAACTTTGCCTTGTATTTTTCATACAGCTGGATGAGTACCAAGCTGTACCCATCCCACAGAACAAACATAATTGTTCCTCCCCCAAGTCGCATCGCTTGATAACCTGTGCACTGATAAAACAAGTTCACAAACCTTCAATACTTGGTTAAGAAATCATGCTAGAATGCTTTGGTTTGCTCACCTTATCTCACTGCTTGCATCCCACAAGTAGATAATACTACCCAATCTGGAAGTACGTTATGTGCAGTTGTTATGTGCAGGCTAAACATAATGTTTATGTCCAGGAAGGGTTGTTATAGCAAGAACAATTAACTGATGGAGGACAAATTTATCTTTCAACAGGGAAGTGAAATCATCAAGGAAATTTATAAATGCTCATTTGCAGCATAAGTTTTGTTAATTGCTCGATCTCTAATTAAGAAGGCACTCTGCAATCATGTGGCCATCAGTCACTAAGAAAACGCAGTAACTAACCCTAATATAGCAATCTAGCACACACACCACGTACCAGCGATCAGGAATCATTCCCTGCATTTAGCACACACGACCAAAAATCCTACAAGATGGCACAATCCTTTTTCCGATTGGAAACCAGGTGCAAGGAGGAGGAGGCAATTGTACAAACCTGCAGCTTCCGAAGCGCACGGGCACGATCCACGGTCCCTTCCTGCAATATGCTTGACATCGCCGCTGGTGTTCTCGTTGACAGGAGTTCCTTTTAGGGATCATGTTATAATTTCATCTTTTGTGAAGGATCTTTGTGTAATCCGGCTACTTTAATTTAATATATTGAAATAGTATATTAAAAAATAAGTTTAAATTAGGTTGAAACGAGCAAAACAACAGAATTAGCAACAGTCCCAAGCTAAAGTGCACCAAAGTCAAAAGTCATGTGCTCTCGCAGCATAGGTACCTATAGAATTGGTCGCACGGTCGCCGTTTCCTAGTACACTCTTTGAACTGTCTGGTGAGCCAACGAGACGGCTCGAGTTCTTAAATGAACCAAACCAAACTTAATTTTGAGGTCATTAATCTTAATGAACCGAGCCGAATTATAAGGAGCCGAGCTGGCTTGTTAGCCACCCTATGTTGTTAGCCACCCTATGCGTGTGTGTTTGGCTCAAAACTAATAAGCGCCATCCATTCCTCTGTCTCCCCAGTGGCCATCCTCGCCATTCGCCAATACAAACACTCCCTGTCGCATATCTCGCCGTGCATAGATCTCCTTGCTATGTGGTCGTCGGAGGGGCTGATCTCTCCTCCGTGACCATCACCAAGGGTTGTACATATGTGGCTCTGAGCACATATGTACAAGTGTGTGGCAAACACATATGTGGTTCTTAGCACAAATGATGTACACCTCCTCTCTTTCTTCCCCACTCTCTCCCACCACGGTTTCTATGTCCAACTGCTCCCTGCATCGGCGCACGTCTCGTCAATTGTAGGTTTCCTCCATCGCTGTCGGAGAGGTTGTCTTTCTCTTCCGTTGCATCAATGGGGCTTACCAGGGACTCGCATGCCCAATTAGAGAACATGGTCGGGGAGCTCACCCTACATACGCACACGGCCCCTACTCGGGTTGCTCGAACCTACCCAATGCTAGGGGGCTCGTGCTGTTATAAGACGTACGTAGGCCTGCTAATGGGTCTCCCAAACCCACCCCGCCTCATTTCTAGCTAGTTGCATGTGTTAACCTAACCTTACTCAAAAGTCTAACTAGTAAATCCACCCCGCCCCGCCCCATTAGATCCATTTGCACCTTAATATCAAAACCCATGGAATACCCGTGGGTCTTAGTTTAAGGGTCTCACTCTTATGGTGGGGCCCATATATAGGTCTATCACCCTACTTTGCATAAAGTCGCCGCTTATCATTTCGGGTCATTTTCAACAAATTTTGGTCAATTTTGTTAAAATTTTTATAGTGTGAACGCGAGGTTTTAATTTTAGGGCCCGACTCTTAGCGTGGGCCCCACCTATAGGTCTAGTCACTCTACTTTGCACAAAGTTGCTTCTTATCATACCGAGTCATCTCCAATAAATTTCAAAAATTTTATGGTGTGAACGTGAGGTTCTAATTTTAGGGTCCGACTCTTGACGTGGGCCCCACCTATAGTTCTAGTCACGCTACTTTGCACAAAGTTGCTGTTTATCATACAGAGTCATCTCCAACAAATTTCAGACAATTTTGCTAAAATTTTATAGTGTGAACGCGAGGTTTTAGTTTTAGGGTCCGACTCTTGACGTGGGCCCCACCTGTAGTTCTAGTCACGCTACTTTGTACAAAGTTGCTGTTTATCATATAGAGTCATCTCCAATAAATTTCAGTCAATTTTGCTAAAATTTTATAGTGTGAACGAGGTTTTAGTTTTAGGGTCCGACTCCTGATGTGGGACCCACTAGTCATAAAGTACATGTAAACTCCATTGAGGATACGATCCATTTTAACCCATTCCAACCCGCACCGACCTACATTTATACGACCCGCCCAACCCGTCCCACTCATTAGTACAACACATTTTAACCCATCCAAACACAATCCATATCAAAATCCAACCCATAAAACTCACCAGGACCCGATCCATTAGCAGGTCTAGACGTACATGTTTCTTTATTTTCTAGATTATTTGATCTACTTTATGTTCTTACGAATGTGTGGTAAATATCAACCTAGGTACCAAAATACTCCTAAATAAACATCTCTTGAGCAGTTTATTTTAGATTTTTTCAGCATCTAAAATGTTCTTTCATCATACTACCATAACACATTAACTGATTTGTTTAGTATTGGGGAAAACATGCTTATGCTTGAGATTCCGCCACAACTCTGACAACAAGCGAGCTCCCTTCAACAGTTCAGGTGAGTCATCGTCACCGCCGTAGCACTTTGCCAACCCTGGCTATGATCGAGGAAGACACCCAAGAGCACTTCGGTGACTACTACAACAAGATCTTTGGTTCAGTGCTGATGAAGACATCTGTTTAGTCTTTCGTTTCCTCGGCCCCTCAAACCGACACGTAGGACGACGGTCCCTTCCTGCAATATGCTTGACATCGCCGCTGGTGTTCTCGTTGACAGGAGTTCCTTTTAGGGATCATGTTATAATTTCATCTTTTGTGAAGGATCTTTGTGTAATCCGGCTACTTTAATTTAATATATTGAAATAGTATATTAAAAAATAAGTTTAAATTAGGTTGAAACGAGCAAAACAACAGAATTAGCAACAGTCCCAAGCTAAAGTGCACCAAAGTCAAAAGTCATGTGCTCTCGCAGCATAGGTACCTATAGAGTCAAAAGTTGTGTACTCCTAGGCCCGTGTTTCTTTCGTACCCGGAAAAAAATTTCAAAAGTAATCTTGCATGCATGAAATACTAAATGAAGTCTATTTATAAAACCTTTTTAGGGATAAATGCAGCTTTGTGCGATGAATCTAATGAGTCTAATTAATCCATGTTTTGCTACAGTAAGGCTACAGTAACCCTCATCTAATCGTGCGGTCAAAGGCCTTATTAGATAGATCTCGCGAAATAGTCCAATATTGTGAAGGTAGTTTTGTAAACTGACTTTATTTGATACCCTTAATTATTGGTTAAAGAGGATAGAAAAAAAATTTCACCTACAAAGAACACACGGCCGACTTTGATGTCTTAGGATTAAATAAAGGATGTACGTCATTGCCGCATGCCCGCATATCCCATAGCACACTGCATGAGGCTAGGCCAACGCACCAGCCTAGCTGGTGGCTTCATGGAGCCATCAGCCATGTAGGATCGGATGCCACATGGAGGAGAGTGGAGAAGAGATGGTGGCTCTGCAGGAGGTCAGGAGAGTGGAGAAGATATGGTGCCATGCATGTTATCCGCGAAACGGTGTGGTTGGAGCGGTGGCGTGTGTCCCTAGCTACTTCAGCGACTGATGGTGATGGGCGGCTAGAGAGTTTAGTTATTCCGATCGATCGATATGTGATGCGCTGAGTTTGAGCACACCAACGTTCGGTCCTCAACGGTTTGCAGTGATCGAGTCGACGAACGTGGAGAGCCGATCGACACCACTCCATCCGGGCCGTCAGCACTGCAGCCTTCAAATCATGGGTGGTGGTCGACACCGACTTGCTTCATACTAATCACATCCGATTTTTAATTTCTATATTCCCTTCGTTTAAAATTACATAGATTATATTAGACCTATATATCTAGATGCATCTATGTATCTATCTCTAATAAATACTAAAACAGAAATACAATCTAGAATGAAGGAATTAGTGTGCAAGTGTAGTCATTGATATATGGGTCCCCATATATCAATCCTGGTCATCGAGATTCCTTCCCCTATCCCAATTTCTCCCGCACTCATATCTCCTCTATACATCTCCTCTATCCCAACTACCATATATTTTATTTCACCACTTCCAACCACCATCTCATTTTAACAAACACATTCCTTCATAATATAATCTTTTGAAATAATGATTCTTAAATTATGAAATCCAAAATAATTAGTAATACAACTTTTAATGAAATAATAGTTCTTAGTAATATTGTTTAATTAAAAAACTCTTCATTTATTTTTTTCTTTCTTTTTCCCTACCTTTTTCTTATTTTTTTTTCCTTTTTTCTCTTTTATTTTTCTCTCCTTTTCTCCCTGTCTCTCTCTCGTTCCTTCCCCAATCTCTCTCTCTACGGATGCTGCTCCAACGCCGGCGGCCGCCGCTCTCTCGCTACCCATCCCTATGCCGCTGCTCCCCAGCCCCTCCCCTTCCTTGCTCGGGCCGGGCGGGTGCCGTCCGCCGCCGCCGCCTCGGCCGAGCGAATCCGACGCCTCCTCTCCCCACGCGGCCAGCGGAGCGAGAGCAGGGGCCCGGCCGGTAGAGTTCGGCAGAGCCCCAGGTCCATCGAGCAGCGGAGCCCATGGCGCCCTCGCCGCTGCTCGTCCGGCCGCCGGCAGTGGCCCTCCTCCCTCCACGCTCCGCCCTTCCCCCGCCTCCCACCGCGCGAGGATGGCTCCCGCGGGCCGGGCGGCGTTCGGCGGGGTGGCTCCGGGCGGCGTTCGGCGGGGTGGCTCCGGGCGGCGTTCCGCGGGGCGGCTCCGGCGCGAGGATGGCTCCCGCGGGCGCGGCGGCGGCTCCTCGCGTCGACGGGCCGGCTCTGGCACGCACTCCCGCGGGCGCGGCTGCTTCTCCTCCACTGCTCTGCCGCAACGCCCGACGCCGGCGGCCGCTCCTCCTCCTCGGCCGCCTCGACCCCGCCTCGACCGTGTGGGCCCGCCGCCACGGTGGCGCCGTGCCGGACCTCCGCTACCTCCTCTGGGTTTGGGGGAATGCAGGCTCTCCTCTTGGATAGCAGAGCCGGTTCAGGAGTCCGCTGTAGCGCCTGCTTCCCCTAAACGGCTTACAGGAACCGTGTAGGGGAAGCCAGTGCAGACAACCTAAGTGGGCTGAAACCCAGACCGTATCCACATCTATCTAGCCAGCGACAGCGAGGCAACTAGGGTTCAACTCACCCCAACGACCAACCCAATCCATTATCTGCGGTAACCAAACATTGCTGTACTTTATGCTATTAACCGTGGCCGAACCATGCACTTCAATCCACTAGCCAGTATCATGCACTTCAATGTACTTTATGCTACCCTGTTTCTTTGACTTATCAGCTACCAGCCAGCGTATTTTTCTCTCAACAGAAACCAGCCACCAGTAACCAGTCAGCAGTATTTTTCTCTCAACACAAATCAGCACCAGCCATTAGCCAAACGAACAGGCCGAAACCATTTCCCGAGTATCACTGCAGCGGCAGAGACCGACGTCGCCAGCTGCGAGCACGACCGCGATGACCTGTGGCAGATTGTATTGTATGCTGCAACTGCAGGTTATGCCCTCCCCCAATGATCTATAACGTTCGTAACCAATGGGCTCAAGGGCATTTATACCTAAATTAATATGGCACATTCCAATCATCCTCCACGCTAGGTGCTCCTAAAATCCAAATCAAACCGGATCATGTGTTGGGCCAGTCCACTAAAGACCACACCGAACAAATTCAACATGGACACCAAACCATTAAATCCAATAACCCCAAACCAATCAGCAGATTGAAGCAAAGATAGGACACAACCGGGGTCGAAAGATTAATTTATGAACTGATTTTGCAACTCTAAAAAATATAATTGATCATACATTAGTTAATAAACTTATTTGTGACAGGACCTATTCATCTAGATTTTCATCTAGATTTGAGTCCTCTAACTCGGCATGAGTATTGTATCTAGTCTTTCGAAGATACTCATAGAGGTAAGGTTTATATACGTGTATTTATAGATACGAGTGTGTGTGACTGTCTACACTGGTCTTTCTAAAAAATACGAGTAATTTGAGAAATTGATTGTAGCTTTTTTTATTGGGTAACATCGATGCAACAGAGATACTCACACGCACTCGATCGATGATTTTGAAAACCAGAAACAAAACACCTCGTACTTGCCTCGAAACTCAACCCTTTTGAATCTCATTTCCTCGATATGGCTGTGTTTAGTTTCCAAACTTCCTCTCTCCAAATTTCACTATTCACCCACATCAAATCTGTCTCCTTATGTATAGAGCACTAAACGTGGATAAATAAAAAAAACTAGTTGCATGGTTTTAATATACACGACGAGACGAATCTTTTGAGTCTAGTTAGGTTATGATAGGACAATGTTTACCACAAACAAATGAAAAGTGTTACGGTGTCCGATGTAACTTTTCACCTCCACTTTTTACACTCTTTTTAGAACTAAACACAGCCAATCCATTTATTCGATGTTGTCATTTCCTTGTGTTTGGCGCTGGGCAACGGCTGTGTTTAGTTCCAAAAAGTGTAGGAGAAAGTTTGGAAAAAATGTCACATCAGACACTGTAGCGTACTGTAGCACCTTTCGTTTGTTTGTGGTAAACATTGTCCTATCATGACCTAACTAGGCTCAAAAGATTCGTCTCGTCGTGTACATCAAAACCATGCAACTAGTTTTTTTATTTACCCACGTTTAGTACTCCATACATAAGGAGAGAGATTTGATGTGATAGATGAACAGTGAAGTTTGGAGAGAGAAAGTTTGGGAA
>OAMR01000463.1:43845-78176 GCA_900205405.1 Echinochloa crus-galli | reverse complement strand
ACCCCTAGTTTGTGCCCTCAAGATATGTAGGACAGCTGGTAGTATGTTACCTTGTATCCTTTGTGCAATCTTTCTCCTCTTGTGCCATAGGACCATTATCATCTCCCTCAACTGGTCAGAAAGCTCATGTACAGGCAAATCTTTGATACTTTTAATCCACTTGTTAAAACCCTCAGCTATGTTATTGGTGACATAATCACACTTGATGGCCGGATTGAATGCACTTCTCATCCATTTGAGGGTGTGATATGTCTCCAAAAAGACCTTTGCATCAGCATGAGCTTTCACTATAGAAATGTGATGGCCATGCACTTCTTTCCTATATGACCGGGCGGCCGGATACATATGTTCTTTGTTTGGAAAAGGTCTTTTCTTCATATTTTCCATAAGATGTTTGAAGCACTCTCTATGTTCAGCCATAGGGAAAACAAACTTAACAGCATTTGCTAAACCTTTGCAAGCATCACTAGCGATAGCAAGTAGTGGAAGATCTCCTATAGCCTTGTGCAACTGTGTCATGAACCACACCCAATTATCTTCAGTTTCAAAATCAATGAACCCATATGCAACAGGATACATCCAATTATGGCCATCCACACTACATGCTGAAGCTAAGTGTCCACTCCATCTCCCTGATAGTGTAGTAGAGTCTATGGCAAGATAAGGCCTACATCCCTCCAGAAAACCCTCAATGCAAGGAGCAAGTGCACAAAAGAATCTACGAAAGTAAGGTAGACCATCTTTTACCTCCATATCAATTTCAATGACACTGCCTGGCATCTTTTTCATCACCCCTGCTTTCCAATTATAGAGTAGCTCAAAACTCTCTTCCCAGCTGCCATATAAGTCCTTAAAAGCCTTCTGCAAACCACGCCAAACTGTGTCATATCCAATAAGACACTTATGATCATCCTGTAGCTTGATTTGCATCTCCCGTGGTCCCATGTCTTTTGTTTGCTTAAGGATGGTAATCGCCTTTGAAGCAACCCACTTTGCACTAGGAGTGGTTGTCTTCCTCCTCATGCTAGTTGTACAAGTGTGACCCTCATACCATCCCGCCACCTACATCAAAACAATCAGCATCAGTAACTACAAGGAACATCATATTTGACAAAGTACAATCATAAAGGAGAAGCTAAAGAAAAAAATTATTACAATGATAGTTTCTCCACCCTTTGTTTCTGGTCGTCCATGCACATGCCAAGTACAATGATCGGAGCCCATACAATATCCATCATATCTGACTGGAGTGGTTTTGGCTACATGCAACTCAAATTCCTTATTAATGGCATATTGCCTCACTGCAAGTCTAAACTTTTCCATTGAGGGAAACAAGGCACCTAGTTTGAACTCAGGATTATCTGAGTCATAGTTAATGACCCTCTCATCTAGTATGTTATCATCCACAGGAATGGCTGCACCATCATCATAAATTTCTATATATGGAATTGTAGGCGCAGCCATCCTACCCTTCCCTGCCATTTCATCCCGAGCTTTGAAACCCAAAGCATTGTACAAACTCTCATCACTAGCAACTTCCAATCTTCCTTCCTCATCAATGGTTGTGATAATTTCTAAAGCATCCCAATCAATTACCTCAAAGGCATTCTCAATAATTGGTTTGACATTTGATCCACTTGACAATGCAAGCCTGCATAATAATATATTGGTTGCATAAGGTAAATTGACAAAACAAATTGTCCCTTTCTCTGCCCAAAATAGCGAGCCGGATACAGGAGCTGTTGGAAGCAATTTTTTCAGTAGATTTTCTTTTTTTAGCTAACAAAAGTGAAATGGAGAGGCTGTTGGAGTTGCTGGCTCTCTAAAATGACCACCGTTCGTGGGGCTTCTCTAAAATGACCACGAAACAGACCTAGCGGCGGCGGCGCTGAATCAGGAGACCGGGCGACTACGGGCGCTGGAGTCGGGACTGGGAGATGATTTGGAGTCAGGGGTAGTTTGGTCCCTTCAAGTGGGGAAAAATTGATTAAAGATTACAAAAGTTTTAAAACTAACATTTGGTCATTGTGGAGTATGGACCAACGGTTTCGTGGTCATTTTAGAGAAGTCCTACGAACGATGGTCATTTTAGAGAAGCCCAAGCTTTAGCTGGTCAAAATGATAAAAATCTGAGTCAGCAGTTTTTTTTTGTCCGGAGGGAGGGAGAGGAGCGTCGTAGAGAGGATGGGGGCGTTGTAGGAGGCAGAGGAGGAATTTATTGAGTCGTAGAGAAAAGGCCTGAGTTTTTTTATTCTGTCCCAGCCTCGTGTACCGCTTCAATTTCTGTCATTGGTACACATCTGCACGCATATAAGACAGAGGAGCGTCCGATCCAGAAATTCAAAATCATTTGAATTCTCTCTCCCGTCCATCTCTCTCTCTCTCTCATCATCGCTCCGATTGCACGGCGACGGTGAGCACGAGTTACTCCATGAAGGCAGTAGCGACGCCGGCGAGGAGTAACCCCACGGAGTCACCGACGGCGAGGTACCGCGGCACCGGCGGCGACGAAAAGGGTACTTTTTTTTTGTCTCCAGGGAGGTCTGGCGCGGTTCCGGGTAGCCCATGGCCAGATCCGCCGAGCCCACCACCAGATCCGGCGGGGCAAACACCAGATCCAACCATGGTGAGCTCGGGCCCTCGGAGCTGCACGTGGCGCTACAGAAGCTGGGGCGGCGGCGGCGACGGCGACGGCGGCATCGACCGGATCTTGACAACGCCAGCATCTACTGCCGTGGCCCCGATTGCCCGACGCCCCGCCGCGCCATGAAGATGGCTGGCGTCGCGGCCGCGGCGGCGCGACCGAGCCGGTACGAGTCCCAGAAGCGGCTGGACTAGCAGACCTTCGGGCAGTACCTACGCAACCGGCCGCCGCTGGAGCTGGACCGGTGCAGCGACGCGCACATGCGTGCTCGAGTTCCTCCACGCCGGCTTTGAGGAGCACGACGGCCGGCCGGAGGCCAACCCGTTCGGCGCCCGCGCCGTCAGGCTCTACCTCCGCGAGGTTTGCGACAGCCATGCCAAGGCCCCGCGGCATCGCCTACGAGAAGAAGCGTCGCCGGCGTCACCCGCCGGCGCACCGGCAGGCCAAGCAGCAGCAGGACGCCGGCAGGGAGCAGCACCGGCGGCGGCGCAAAAAAGTTACTTTCTTTTCCTTTTTTGTCTCCGTCCAGACTCTCTCGTCTCTCTCACCTACTATTTCTCTTTCTCTTTCCATGGACCCCGGCTACCTCCCTGAGCTTGCGGCGCTGCTTCCCCACCCCCACAGGCAGCAGCACCGCCGTCGCGTGGCGCTGCCCCCAGGTCTCCGTTGGTGGCAGCTACCTCGGCGACGACGAGGAGGTTCGATCCCGCGGCGCGGGGACTTATCCGACTGTGCATCGGCCGGATCTAGAGGAAGCGGGTGCAGGGGCGCTGGGATGAGGACATACTCTGGCGGTACAGGGGCGGAGGCAGAGGCGGGTTGCACGGCGTCTGGAGCGGTGGTGCCCCAACCAGTATGCAGCACGAGCACGACGTCTCAGCGTGATGGCGCAGGGGCCCGCACGCGGCACGGTGGCAGCCTGGACACCACGCTCGGCCTCCGGCGACATCAGGCAAAGGGATGGCGGATGAGGGGCTGCGCGGCATCAGGCAGCTCGCTCGCAGTGTCGCGTACGGCCGCGGCACGCAGCTACGGCTCGCGCCCTTCAGCAACACCTGCGCCCTTCAGCACCGAGGTGAGCACCAGACTTAAATCGCCATCGCTTAAGAGATCAGCGCAGACACCATCGATAAGCGATTTGTTTTGATTTTTTTTTTGCCGATTTTGCCCAAGGCGGCTCGATCAAAGGAGGTTGTGGCTAGCTTTGACTCCTGTTTAGCCGGCCGTGGTTGTTAATGTTTTTTTGAGGCATCTGGTGGCTTGGAGTGTGCGGATTTGCCTTTGGATTTTGGAGTGTTCAACTACCATTTGGAGTCTCATGCAGATTTTGTTAGATTTCACCCTTTGATTTCTGTCACTTGATTTAGATCATGTACAGGAGTTGCTGCTTTGGATAATTTTTGCTTTGTGCTCCAACATGTCTGTATAGTAATACTGCAAACTAATTTGAAGCACCAGTACCTGTCATTTCATTCCAAACAAGTATAGATCATGTACTGGAGCTGCTGGTGGTGGTCGTATGCTTTTGTCATGGAGAAGAAATTGGTGAGACAAGGAGAAGCTTACTAGAAATTTCTTGTTTGTATGCTAAAAAATATATATACAAGATTGAGATGTACCATGTTTTCCTGTTGTGCACTTGTGCTTACTAGTGTAGTGACTCTAATCTAATGGTATTAAGAAAATATAAATCTGTAATTTATATGTTTCATTATTTGTATATCATGATTCTGTGGTCATTGTAAATTAAGGAGAAACTTAAAGTATAAGGTAAATGTTGCTATATTTTTACAAATGAAGCGTGGGAGAAAAATAAACTCTATTTAAATACAGGAATTGATGACAAAATCAAAATAAGACACAAATGACGTACTCAATATACCAAGTTAACAAGCTAGTACATAGTCATCATAAAGTAACAACAATTTACTTGTATATAATCATCTCAAAAAGAATTATGTGTAGGTATTTTATTCAAAATCTGAGTTGGTACCTGTACTTGTTTCAAGAGTAGGTACAGATATGTTGATTGTAATATTATTTTAATTTTGTAAATCAATTGATTAGTCTAATATATAAAATTTTAAATGTTAAATAATAATGTGTGGCACATTGGTACCCAAACTCGGCATGTACAAGCAACAGTAACAGTCTCTTACTTGCTAGACTTGTCATTCAGATGTTAAATGATAATGTTATAAAGGTGTACCACCACAACCTCAATCTGTACCAGCTATAAATGAAGGTACAGATAAGGATAGCGCTGGTGATGAAGAATAAAATATTAAAAGATACCTATCAAACATGTAACTTGTCAAATATTAAAAGAGAGTAAAATAATTCTAAATCTTGCTGATCACACAAGAAAGATAAAATATATATATTCCACCGATCAAGTGGTCCAGAATGCGCATCAAAGTCAAAAAGGCAATAGTATCGCTACAATTTTAAGTCTTGTTGTATCAGCCTTTGTTCTAATCATAGCACCATGTGTACTGTAAGATTCCTGCTCGTATCATCCGGTTCTGACATGATTCCCTCCCAACGTTCGCATACGGGTAAGAAAAAATATATATACGTTGGCAATACCAGAGCATAAGACAAAGAGCTCCTCATCTCGAGGCGGAACCGAGCGTCAGGATAAAGTCTTCCACGAGTGACCGGTCACACAATCATTTTTCGCCTTGCTTTGGCACGTCAAAGTCTCGTAGTCTCAACTCTAAACTGGCATCATATCATGCAGTGCATCATATCAAACGTGCGGCAGGCGTCGTGCTGATTCAGGCGTAAGCCTTCACTGACGATTCTATCGGTGACGATGGTGATGGCGCCCTTGTGGCGTCGTTTTCTCTGGTGGGGACATCATTGCGAGGCACCATATCCCCTGCTTCATGGAGCTCTCGAGGGTGAGAACCCTGTTCATCTCTGGACGTGCGACGGCAACGCTTTTGGCGTCGTGCCCTTCTTGGAGACGCCGCATCGGAGGCCCGCCTTGGTTAGGTAGTGGCGGTGGTCGGTTGGTGGTGGAGGTGTGGTTGGTCCTTGCTGGTAGGGAGGTGCAGAGGACTCATGGGAGTTGTGGCCTTGAGGACGCGCATGGTGCTGTGGTGACTCCGGTAACGGGGGGTATTGCTCTCATGTCAATTTCAGATATCTGAGTCCTTGACAGAGGAGTGAGACGGTGGATGACGCAAGGCCCCACGCAGGATCAGTGATTTTCATCGCGACGTGAGTGTTCTGCTGTTGCTCTTCTAGACTGGGAGATTGATGGTCCTATGTGTGGCTTGAGGGTAATGTTTCCATGGTGGAGGAGCTCGAGGTGCTGCTGGCTTGTAGCGGGCCTCGATTTCTGACGTGGCACAGCGTTGGCAACAATGGCGCAACGCACGGTGGCTTCTTTCGGCTCCTTTCCCAGTTTGTGGTGGTGTAGTGTTATGTTGGATGCGTTATTTGCGTGTGTTGTTTGTGTGGTGGTGACGTGGGATGTTCGCTTCGGCGCGTTATGTATTATTGTTCTTCTTCTTATATGATGTGGCAGTGCTCCTGCCTTTACTTTAAAAAAGAATCCAGGAGCAGAGCTGGGGCGGGTGTGTTTAGTTCCCACGAAAAGGTGGTCGAAAAGTCACATCGGACACTGTAGCACACTGTAGCACTTTTCGTTTGTTTGTGGTAATCGTTGTCCTATCATGACTTAAATAGGCTCAAAAAATTCGTCTCGTTGTGTAAATCAAAACTATGCAATTAGTTTTTTATTTATCCATATTTAGTGCTATATGCATGAGGAAAGAGATTTGATGTGATTTGATGTAATAGGTGAATAGTGAAGTTTGAAGAGAAAAATTTTGGAACTAGACACAATCTAGATTGCAAATTGGCATGCCAAGCTAAGCTCCCATCTATCCCATCTATCTCTGGTGAGGCCGTGTCCAACGACAAGAGACAGCAGTAGCTCTAAGAGCAGGGTTAATAGATTCGCCCGCTTGCCAGCTGCAAGAGCTCCAGCTCACGCGAGCTAACGAGCGATGGTGATGGCGCCCTTGTGGCGTCGTTTTCTCTGGTGGGGACATCATTGCGAGGCACCATATCCCCTGCTTCATGGAGCTCTCGAGGGTGAGAACCCTGTTCATCTCTGGACGTGCGACGGCAACGCTTTTGGCGTCGTGCCCTTCTTGGAGACGCCGCATCGGAGGCCCGCCTTGGTTAGGTAGTGGCGGTGGTCGGTTGGTGGTGGAGGTGTGGTTGGTCCTTGCTGGTAGGGAGGTGCAGAGGACTCATGGGAGTTGTGGCCTTGAGGACGCGCATGGTGCTGTGGTGACTCCGGTAACGGGGGGTATTGCTCTCATGTCAATTTCAGATATCTGAGTCCTTGACAGAGGAGTGAGACGGTGGATGACGCAAGGCCCCACGCAGGATCAGTGATTTTCATCGCGACGTGAGTGTTCTGCTGTTGCTCTTCTAGACTGGGAGATTGATGGTCCTATGTGTGGCTTGAGGGTAATGTTTCCATGGTGGAGGAGCCCGAGGTGTTGCTGGCTTGTAGCGGGCCTCGATTTCTGACGTGGCACAGCGTTGGCAACAATGGCGCAACGCACGGTGGCTTCTTTCGGCTCCTTTCCCAGTTTGTGGTGGTGTAGTGTTATGTTGGATGCGTTACATCTGACAAAACAGTGTATTTCGTCGGTGAAGAGCGGGCGTCTCCGGAGTCGCTCGTTTTTCTCTCTCCCTTACTTTCTCTCTCCCACATGTTCGGATGACGCTGATGTGTACTGTTATTTCACCGGCTAAGGTGGCCTTATAATACTTGCTCTAAGGCCTTATTTAGATGCCAAATTGGAAGGTCAAATTTAAGTGTAGAATGGCACTTCGTAATCATTGCGTCACTGTAGCATTTCGTTTGTATATGCGAAAAATTGTCCAAAAATTGATTAATTAGGCTCAAAATGTTCGTTTCGCAGAGTACAACAAAACTGTGCAATCAGTTTTTAGTTTCATCTACATTTATTACCTCATGCATATTGTGATATTTTTAATTTAATAGGGAATCTTTTTTTATAGTAAACTTGTGAGTTGCTTTTTGAAACTATAAACAAGGCCTAAGCTAGTACTTGTGCAGCACACCAGGACACAGTAACTTGAAAGGGGTGCGTGTGAGATGGAGAAGCACCGGAAAACGTGCGAGATAGGCGCTGTGTATCGAATATAATAGTATTTTTGATGGCTCTAAGCTTGGAGGAGGCCTGAGTCAAAGCTAGCAGACCTGACAGCTGATCCAGCTCTATCGATAAGACCGGACCGGACAACAAATGCTGCTCTCGGCACGTCTCGTCGACTATGGCCCTGTTTAGTGCCAGATCACATCATTAAATTTCTAAAAATTCTTTCTTCAAACTTCACTATTCACCCATCACATCAAATCTCTCTCCTCATGCATGGAGTACTAAATATGAGTAAATAAAAAACTAGTTACATGATTTTGATATACACGACGAGACGAATCTTTTAAGCCTAGTTAGGTCATGGTAGGACAATGTTTACCACAAACAAACGAAAAGTGCTATAGTGTCCGATGTGACTTTTTCACTTCACTTTTTACCTTTTTACATGAATTAAACACCCCCTATGGCCTTATTCTAAATGTAAAAAAAATTTCCATCACATTAAAATATCAGTACATGCTTGTAGTACTAAATGTAAATGAAATCAAAAACTAATTACACGGTTTTGTTGCACTCTGCGAGACAAATATTTTAAGCCTAATTAATCAATTTTTGAATAATTTTTCACACATACAAACAAAATGCTACAGTACATATGCATCCCAAAAACCAAAGTTTGGCTCCTTAAATTTGGGGATGTGTTTAGTTTCCGAACACTGTAGCATTTTTCTTTTATTTGTAGTAAATATTGTGCTATCATGATCTAACTAGGCTCAAAAGATTCGTTTCGTCGTGTACATCAAAACCATGCAACTGGTTTTTTTATTTATCCACGTTTAGTGCTTCATATATGAGGAATGGGATTTGATCTGATTTGATATAATATGTGAATAGTGAAGTTTGAAAATACTCCTTCGGTCCTAAAATGTAAGTATTTGATGATTTTTTCTTTTCACGTTTGACTGTTCGTCTTATTAAAAAATTATAAAAATATTATTTATTTTATTATGACATGTTTTATTATCATATATATTTTAAATATATTATAATTATTTTTATATTTTTATAAATCTTTTGAATAAGACGAACAGTCAAACATTATGCACAGAAATTAAAAGATGGTTATGGGCTTGTTTAGTTCCAAAATTCTACTTCCAAATTACTATAAAAAAAGAAGATTCCCCACCACATCAAAATGTCATAACATACAGTACTAAATGTTGATAAAATCAAAAACTAATTGCACAGTTTTGTTGTGCTCTGCGAGACGAACATTTTGAGCCTAATTAATCAATATTTGAACAATTTTTCACAAATACAAACGAAATGCTACAATAACGCAATGATTACGAAGAGACATCATACTTCCAAATTCAACATCTAAACACCACTATGAGTGCGACGGAGGAAGTAGAAAGTTGGGAACTGATTTGACCCTTCACGGAGGAAGTAGAAAGTTTGGAACTGATTTGACCCTGATTAAAAGGCTATGCCTGCAGGTGAACGACCCTGATTTGACACTGGTGCAGCTGCCGCACTCCCTTGCGACCCGCCGACGACCCCAGCCGGCCAGCCCGGTCGTCGAGGCTGAGTGGCGCCTCATCTCTGACGGCCTCTCACTCGTCCATTCATTCCACCTGCAGGCGGCTCTGCATGCGCCATTTTCCGCACCCGCTCTTCTCACTTTCCACGATGGCTGCTTGACAATGGACACTTACCGGCCAGTAGTTTTGGGCAATAAAAAGTTTACTACTGAGCGTACAACATATAATCTTTATCTTCCCCCTCGGTTACAAAACGTGCCCGTGCTGCTATAAACCCCTCTTCGTGTAGCTACACAAATAGACACTCACATCTCTACCCTTCCAGAGACTATATCAGATGAATTAACAAAGTCACCACAGAAGTATTAGTATAAAAATAAATTTCATAAAACTGGCACCAACCAAGACTAGAAACAAGATGAATACAACACTGCAGCTAACCTGAGGAAAGCAAGTAAATCCACGTACCATTGGACAAAGATAAAGTTGATGGAAAGCATGTTAATGTGCTAAAAAAATGATGGAAAGCAGTTAATTAAATACTGCCAAAATCTCTGCCACATGCCATAATGATAATGAACAATAGAAGATTCACATTTTATGTTAGAACCACGTCCGTGTAACTACTGTGTGACTCATATTCACATCTTTAATTGATTTTTTTTTGCAGCGTGAGAACACCACCAATATTTTTTCTTCTTTAATTGTAAGGACTGCCCAATGCGAAGTTTGCGTTTTTTTTTACTCTAGACCCAGCGATGTTGTTGAATCTAGAAAGCAGCCGGAAATGGTATTTCTTGTGACGACAATATGACATTGTACCGTTGGCCGTACTTTTTGCTTTTTGACCCTTAGAGTGAAAAAAAATCACATTTGGACCTTTTTTGAATAGAAACCCGAGTTTGGACCCCAAAGCTCGGCGCCATGAATCATGGCGCCGAGGTTACACGTCTCGCGCCGAGGTGAGCACTTAGCCTCCTCCGCCACCTCCTCTTCCCCTGCCGACACCTCGGCGCCATGGTTCATGGCGCCGAGACGTGTAAGCTCGGCGCCATGATTCATGGCGCCGAGCTTTGGGGTCCAAACTCGGGTTTCTATTCAAGAAGGGTCCAAACGTGATATTTTTTCGCTCTAAGGGCCAAAAAGCAAAAAGTACGGTACCGTTGGTGATGTATAACAGGAAATAATTTATATGTGTCTAAACTAATTTCTTGAAAGCTAGGAGACCGACATCTAACCTAAGAAAGCTATTAATAGTACTGCAACAATGGAAATCTAGACATCATAAATAAGCACATTTTGTTTTGCAAGGACAAATGTAAATGTTATCCCGTGGAACCATATATATCATATCCTACATAAAACTGAATCTAGAAACGGTTCACGCCATTACACAATGCATGCTAAAACCAAAAAGAAGTAGCACCATCCTAAACAGAAGAAAAACATTTAAAACAGAAAAAGGTGTTTCTTGTGACGACATTGTATCGTAAATGACTGTTACTTATAAATGAATTGCTGGCAAAGTCATGTTTGGAAATAATTTACATGTGTCTAGACTCATTTCTTGAAAGCTAAGGGAACATCTACTCTAAGGAAGCTATTAATAGTGCTACGAAAAGTAAAATTCGGACATCATATATAAACACATTATTTTGTGAGGATAAATAAGCATATCTTGTAAAACTTACCCCCTGAAATCATATCCTGCATAAAAATGAATTTAGCCAAGATTTGCTCTTTTGCTGAGCATTGATAAACAACTAGAAACAAGATGGATACACTGAATCTAAGCCGAGGAAAGCAAATAAATTCGTCATTGGGCAAAAATAAAGTTGATGGAAAGCAATAAATTGAATACTGCCAAGATCTCCATCGCTGCCATAAAATAAATGGTAGGAGTAATCAATAGCATAAGATTCACAATTTCTTAATTCATCAATGAATTTCGTTGTGTCTGGATTGCATTTTTAGCTGTGGAATTGGGTGGGTTTCACACGGCCGTTTCGCCAACAGACCACGGGCCCACTTGTCATAGAGGTGGATGGGCCTCACGAGACTTGACCGATGGGCCTTTGGGCCCTCTATAAATCCAACCCGTCTTCCTCGTCGCCGTCGTCGTCATCCCCACTCCGGAAAGGAAAAGTGGAAGAGGAAAAAAAAAGAACAGACACGGAGAGAGAAGATTAGAAGAAACTGATTCGGGGGGAAGCAGAAAAGCTGTGGGGGGTGGTGTTGGATTAGCGAGATTTATAGGAGTGGGTTCGCGGCGGATGGCGGCGGCGGCAGAGCGGCAGCTGGTGGTCGCCGTCGAGGGCACCGCGGCGCTGGGCCCCTACTGGTCCACCATTGTGGTGGACTACGTCGAGAAGATCGTGCGGTACGCCGGCGCCCCTGCCCCTCTCTCTTCTCTCCCCGGCGCTGCCGTTGCTTGGTACCTTCTCGTTTCATCAGGTTATTGTGCGCGCGGGAGAAGTGGGGGAACTTAGATGGGGAGAAGTGGCCGTGGGGGGCCAATTTCTCCTCGATTCTTCGCTAGGGTTTAGGGGGATAACCAGGCGCGGGTAATGTTTGCCGTCTCGGTCGCTGGATCCTGGGGGAAGAGGTTAGCTTGTTGGCATATCTTGGAGGCTTGTGAGGACGATTTGAGCCTTCGAGGTGTGGGGTTGGATGATTCCTGATCGGGTTTTCTTAATCGTGGTGTTGTTGGGTTATTAGGTGTTGGTGTTTTATTTGATGATGAAGCCCTTATTTCCTAATTTGCTGGCGGGCACCTTGTTGGGTTAGCAAGCCAATTTTGAAACTGAGCAGTCAGTAGGATGCTATTTTTTTTTTACTTAGAGCTCATTTTTCTATGGGTTTTCTCGTCTATCTTATGTTTCTGTATCATGACCTCAATCTTCTTACTTATCACAGTATCTTTGCATAATTGTTTTTTTACAAAAAAAACTCATCTGATTAGCTTGAATCATGCTAGGAATCTTGGTCCATAATCATAATTCATTTTCGCACCATTGTGTTATGCAACCTTTGCATTTTAGTATTGTGGATTCGTGATAAAATTCAAATTTTTGCAGGAGCTTTTGTGCAAATGAAGTGCCAGGACAGGTAATTCTGTCGAGATGAAAAATCACTTGTTATCTGTGTTCTCAACTTGTGCTTGCTATTCCATGAATTGCGTCAATATGTAACTTGTTTTTCATTTGTGCAGAAGCTTGCAGTGGCACCGCCTGAGCTTGCATTAGTTGTTTTTCATACCCACGGACCTTATAGCGGTATGCCTTTATGTCGTCCATGTCCATGATCATTTAATGTGCATTCTATCACATAGGCAGTTTATGTATATTTTGCAATGCAGCTTTTGGTGTGCAGCGAAGTGGATGGACAAAAGATATCGATGCTTTCCTATCATGGTTATCTGGAATATCATTCAGTGGTGGAGGATTTAGCGAAGCTTCTGCTTGCGAAGGTCTTGCCGAAGCACTGACGGTATTGACATGCTAACATTGTTGGATTTTTCTTTGCAAATCACGAGTTCCTTGTGGCCAAAAGTTAGCACGTAGGAGATTTTATTTCATCTTTGAAGATCTCAACATTTTTTATCTCATCTCATGATGTGAGCTATGTTCTTATGAGAGCATGTTGACTTGAGTAGTACAACATGCTTTGTTTTGGCATTTTGCCTACGATTCCATTGACCTGCTTAAGATGTTTTATAGTCCCACATCCACTTGATGGACAACATCTATTTCTAGCTCTCCTTGCAGGTGAAGATGATCCACATATTTTTCTTAATTTGCCCTTTAATTATGCTTCATAGCTGGAAATAATTCTGGATGCGCATGATAATTATTTTCAATATAGGCTACAATATCTTTGTGCTAAGCCATCTCCACAGTCTACAATTTGACTGAGAAAACCTGAAAATTGTCTACACATTGTTTTTATCCTTTCCAGTTTTATAAAAAAATGCCTTCATCAAAAGCTGAGCCTTTCTGTCTTAATCAATGGAGTATGAGATCAGTAATCATCACTTATTACTGATAATCTATGTACATTAGCCAGAGATGAATGGAGTGAAATAAGTATGATCAGAAATGTTTGCATGCTAGTCTGCTGCATTGTTCCTTTTGGGAGCATCAGTCCATTTTGCCTGTGGTTGTAAAACTTGCATGTTTACAATGAGCTGAAAAATCTTTGGTGACACAGCATTGATCTTTCTTTTCTTGGAATAGTAACATAGTGCTTATTCCATTTCTAGTTGTTGTGCCTCATGTAAGTTTTCCACAATTTTTATTGTCATCATGATGGTCATTTTCTTATGTGCAACTAGATACTTCAAGGCAGTCCCAATACAACACAGAGTCATCAAAACCATGAAGCTCAAAAGCATTGCATACTTGTTGCTGCAAGTAATCCATATCCTTTGCCTACACCTGTCTACTGTCTTCCTACTCAAAGTACTGAACACAAAGAGACCACCGAGTCATCAAAAGAGCCTTCAATTGCTGATGCTGAGACTGTTGCAAAATCATTTGCTCAGGTGCTGCATAATTTCTGCCATAGCTTGTTATTGTTGTTTATTTCATCCTTCCCAATCGAATATCAATACCATTTGGTTGATTTGAGTTATTTTTTTGGCTGGTAGTGCTCTGTCTCATTGTCGGTGATATCTCCAAAACAGCTTCCAACATTGAAGGCGATATACAATGCGGTAATGTTGTCACTCGTGTTGGACACTGCTCGCTGTTCCATTATTCTATTGACGATCCCAAACTATAGCAACTTTTGATCGATTCTTTGATATAAAAAAAACCCAAGGAGTACATTTGAATATAAAAACATATTTGTAGTGTACGACATCACTTACTCTATTGTACTTTCAGTCTGAGTTACTTCTCACTTTAGCTTCATTGGTATGGAACAAGGAGTGGTTAATACTGTGGTTTTTGGTAAATTTTTTATGCAATACCCATATCTCTAGCACAAGTACTTGTAGTCCCTTGATAATGTGTTTGGTGAAAAATAGTCTCAAAAGGCGAAAATGACATCAGTTGGCTAGTCTCAAAAGGCGAAAATGACATCAGTTGGCTAGTCTCAAAAGGCGAAAATGCCATCAGTTGGCTAGTCAGATAAGCTTTTGTGACATACAGATAACATTCATTAGTATACTAGGTAAAACTGCAAGTGATGACCTTGCATCATCTCTGGTTTCCCTAGTTGTGCATTGACTATCCTTTTTAACTAATGTAATGCAATTCGATCTTATAAGGCCTTCGGCAATTATGATGAACATGCACATAATACTCATTCCATATTTCTGCTGCAGGGCAAGCGAAATCCTCGTGCAGCTGATCCATCAGTTGATCATGCAAAAAACCCACACTTCCTTGTTCTGCTATCTGAGAATTTCATGGAGGCACGGACTGCTCTAAGTCGTCCTTTGCATGGGAACTTGGCTCCAAATCAAACAGTAACGAAGATGGACACTGCACCGGCAGTTACTGTGGCAGGACCAACTTCAAATGCCAACCCCTCAGGTTGAGAAAATGTTAATGTTAGGATTAGTTTTCTATAAGATCTGTTCTTGGTGGTCCCTTTGTTGGAAGAAAATGTTGTTGATGTGATGTCTCTGTGGGATGTAGGAAAATCTTTGTAAAAGAGGTTTAGATGTTTACACCTAGTTTAGTGATAAATGGTTTAACAACTGCTAGTTTCAATTTGACTAAGGAAAAATGACATAAGTGAATCTGTTCGGGATATGTCCCTTTGGCCGGCATACCTACCATACGGCAGAAAAAGTAATCGCTATATTTTTTGAGATGACTAACTGCTTCATAGCAGACATGGTTCTGAATATGCCATTACATTATCCAGTTTTGCATAAAGTGGGTTGGATGAAAGCAGCAATGTGCTTGTGATGCTTTATACTAGCGAGAACACGAGATATTCGAATTGTGTGGTTCTGATCTGGGATTGCTTGACACTAAAATATTCCACCTTCACTTTTCTGAGTTCAAGTATTTTTTTTTTAAGCCTGGATTGCAAAAGTGAATGTACTACACATAGCTACTGTTAGATGTATATGTATCTCGTATCAGTGAATACCAATATATTTCTCTGTCAGTGTGCACGAATGCTTTGCTGAAATGCCATTTGATATAGGACATAAGACGGCCAGAAATACCCTAAAGGTGTTAACTAGCAATGGTCCACTGCTAACTGTTTGTGTTATTTAGAGTCTGGAGATGTTGGCCAGTCTCCATTCATTAGTTTAACTCAGCCATGTCTAAATTGCATATGGATAGGCAGTTGTTTTCAGGAGTTTGTCATGATTAACAGTGAGATTGGTATGTTTGGAGGCTTGCACATGTTAACTTACATGTATTCATATAGATACATAAGTGTATACTCCCATGCACATGAATTCTTGTTAATTGGTTGCATCCTTTGTTCTATCTATGGAGTAAATTTTTAGTTTTCTTGATTGTTATGTACCACATGACACTTGTTAGTCATATTTGCCAGATTCTTCTATTAAGTGGTTCATTTGTAATCTTATTAAACAGTGCAGTTATGATAAGTCGATTTGCCTGATATTGCAAATTTCTTTTTGTTTGCTTATCCATATTTACCTATCTTGCCATCATACTGATTCCGTTGAATATTTCCAGCGAATGGGCCAATGATGGGCCGTCAACCAGTTGGTGTTGGAGGCATTTCTACTGCAACCGTTAAAGTGGTAAGCTACCAAGGGCATATTATTCTTGGACTTTCTCTATTTTTCATTATAATAATTATAATACCTCCTTTAAAATTTTGATTTTTAGGAACCAGCAACCTTACCACCTATGGTTTCTGCGGCTGCTTTCTCCCATGTAACACCTATTTCAAATGTGGCTTCACAAGGAATATCAGCACTGCAAACCTCATCACCATCTCTTATTTCACAAGAAGCAAATATTACAAATGATAATGTGCAGGAACACAAACCTATAATACACTCTGTTCAACAGACAGTTCGGCCTGGTGGTCATGGCAGCCTCCTCAACAATCTGTCACAGGTTCGGCTGATGAACTCAACTTCTTTAGGCGGAGGAGCTACCTCGATGGGACTGCCTAACATAGGGGCAACACCGATACAAGTCCACATGTCAAACATGATATCAAGTGGCATGACATCAACACCCTCTGTCATATCTTCTATGTCTGGACCTGGACAACCTATTAGCACACAACAAATGGTACAGAGCACAGGGCTTGGTTCCTTTGGATCAAACACTTCTACCGTATCAGGCAATTCAAATATTGCTGTGTCATCCTCTTTGCCTAGCATACAAAGCAGCATGGGCATGGGTCAATCAGTGAAACCTGTGTCACAAGGAGGCTTGATGTCTGGTTCACAATTAGGACAAGGTGGAATTGGTGCAAACCAAAATGTAACTGGCCTTGGGCCTACAACTATTTCTTCAGCGCCAGCAATGATGCCAACACCTGGGATGGCCCAGCCAACAGGAGTCAATTCCTTAGGTGTGACAAACAACTCTGCCATGAATATGCATCCAAATGCCCAACAACAGCCGACAAAGTATGTCAAAATTTGGGAGGTAAATATTTCATATTTTCTTTAGCGTTTACACATATAGAGGCTGATATGGATTTGGATGGGATGGCAAGATAAACCACTTTGCGCTTCCTTGGAGGCTCTGAACTATTTAGAGTTTATATTCTTGCTTTGATCTCAACTGAATAACTTATACAAAGTTCATTGTCTCTTTTGTAGAGACGAATTACATAATCCTAACCGAATCAATCTAACTTATCTCTTTCTTAATGAACCAACTAAATTGATCTACTCTACAGTACTCGCATAGTCAGTACACGCCCTAGTGCCCAACATTTGCCGTCTGGACGTGTTAGTGGGGCCAGCATTTGCCTAGAGGTGGTCCCACTGCCATAACATAGACAGCATCCCTACTTCTCAGTAATTTAGAAATGGGCTGCTAGATTTTTTGAATTCTTTTCTAAATGTTAAGTGCAGTGCAGAGCACTTAACTAGGAGCCTTCTTAGGCCCAGCTGGCCAGTTACTGAATAGTAATTTGTCCTCTTGTTTATTGAAAGGACACATAAAATTGGTGATTATCTTGTATGTTGGCCCTGGAGGTTTCAAAACTTCAAACAATTGATGCTCGCTGTGTATCTATATTCCAGGGAACTTTATCCGGACAAAGGCAAGGGCAGCCTGTATTTATTTGTAAGCTCGAAGTAAGTCCTTATGCATTATTGAATTCCTAAACATTATGCAGTATTTATGATTCCATAACTTTTATGTTCCTTGTAGGTCTATGAAATCGAAAGGGAAATATCATTTCCCTTGAAGAGCTCATTCAATTAAATTTGTGCTCTCTCTGACCATTTTCTTGCTAAGACTAAGATAGACTAGCTCGGAATAAACTCCTGAATCTATAGTCATGATTGCTTAAACTTGAAGTAAAAAAGTTTTAACCCCTTAAAAAATGGACTGCATCAGTTGCTGCCAAGGCTCGTTTCAGCCATGGTTTGTGTTCACCTTGAAAACTGGAATGCTTGCTCTGTTTGTATCTAGTGTTCTGCAATCTTGCTATGCTTTTTATACTATTTATGAAAACTGGACTGCATTTATTCTTGCAGCCCTGTTTTTTCTTTTTTGATATTTCTAACCTTAGCATATGTCTGACAGGGTTATAGGAGTGGAACAGCATCTGAAACGTGAGTGTTTATAATTGCAGTAAATCTTTTTTTTTTCTTGAATCTCTGTTTTCCATTAGCCTTTGTTGTTGATTGCCATGATTGAGACAGTGATTCTTGTCGTTAGTTGATGTTATTGTTGCCATGGTCTTAAATGAATATTTGTTTTTTGAATATGCACGCTGCTTATGCTTATGTAATAATACCCTATGTCATGCACACTGTATTGTACAGCTATACTAAAGAGCAATCGATATTTTCTCCTGGTGGAACCTTTTTTTTATTGTGCTTCTAGACTAATTGGGAAACTGAAAGGCCTACTTTCTGTATGCAGACTTGCAGCGGATTGGCCAGAAACTATGCAGATTGTTCGCCTCATAGCTCAGGAGCATATGACCAACAAGTTTGTCTCAAAACCTATATGTCAACCTGTTGCATTGTCTTAGTTTCTTGTAATGTGCTGCAATTGATATATTTCCTGATCGTTCTGCAGACAATATGTTGGCAAGGCAGACTTTCTAGTATTCAGGACTTTAAATCAACATGGGTTTCTTGGACAACTACAAGAGAAGAAGCTGGTCAGTGCATGGTTCCAATCCTTTATAACCTTTTTTATTCGTATGTGGTTCATCTATTGTCATCAGCTAAGTTTTTTGTAGTCATTTCATACAGATCTAATGCCGAATTGGTCATCTGTTTCAGTGCGCTGTGATACAATTACCTTCGCAAACTCTTCTGCTGTCAATGTCTGACAAAGCAGGCCGCCTGATTGGCATGCTGTTCCCTGGGGTAATCTTGATTGTATCTAAATGAATATAATTTCTACTTCTAATCATAAATGAGCATAATTATCTTCATTTGTTGATTGGCCCCCTCTTTTTCCCCAGGACATGGTGGTGTTCAAACCACAGGTCTCAACTCAGCAGCCACCAATGCAGCAGCAGCAGCAACTTCAACAGCAACAACAGTTACAGCAGCAGCAACTTCAACAACACATGCATATGCAACCGCAAGGCCTCCCGCTTCAGCAGCAGCAGCAGGCACAGATGCAACCGATGCAGCAGCAGCAACCGCAGATGCAACAGATGCAGCAGCAGCAACCGCAGATGCAACAGATGCAGCACCAGCAACCATCACAGATGCAACAGATGCAACACCAGCAGTCATCACAAATGCAACAGATGCAACACCAGCAGTCATCACAAATGCAACACCAGCAGCAGCCGCAGATGCAAACGATGCAACACCAACAGCAGCAGCAGCCGCAGCAGATGCAACACCAGCAGCAGCAGATGCAACCGATGCAACACCAGCAGCAGCAGCAGATGCCTCTCCAGCAGCAACAGCAGCAAATGCAACAGCAACAGATGCAGCAAATCCAACAGCAGCAGCATCAGCAGCAACAGATGCAGCAAATGCAATCCCAGCAGCAGCAGCAGCAGCAGCAGCAGCCCCAGATGGTGGGCACCGGGATGGGGCAGCAGTTCATGCAGGGACACAATCGAGCGGTGCAGATGATGCAAGGGAAGATCCCTCAGGGGCCCGGCAGCATGCCAGGGGGAGGGTTCCTACCTTGAAACACCTTTGGTATGCAGCAGCCGTTCATGTAGGGGCACAATCAGGTGAATTGGAGTTTAAGTTTGACCCCGAGAGCTGAGATGTTTCCTGTTGCCATCCTTATTTACAGTTTTACGGTATAGTTTACTTGTGTAGTGTTATGGCAGATAAGATAAAAGTGCGAACGACAATGTTATTGTACTAGGATGACCTGCATGTCATGTTAAAAGCTTTGACGAACTCACATCCGATTTCGTTTGTGCCTGTATATCATATTTGCAAACTCAAGTAAATAGTAAAAGCTCTACAGAACCACCATTGCATTGCAAAGACTGGTTCCACAATGTTTACTCTCATAAACGTCGTTGCCATCCGGTATATGGGAAAACACAATCAGCACAGTAACGGTATATTATATTTGCAACCTCACGAGTAACTATATTATATTTGCAACCTCACGAGTAAATATAGTAAAGAGTGAATTACATCTCACGCAAGTCACTAAACTATTCATACATTCTCATAGGTACATTCTCATAGGTCCATTTTCAAAGTAACCATCTTGGTCCTTGAACTTTTCACGTGGTTCATTTAAGTGTGAATCCATAATTGGACCTTGAGCAAACTTAGAATCGACTAACTTAAAATTTGATGGACCTAAATGATCACATTAAGAGTTGATGGACTCAGATGAGAATGCAAGAATAGTTTAGTAATTTATGATGCATTTCCCTCTATAATAAAAACCGTACCATTTCATTGCAAAGATTGGTTTCAAGTGTCGTGTTTGACTTATTTCAAAATTGGCAAAATAGCGAAGTTCATTCTTAAACTTTGCACAAGGGGTCAAGTTAGTCCGAACTTTCAAAAAGATCAATCTACTCTCTCAATTTGGCTTTAGGTCAAACGCATTCCCAAGGTGAAATGTCCTTGTTGCCCTTAGCTCTTGTGTATGACAAATGGGACCCATATATTCGGATTTTTATTTCTTTTACTCTTCGCCTTGGGCCGCATGTCCATGCGGGTCCCTTGTCCATGTAGGCTTCCCTCTCTGGCTCGTGGAAGTAAAAGAAAAGAGAAACAAAAATCATAACAAGTGGATCCCATCTAGAATTATGAAAGAGCTAAGGGTAAAAAGAACATTTTTTTTTGCTCATGCCACCCACCCAACACCACATCAGCTCACAAACGTGCTTGACAAATGAAATTGAGGGACTAACTTGACCTTTTGCATAAAGTCTTTGCTTCGACTGCGAGACACATTCAGGAATTAACCAACACTATTTTTTTGTTGTAAACAACGTTGCAGTCGACTGCGAGACACACATGATGACTTCATCAATCTCAAGGAACGTGCATGACTTTGTCAATCTTAGTGAGTATGCATCTACGTCTGTATTGTCTAAAAAAAAGACATGCAGAGTTTAACCTAGCACATCAGTGATAGCAGGCAGCTGTTTTACCAAAAAAATAGAAGAAAATCAGTAAAATAGGCGGCTGTTCAGCAGCCAACGTAAGTCATTCACGTTGTTTATCTTACCCAACTTTGCAAAATATATACATATCTATGTCACATAAATATGAATAAGGAACATTACTGAATATTCATCAAATTCAAGTATCACCTTGATATTACAGTTTGAGAGTTGCCCCTACTACCTCTTTTCAGCAACAGTTAATACAATTGATAAAAGTCATGAATGAAACAACGGTTCCTCTTCTCTTGCCCCGGTAAGACAGGTGCCTGAGTTACCTCTGAAGCATTGAAATTACTTGGGGCCCGAGCTTTCGTCTTGGAAACCTTGGAGGATTGTGTTGCACGTGTTCATGGTGCGTGCGTCTAGAAGGCTGTGGTTCCAGAGTTTGATCATGAAGAAACGCCAGCCCCTGTTCACAAAACAGGGGATTGCTTTTAAATTAAAGCGAGAAATTTTTAAATCAAATAAATAACCAACCTTCAACGGTACACAAGGTCTTAGACTAATATATTTCAAAACAATCCACTTACCACAGTAGAGCAGGGTTCTGTACAAGTTGCCGTCCATGGAACTGGGAGAACGCCTCACAGGCCCAAGGTATATGGCCATCAGCTAGCACCCTGCAATTTCGATTTTCGGATAGAATCAGCACAAGTATCATCAGTTTTGTCTAGTCGACATATCTTCAGTTTTGTCCAGTGAGGATTGGAAACAACAAAACAGATGACAAAAATGCTCAACACAGAACTAAAGTCTTTCAGAAAACAGAGGATGATATGGAATGAACAGTTAAGAGACGGAATACAAGCCTATGTGTCTATAAATCATATATCTACAAATATTCTTACGAAACAATGAAGATACAAATCCTTACCTTTTGGTGCTCAAAAGTTTATATCAGAACTAAATCATATTTACAAATGATTTGAGGGATTGAAAATTTGAGCAGCTGTCATCTATCGTTAGTAAAATGAGTTATGCACCAAATCCTAGTTACTACTTCGTTCAAATACGTTAACACAACAACAACAACAACAACAACATAGCCTTTTGTCCCAAGCTAGTTGGGGTAGGCTAGAGGTGAAATACGTTAACACAGCACCAGTAAAATGGCTCGAGATGTTATTTAATCTGAAAGCTGTGGGAACAGCACTTTCACAGGATAAGAATAACAAGTTACCCACCATGTCCCTTTCAAGAAACAGAGATTCATCACGCGCCACCAGATTGTTTGCTCTATATCAGTGGCAGAATGAGACCAACAAATTGTGGTTGCCAAGACAACCATAACCAACAGCGGTGTGCAGGTGATCATGATCAGGGTAATGTGCACATGGCTGCAACAGCGGTGGCAGAATCGTGGGAACCGCAAAGGTTCAGTGGAGGTGACACAATAGTGGTCTGGTGGAGGTGTTAACTGAGGGGATAGAAATGATGTCTGTTTCTGGCTTGGATTGACATGAGAGGATTATGTAAGCGCCCTGGATAGATTTGCATGTCCATTTGCACCGGTCATACACCAAAGGGAGCCCTCAGGCTATATTCCGCAGGACCAGATTGACACTAGTGTAGTCCACTAAATGAACGTTGAAACAATTTTGCAGCATTTCACCAAAAGAAGACCCAGGCTTTGTTTACGAAATTTAGTGGACTATAAAAAATTACACTAGAAGACTGTTGGTAACTGTTGCTGCAGCATATATAAATGGCCAAACATGAACACAGGTAAAATTATAGTCTGTCTTGTTCACCTTATCAGCATGATGAACTATAAATAGTAATATCAGAATCAGATCACTCCATCCTACCATGATAGTCAAAATTACGAAAATATTGTGGATAGGCCTGACCTTTGTTTTCGGACAAATGAATTCCACATATGCATAATAAGCTTCTCATCTTTAGTAACATCAACGAAATCATCAAGCATCTGCATGTTCAGCAAAGTTTAAATTAGCAATAACTAAACAGCTAGGCAGAATTGCAGAAATGAATCGAGCTCAAGTGGATGTAAGCATGTATATATTCTATGTTTCAGCATAAGGTTGTCACATCTTACTCTTCTATCCTCAAAGTCAGCAATGTCATCATCGACTTCATCTTCACTATCACGATCTGAGAACACTTGTTCCAATTCCATTGGCTGCAATGAGTTATAACAATACAATAAGGCAAGACTTCAAAGTTAGGCATAACATATGTGTAAGTTATATAGAAACAAAAGGTACTAAGAATCTAATAAAACAAAATTTTAGTAGGAACAATGAAAAAATATCTAAGCAAAAAAAGTTTGGAAACCTCCTTTTGGAAAACTATACTGCTTAATTTTTGTAATTTGATTCCCCCTTTTGTTAACCATCATAAATATAATAGCAAAGAGTTCAAAATGGATATCACATGACAAAAAAAGATCAATCATTTGAATAATGGAACATTGGAGCTATCGCATAAACTAAAATGCATTACCAATTTGTTAGGTAAATGAAATTAGATAAGTAGGTATAAATAGTGTAATACAAATATACAATCAACCAAACTGAACACAGAAAATCTGCTAGAAATGTGCGCAAGCATGTATAAAAGATAGATTAACCTGTGCCCTGTGTGAATGGAAGAACTGCCGTTTTTGCAGGAGTTGCCGACTGCCAGATAATTCAAATACAAACAAGCAATAAATTAAGATACAATATTATGATGAATAACATGGTATCAAGAATATAAACAGGATATTAACTTTCTAGGGTCAGCTCGCTCAGATAACTTCCTTGTCTTCCCAAACTGTAGTACTGTTGGTGGTGAAAGATTGCTACCATGTAAAGGTTGAGCAGGATCAATTGAAACATGTGCTACAGAAGTCCCTGGAAAATTTACCATCTGGGTAAGGAAAAGTAAGCAGGAAAGGGAACAGAACCCAGAAAGATGCCAGAGCATGCAACAATGCAGGCTTTCTACTTTTCTTAGCATGCAGATAGATGATAATTAACTCCGCCTATGTTGTCTCAACATAGCAGGTCCCAAGCCCTGGTAAAGGAGGAGGGTTGTGATAGGCTCAGCGAGCCAATGTAAAACCTAGCCACTCATATGGAGATGAAACCCAAGAGAATCCCGTTGGGGCGTAACCCTCTTAGCGACGCGCCATATCGGAACCCAGGTATGGTGTTAAATGAGCAAGGGCCGGGCCGTCTCCCCCGAGACGCGCCGTGTCGTGGTCTGGGCACGGTGTCAAGTGAGCAAGGACCGGGTCGTCATTTCCTTAGTGGCGCGCTACATCGGCGCCCGGGTGTAGTGAAAAATGAGCAAGGGTCTTTGCACTTCCCTCGACGGGTGCGAAGGGCAAGGAAGCTAGCCGAGCCAACTAGGTTTCGGGTGGGTAGTTGGAACGTAGGGTCTCTAACGGGTAAGTTACGAGAGATAGCCGAGGTAGCAATTAGGAGGCGTGTAAATATTCTATGCGTTCAGGAGACTAAATGGAAGGGCCAGAAGGCGAGGGAAGTAGAGGGTACTGGCTCCAAGCTTTGGTATACGGGGGCAACTTCGGGAAGGAATGGTGTAGGCATCTTGATCGATAAGAGCCTTAAGAATGGAGTTGTTGATGTTAGGAGGCAAGGCGATCGAATTATCCTAGTTCGGTTGGTAGTTGGAGATTTGGCTCTGAATGTGATCAGTGCCTATGCCCCTCAGGTAGGCCTTAGTGAGAGCACCAAGATGCAGTTTTGGGAGGATTTGGATAGCATGGTTAGTACCGTGCCTATCAGCGAGAAACTCTTCATAGGAGGAGATCTCAACGGCCATGTAGGTGCGTCTAATGTAGGTTTCGAGCGAGTGCACGGGGGGTTCGGGTATGGAAATAGGAATCAAGAGGGGGAGGATGTTTTGAGCTTCGCGTTGGCCTACGACTTGTTGTTAGCAAATACCCTATTTAGGAAGAGGGAATCTCATCTGGTGACCTTTCAGAGTGGACAACACTCGAGCCAGATTGACTTTATCCTTGCAAGGCGGGAGGATAGACGTGCGTGCTTAGATTGTAAGGTGATACCTGGGGAGTGTGTTGTCCCTCAACACAAGTTGATGGTGGCGGACTTCAGATTTCGGGTACGTGTCCAGCGGGACAAACGTGCCAAGATAGCGAGAACGAAGTGGTGGAAGCTTAGAGGGGAAGCAGCGCAAACTTTTAAGGACATGATGTTAAGCGAGGGGCCTTGGGAGGACGGAGAAGATGCAGACGACATGTGGCTAAAGATGGCAACATGTGTTCGGAAGGTGGCTTCAGAAGTGTTTGGCGTGAGTAGGGGAGGAAAACAAGAAGCGAAAGACACTTGGTGGTGGAATGACGAGGTGCAAATGGCTATTAAGGAGAAAAAGGAATGTTTCAAGCGCCTTCACCTTGATCGGAGTGCAGCCAATATCGAGGGCTATAAATTAGCAAAGAGGGCTGCAAAGAGAGCTGTGAGTGTAGCAAAGGGTCGTGCATATGATAACCTTTATCAGCGGCTAAGCACGAAGGAAGGGGAGAAGGATATTTATAGGATGGCGAGGATCCGCGAGAGGAAGACAAGGGACATCAATCTTTATTTCTCATAAAATTCCATATCAATATGTTTAATTTATTATTATATACCATAGGCTTTCAAAATAATGATAAATAAATCATAATGTATTTTTTAAAAATAATTTATGATTGCCTCTATTATACCACAAACTTTCAACTTAAAACAACATTTGTTGCATGGAGAAACAAAAAAGACAATCTTACGAAGGATCGATTAAGATAGTTGCTGGTGCAAACTGAACCAAAACATATTTAGGGGGTTATCCAGACTTTGTCCATACTTGAGGGTGGGAATTTGGAGTTTTTCCTTTATTAGCTTATAATTTAATCTTTTCTAGCCTTTATCTTTAATTATTTTACTTATAACATTCTTCCTTCCTCTTTCCAATGGCCATGCACAACATCAGTCTGCGCTGCAAGTCAACACTATCCATATCCTACTCCTGCATTTCACTGCACAATCTTGCAAGATGCCCCAAAGAATTTCTTTTTTTCCAGTCACTATGTTATTCTTCTGACCAACCAGATTGGAACAAAATATGTTCAATGTGAAAGTTCCATACGGCAGATTGCATTTTGACATGACTTCAAGGGTTACTGTTTCTTGTGAAAAAATGATTTTACAACCCCCAGAATAAGGATATTAACATGGTTTCACCTCTAGCCTACCCCAACTTGCTTGGGACAAAAGGCTATGTTGTTGTTGTTCAAATTACTAGCGTAAGTATGGATAAAGTTTGAATAACCCCCCAAAGTATGTTTTGGTTCATTTTACACTCATAATTATCTCAATCAATGCAATCTACTCCTTTGTAAGATTTGTATTTTTTGTTCCTCCATGCACAGGTGGGGTTTTAAATTAAAATTTTGTGGGATGATATAGGGCCACATATATTTTTTTTAAAAAAATACAATACGAATTTGTCATCTTTATTTCTCATAAAATTCCATATCAATATGTTTAATTTATTATTATATACCATAGGCTTTCAAAATAATGATAAATAAATCATAATGTATTTTTTAAAAATAATTTATGATTGCCTCAATTATACCACAAACTTTCAACTTAAAACAACATTTGTTGCATGGAGAAACAAAAAAGACAATCTTACGAAGGATCGATTAAGATAGTTGCTGGTGCAAACTGAACCAAAACATATTTAGGGGGTTATCCAGACTTTGTCCATACTTGAGGGTGGGAATTTGGAGTTTTTCCTTTATTAGCTTATAATTTAATCTTTTCTAGCCTTTATCTTTAATTATTTTACTTATAACATTCTTCCTTCCTCTTTCCAATGGCCATGCACAACATCAGTCTGCGCTGCAAGTCAACACTATCCATATCCTACTCCTGCATTTCACTGCACAATCTTGCAAGATGCCCCAAAGAATTTCTTTTTTTCCAGTCACTATGTTATTCTTCTGACCAACCAGATTGGAACAAAATATGTTCAATGTGAAAGTTCCATACGGCAGATTGCATTTTGACATGACTTCAAGGGTTACTGTTTCTTGTGAAAAAATGATTTTACAACCCCCAGAATAAGGATATTAACATGGTTTCACCTCTAGCCTACCCCAACTAGCTTGGGACAAAAGGCTATGTTGTTGTTGTTGTTGTTGTTGCAGATAGATGATAATTGCAATCAGAAACAGTCAGTCTAACACAGTTGCTAATCAGCACTCCAATTTTCAAAACGCCCCTTCAGAAAAACTAAAGGTTCGATTTTTACAGCACCTAGAAGGTATGCAGCTAAGAGACAACAAAGAACTATTGAATTGAAGGCATGTGATATTGTGCAACAAAGAACTGTTGGATTGAATCTTAAACCAATACGATAGGAGAGAAAAAAAGGCGGAAGTGTTGTTTATGCGACATTCTTTTAATATATAATAAGAAGAAAATATGTAAGGATTAAAGAGATCATTTGGTGAGAATGTACCATTTTCACCTTGCACATAGTTGTCCTCAGAACCTGCCTGTGCATCTTCAGGTGACCCTGATTCCATAATATGTGAATGTACATGCCTGATTTTCTCAGTTGTGGACTTTGATCGTCTACGCTTCTTAAACCTTGAGCTGATGGAACATAATTAGGCAAGCCAACAAATAAAGTGGCGCCATTAAGAAAACAATGGTGAACGATCATACCGGTAAGAAAATGTTTGATGCCTTGGATCAACACCCTGCGCAAGAAGCTGCAAGTTTGGAGCAATAGTTGTTAATACATTTAAGAAAGCATGCTTCATTTTAAAGCAATATTCACCATGCATTGCTAAGCACGTCCTTTATCCTAAGAAAAATTATCATGGCATACAGTACATGTTATTTTAAGAATTTTGCGGGAGATGTTTGATTTTCAGTGTGGCAGATGCACTTTCATCCTTTGCTTCTGCACAAAAGAAAAGTAAGAAAATCACAAAGCAAGGACTTCTGCTGAACTAAAGGACGTGCTGGACTGAAGAAAGTCAGTTTTTCATTCGCAGAAAAAAAAAGAAAGTCGGTCCATCAGGTGGCCAATTTATTTAGGGGCCCCATTATGAACTTTTAGAAGAACACTGAAGGACATTAAGTTAAAGACGTTCTTTTTCTCTATTACACAGGAGCATAGTTATTAGGACCAGACCGGTAATCGAACAGCTCATGTGCTCGGTTCAATGGTTCATTGGTTCAACCGGTTGAACCGCCGGTCCAAAACAGTCTAAATAGAAGTAGTTTTCATACATGACACGAGCAACAACCTATCCTAGTGATGAGCTCCTTCGTTGGGAAGCCTGCAAGCAGGATCCGAACCCCTTTCCCACCTGATTTTTGGACAATTTCCCACCCGCACGCCTAGTTTCCCTCACTCAAAGCCTCTACTCCGCACCGCATCCAGTTCCCAGCGGCCCGTTGCAAAAGAAAACCGCCCGGTTCTCAGGAAAAACTGCAAGTTTATCTGGTTTTCTCCGGTCTAGTTGCACAGGAGGTCTTTTAACTGGACCGAGCTGCCAAGGCCGTCGATTTCCGGTTTTTCTGGTCCGACCGGTGGTCCTATCCGGTCCTAATAACTGCGCACAGGAGAGCTGTGCATCATTGTATTAAGAAGAAATGTACATAAAAGTGCGCGCACACACACACATCAGATCATCAACTGCATCTCTATATATACTAAATTATTGCAACTGGAAAGCAGACAAAACTTTATCTCTGTTGTCAACTTACCTCGGTTTTCCAGGCATCAGCCTTCAGAATAACATTAACAATCTGGTACTCTTCAGATATCTGTGTGTAACATGAAAACATTAATACTTATCAAACTATAAGAGGACTGAGAAGATTTTGCAAGAGACATTCCAGAGGTTTACCAACCCAAAATTCATAGCTGAAAAGGTCATGTGACGAGTTTAAATGACATCCCAGACCCTAGTATCAACAAAGTAATTATATTAGTTATGACTTAAGAAAAAATGATTAAGTTAATGTATGGAAAAAAGAGGAAAAACTAATGGGCTCGCTATGCAAATAGGATAAATCAATTGTGAAGTGTAAGTTACGAAAGAATATGTGCTTCTGTCATAAACATACAAGGCAACAATGTGCATAAACCCTAAGCTGATGTATGCACAAACATAAGAAAAGAAAAGAAACTTGCTTTCAATTTTACCTTGAAGCTTCCACATCTCACGTAACAAAATGGACAAGAAAAATCTTCAGTGACTGGTAAGAAAAGATCAATGAATCATACAAGGAATGGTTAAAAATAGAATAATAAACAAGAAACAATAGGAAATTATCTCAACCAACAAATATCATTCAGGATCCTAACTGAAAAACAATAGGTGACAGTAAGGTATCTACTTCTGAATCTGGGGCATGACCAGCATTCAACAGAAAGTTGCATAGTCATAAAGAGCTAAGTCCCAAATTAAACATCATCACCAAATGAACTGCACAACACTTATATTTACTGTCACCCACGCTGGCAAATACTTGATTTCCTATCTGGAGTAAAGAACTAAAGAAATTGTGGCTATCTGCCAATCATTTTCATGACATTTCTTCTTTCAATTGAATTCCACTTACAGCGATAAACTGTATTGGAGTTGATCAAAATCAGATGGATGTGTTTGCTCTGTTTAGTCTGACATACCTGTGTAATAAAATGTTTTTAAGAAGAAAATGAAACCCATTTGATTTTTCAGTTTATAGAAGTGGTACCTAACTTATTTTTGAAAAAAGAAATGCACAATAAATTAGTCAACTAGAGATCTGTGTTGTTCCCCCCAACCCAAAATAAATAAATAAAATGAATAAACTAGTGTGCTATCCTATCTTCTGCATTAATACATACCAACACTAAGGTAAACTAGTTCTCCCTGTAGGTTTTAGCAAGTAGCCACAGAGCTGATAGCTTTTGTTCTAATAAGAAGGTGATAACACAGAAAAATGCCTTATTGATCTTTACCACTTCATTTTCAGAAAAGTTAGTTGTAACATCTAGTTAGTAAAAAAATGTGCAAAACCTAGAAACAGGCGTCACTAATTGAGACAACTAGGTTACAAATATACACTGTCAATGTCAGAGAGGGGGAGAGAGAGAACCTTCAGTCTCATGCATCCTATTTTCGTAGTACTTGTAATTAAAAATTACATTGCCAGCTCTTAACCTGTGGAAAATAAAACTTATTGATGTTACTTTGGTTATATTACAATAGTAATGGATCTAAGCAAAAGGTTAAAGGATGAACAAATTCTAAGGTAACTTAATTAGGTGAGGTTACAAAACCCTTGCAATATACCAAGTTACCAACAAATCTACCTAGTCATCAATACCAAATGCAGGACAGCTATTATGAAGCTTGTAACACCCGGCCCAATTCGGATAGGGCCAACGAATCCAAAGGCATAAATTTAGTGCCACCTTGCTAGTTGAACAAAGGTTGGAGCAAATTTTCTAAGGCCACTAGATTCCATACCATCAACCCCAAATTAACACTCTTACGTGCAGCAAGGACGGATATTGTTGTAACTGGGTTGGTGGGAGTGTGTGGCCCACTAAACATGTGGGTGGATCTGAGCTATTTGGACCCTGGGACGTTACAAGGGTATCAAAGCCTGCCCTCGTGGTTACACAGGTCAGGAATGCACAGGGACGGAGCCAGGAGAAAAATAATGGGGAGGCCAAATGGAAGAACAGAGTATCAAAGGATGCCAAATAGAGATATTTTGCTATTTTGCATGGAAAGATCTAGTAAATATAGTTTATAGAGGAAACAATAGACCATAGGGGGTGCCAGGGGGAGCCCTGGCCCCTCCCTAGCTCCATCCCTGGGAAGCTGGGAGTGCTGACATATAATGCGTTGCGCATGTGGGCTCCCTATGGTCACACAGCATGGCATGTGTGTCGGCACTGGACGTTTGCTAAGAGGGAACACCCCTGGTCATTGCCTAAGTATGGGTAAGTTGAACTGCGAGGGCATCGGATCAAATCAATAAATCAAACATTTATTATAGTTAACCAATGGTGGCCACTTCTTACTGGTGAAGCATTAAACAAAAAAACACTTCTTAACTAGTGAAACACTGAAACTTTCAACCCGAAATATTACAATTTGATAAAATTATAACTCCCAATAAAAATTCGCAACTTTCAACTCAATGATACTAGAGGAATTTTGGTCACTATTTAGTTCACTAGTGAATAGTCACATTTGAGCGATGGAGCACAGGCATTACTAAGAAAGTCATAAAATCATATAAAGATGGGTAGACATTAGACGATAAAGCATGCCAGAGTCCTAAAATCTATATTAGGTCATATGTAAGGTATCCCTTCATGTCATACAATCAACTATTTGGGACTAGGTAATCAAACAAGCCCTGGTTGGCAATTTTATATGATGATGAAAAACGTAAAAAGAATAAGGAAAAGGAGAAATGGTTAAATTATAGAAAATGGGCTATTGGCTACCTTATGATATCTGATAATGATGAAGGCGGAACATTATTATATGAGTAACTATTATAAGGAGACAAAGACATGTCTCTTGCTCCAGCCTCTTGTGCAGACATGCATAGTTGCAACTGATATGAACCCTGCAACAACAAGGCTTAACAATTTCAGCAATCCAGGTAAATGCTAATCCACACTTAGATCAATGGCCTTTGTTGCCACCATTAAAAGCGTACCAATTCCCCCATCTCAAGTTTATTGACTTCTTAACAGTAAACCAATTTTGACAAAAGTTTGGAGCATTTGAGTTAAACATTAAGGTCTTTTTCCAGTAATTCCGCGGGGAAGGGGTTATAGCACATTCAGTGGTAGTGTGTATCAGAATGTGAAGTCGTTATGCATTAAGTTGGTAGCAGAAGTAAAACATGTTCTGAGTGTAAATATTTCATCCGTTGGACTGGCAGTTACAAGCAAGGCATTTGCTTGTTGGCCACACTAATCTTGGATTTCAAATAATGTGCTAGTAATGTTAGTGAAACGGGCAGCATGGAGACCTGTGGACTGTGGACAAAACAAGTAGATTAAACATGAAAGGAACAAATAGAGAAGACCTACCGTAGCATCAACCTTATGAGAGCAAAAGGTCAAGCAACTGTCTTGCTCTGGAAATTTTGCCTGCATGCACATAAGTCGGTCAATATACAGGACCTAAATTTCTACACAGTGCAAAGGGGAGAGCGGAATCTGAGAAGCATGTCAATTAAAGGAGATATTACAGTACAATCACTGTAACTTTTCATGAGCTGAAGAATTAACTGTTAATTTCGACAGCCTATCAAATGCAGTGTTCAGTTACCATGAACCGTCAATTTGTCATACATACTCAGCTCTGGCAAAATTATCACCAATATGCTTGGAATAGTAGGTACTAATGTACCACAGCAATTGTCATATAAACTATTCCTCCACTTTTATAAGCAAATAGAAAACTTCATGTATTCAAATTACAACTAAAGTTTTATCAAAAGAAAAGCAAAAACAGTTTTCCCATGGAACATAACAGTAAAGGTGGTATATATATAACTACAACCTAACCAGGACATTAAAATGTGATGTAACATTATAGTACATGCTTTAAGAATGCCGAGTCTTAAATATTAAGTAACCTGGGCAAAATAAATTTGACATACCTCTAAGAAGCTTGGTCTCATTGTAACTTTAGAAGCCAACTCCACAATTGTTCCCAAACTTAAAGTCACACAATTCTCCAAAGATGAAGCAAGTAAATTAGTCGGTATTTTACCCCAGGAGCATTTCCCTTCAAGCTCTGTTAAATGCACGATATTGATGAAATTAGTCCATTCAATAGGAATACAAATCTTTGTTTGGTTTTCCAGTTCAAGTATCAGCACGTATGCCAAATAAATTGATTAGATACAAATGTTCTAAAATATGTTCCTAAAGAAGTCTGACAATAGGGATCCTCTTGCCATGAGTAAAGATAAATCCAACTACTCACAACAACTGCGCCTATTAGCATGCTAATAGTGTTGGAAAAGAAATCACATAATGTCTGCCCAAAATGTCAACACAAACTTACTTTGGAGAGAGGAACCCTCCACATGGTTCCCAGAGGAGTAATCTTCACCAGTACTTTGTCCAACTTGCCCTTTTGGATTAAAATAATTTAATGATAGCACAGAGATGTAAGTAACAAAATAACTATATGGTATGTGCACCGTACCACAGCTAATAAGGATAATGTCAAGGTTGCAAGTACGAGAGGTTGACAGATTCTTCACATCAGGAATGATGAATGTGGCTTCAGTATTGTCTTTATTTCCAAATTCACTAAAAGAAGTAAGCAAACAAACCCGGCTGAACCGATAAATTGGAGAATGCTGCAAAGTTGGATTATAAATAAGAATTGAGATCATTTGGTGGACAAGCATAAAAACTCAACTCTCATTTTCACAAAATGAAATGGCATTACTTACCCCTTCAAGCGAAACATTGCTAGTAGGTCTAGCTAACAGAACATAAAGAGGAAAGATATCCTGTGCTCGCAACTTGGTATTTGTTCTCCCAGAAAGTGATATGGTTATCTGAATCCTGCATTGATTCGGACATACAGTCAAACAAAAGAAAACATTTGCAACAAAAAAGTTTCGATAGACTCAACTGTGCAGATGATTGATCACAAAAGTTCTACTTGACATAAACTTATGTAATTTTGTGTCTTGTCTGGCCAACCTCCTATTCTGTTTTTTCTATTATACTTTACTAAGAAAAGCTGCAGCCACATAGTGCTAGACCCTCACTAAGAAGAAAGCATTCTGTAAAAAACCTAAAAGTTGAAAATTGATCAGAGACATAAGAAAACATGTCTGTGTTTCAGTATTCCAATTACTGCTCAAAACCTGATTGATAGTTGTGAGCAGTTTTATTTTTTAATGGAAAAACTGCAGAAGTCAGGGCAATTTGCCTGCCTTAGAGCATCTCCAATGTCTTCACTATCCTCCTCTCTACAGTCAAACTATAGAAAATCCACAGAAGTATCTCTCAGGTGAAGTCCTATCCTGCTCCACCTTATCCCGCTTACCATCCCCTTCCCCAGGCTCACCACATCAAGCGAACTCCTGGTACCTCACCATCCATCAACCTGTGCCCATGGACAATCTCCTTCCCGCCACATCTGTGACCCCATCTTCACCGCTCTAGGAGGGTAAGGGGAGC